>JBBBDQ010000710.1:1280000-1608916 GCA_037127315.1 Ascarosepion bandense
TATATATATATATATATATATATATATATATATCTATTGTAACAAAGTTGTGGAACTCGTATGTTTTTTTAGCCTGCTGTTCATGCATTTACTTTTATAAAGAGTGCTCGATAAAAATGTAGAGCGTTATATTGTAATAGTTGTTACAATGGTTTATAAATTCATAGTATCACTAGTGTAGTGATACTATGAATTTATAAACCATTGTAATAACTATTACAACTATATATATATATATATATATATATATATATATATAGTTGTTACAATGTTATATGAGAGAGAGAGAGAGATATAACTATGTATATAGGTATACCTGCCAATGTATACACACACACACACACACACCTATAAATAAATATGCTGAATGTAATATAACAAAGCTATTAAATATATATTAATAAATATACATATTATCCTATGTTTATAGCATGACTTGGTTTCATGCACTATGCAGTCATCAGGTGCATGTTATGAAAAGTTTAGATTTAAATTTTTATGTATTGAGAACATAGATATAGGATAAATATATTTATTAATATATAGGCTCTTCATAAAGATTGATTTAGTATAGTAGCTGTATCTTTTAGATTGTGACAAAATGTTTTTTTCCTGTTGAAAAAACAAGAGCTTTTTTTGCATTTAAATATATATTTAGTTTAAGAGGTATGAAATTTTAATCTCACTGTTCTAAGGTTTTATGTTTTTTTTAAATTTTTGTTTGTCTTCAGAATTCTCTATATTCTATTTTTGTTTAGGATTCCCTCATTTGTTTTGATAGAAGACAATAGAGTTCGGTACACTCGGTAATCGGCTGTTATTTGTGACTTTGATTTAATCCATTTTGCTCCCCTCACAAAAAAAAAAAAATCTGATGCTGCTATTCTATAAAATATTGAAAACTATATCCTGTCTGAAATTATCAAGCAAATCATATAAACTTCAATAATTCAAGTTTGGTTTGGAAAAATCATTTATTAAATTTTAAACAATCAATTTAGATGTGAAAATAAAGCCTGGGTTAAAATTTTAGGTAGTATCAATATGATTTATTGAAGTTATTTGATGTATTCTGAAAAAAATGCCTTGTAAATTTATTAGGCAAAACCAAATAATCACATCTTACTTTAATCAAAAGGTAATGAAATCAACAAAAATTGACCAACACCTATAACAAAACAAATGCCAAACGTATAAGTTTTTGAATCCTTTACATTTTTTAATATAGTGACCCTGCTTCTCAATAACAGCCAGTAATCTATTATACAGGGTGTCTCAAAAAAATGTACTCACACTTTGAATGACGAGAAAACATAGAACATTATGACATAGTGAAAATGGAATAGCTTCAAATAGAGAAGAAAAAAATGTAATTGAAGAATCATGTTCGTAAATGTTCAGATTGCTGACCATTATTGTCCAGATGCTATCTTTTTACCGACCAGTTCGTCAAAGTGTTTTCTTTGGTGAACAAAGGTGTGTTTTCTGCACCTGTGCTTCTTTTCCAGGGCTGGTGGATGTCCGTGGTCATCCAGAACATTTCTTGTTGACGTTATGGACGGCTCCATCTGCTTCAAATTTGTCTCTGATGTGAGCAATTATCCGGCGCGTTGGTAGCGGTTTTGCGAATTCCCTTCTGAATCCTCTTTGCACTTCAGTGGCGTTTTCGGTCTTCCAGTAACATTTCAGGACAAACTTTCTCTCTTTCAAACTAAGTTGTTTTCCTTCTATTTTGTGATTAATTAATTACACCTGCATAAAAATCAAAAAAAGCATGTTAGAGACAGTTAAAGTGTGAGTACATTTTTTGAGACACCCTGTATTTTGATTTTGTTAATGTTTTTACTTCAGCAGGTTCATTTTTTTTTTTTTGACATTGTAGTTTTAATTACTTCCCCCTATCTCTGCTTTACATTGTTTGTCACCTTCATATAATTTCATCGCCTGGTTCACACTTCACCCATGTCTATTGAACAGGTGAAGAGGCTCATCCCTTGTTCCCTGTTTAGGATGCGGTTTCCGGCTTTCTCTTTTCCAATCTTTTCACTCTTATGTAGCCCTCTGCACATCAGTGGCAGTACCACCTTGCTTGGAGTGATATGATTAAAAAAAAAAAATCTTCACAATTGACCATAGATTTTCAATTGGAATCAGATCAGGATTTGATGGTGACCATTCCGTAATCTTCTCACCTGTAAATCTTAACTTAGATACTTGAGAAGTAGCATTGTCTTGCATAAATACACATTTCACTTTGAAACTTGTACCATGCAAAAAAAAAAAAAAAAAATTCTTATTCATAAAAAGCACAATAGATAGCACTGTTCAGTTTAACACCTTTGTCGATTTTGCATGGTCCAATAATGGTTTGGTCGACAATTCCAGCTCATATCATAACACTACCACCTCCTTGTTGTCTTTTTTAGCCACAGGCATGTTTGAATTGGATAAAATTCATTCTTTGACCTATCCATCAAGTCCATTGCATGTCACTCGAGATTTGTCTGTAAAAATTACTTTAGAAAAATCAATTTTCATGTATTTCTTGACCCAATTTTGATGCTTTAAAATATTTGCTTTAGTAAGAGAAGGATGCCTAAGAGTTCTTTTTACAGATCTCAAGTCACAAAGTATTCTACACCATTTGTCCTTCACACCCTCAATTCCAGCCTTTCAAAGCTCTGAGTGCTGGTTAAAAGTGGTTGTTTTGTTATAATTCCTTCAGTTTATGTTTATCTAGAGGAAGTAAGTTTTTAAAGCCTTTTCCCTTGCTTTTAGTTATCAACTTAATTATATGTTTTACAGCCTTCTTTATCATTTGATGATTTCTGCAAAGCGCCTTTGATATCTACAATGTGGACATTCCCTCACTCAATAAATTTATTTTCTGTTTTTCAGCAGTTGTTAGATCCTTTCCTTTACCATTGTTTTAATATATATTATGGACAAAAAGAAAATAATAGTTTTTTATTACATTTCAGAGATCTAAAGCTAATATTAGCTTAAATTTCATTCTAACTTCAGGTAATTTTTGTAAATGTCTAATATCTCAAAAACTAACTATTAAAAATGGCAGAAAATTTACTTGAATATTTTATTAAGGGTGGAAATGGATGAGTTTAAATTTGACAAATATTGGTTCAGAACTCTAAGTTATTGAGATTATTTGATTTGAATAGTAATAACTAGACAGGGTGTATATATGTGGTTAATGTGACATGTCCCTTGAAAATAAGACTTGATTCTGTGACTGAATTTTTTCCTAGAAAATGAAGTGTAAACTTCCACTATGCTGTTTCAGGTATTTACGGTATATTACAGAGTTCATGAAGTAGAAATATTGCCTCTTCTTAAAT
Organism: Ascarosepion bandense; assembly: GCA_037127315.1. Taxonomy (NCBI): domain Eukaryota; kingdom Metazoa; phylum Mollusca; class Cephalopoda; order Sepiida; family Sepiidae; genus Ascarosepion; species Ascarosepion bandense. The sequence goes on from JBBBDQ010000710.1 coordinate 1,283,357, forward strand.
GTTCTTTGAATCGTTGTGTATTTACTTTTTTCATGAGTTTTCAATTTTGACTTTAGTTTCTTTTCAACATATTTTAACTATCATTTTACAATAAGTAGCAGAGATGGGAAATAAAGAATTAGCCTCCAGCAAGACTCAATTGCTTATCTCTTATTCATTTCCAGTGAAGGAAACACACTAAGGAAATGTGACAGTTATGACTATGACCAGATGAAAATGTGTGTGTGTAATTTTTATTACTTTAATGGGAGCTTCAAATATTCTGGGTGTTAGATGAAAACAAATATAGTGTTTGATAAATAAATGGAGTGTCTATTCAAATATTTAGTAGCCATTAAAAATAATGTTTAAAGTGATAAAACAAAAACACAATAAAAATATAATTTTAAGGTATGCCATATTTATGGGTAAAAGTGCTCAATGTCAGGATATATATAGATATATATTCTGCCTCCTGGTTTCTCATCTTTCCTATCTCTGTAATAAAAAAAAATAGTAGCAATAAAAGAAAGTGAATTTTCAGCATTTTTCAAAAATAATGTTTACTTATCAAGACATTGTTCTTTCAATGTCAAAACAAAATGTACACTTTTGTAATATATTGTAGTTTGGACATGTTCTAAAGTATAAGATATATATATAAGCTCTATCCTTACATTGATATTGAGCACTTTGAGTAAAAGAAAAAAAACAAAACTTTTTGGCATAAAACACAATTACAATTTAACAAAATATATATATATATATATATATATATATATATATATAGTCATCCGCAGACAAATCTGTTTCACTGTATCACAGCTCATCAGTACAGTTAGACTCCGATTGCTTTTTAACCAAGGATTGAAACCCGACCGAATTGGAGTCAGTCGGCGATTGTACCTCTGAGCTATGGGAGCTCGGTAGGAGGCAGACTTTTTAGCGTTACGCTTAAACAATGGTAAAGGACAGGATCTAACAACTGCTGAAAAACAGAAAAGTCCAATTCGGTCGGGTTTCAATCCTTGGTTAAAATGCAATTGGAGTCTAACTGTACTGATGAGCTGTGATACAGTGAAACAGATCTGTCTGCGAATGACTATATATATATTGTTAAATTGTAATTGTGTTTTATGCCAAAATTTTTTTTTTTCTTTTACTTATAAAGTGCTCAATATCAATGTAAGGATAGAGCTTATATATATATATATATATATATATATATATATATATATATAATTTTACTTTAGTACAGACTACAATTTACTACAAAACTGTACATTTTGTTTTGACTTGAAAGAACAATGTCTCATCAGGTAGTTAGTAATGATGGTAATAAACGTTACTTTTGAACTTTGCAAATATTTTTTGTTCTTTATTCATTTGGATTATATATATATATATATATATATAGATATATAGTGAACACTGAGCAGCAACAGTCTTTTCCAGGCTTGAACACAATCTTCTAGCCTGACACTTGCATTCAAGCATGAAACAGACTGTCATCACTAGGTGTTGATCTCAGTGTCTACTTATATATAATTATGGCTGATAATTTATTTTTGTCCTTTATTAAGTTCGTGGTTCCTTGTATACAGTTTTTGAGTGCAATTCTTGTGCAGTAATACCATTTAAGCAGGATTATGACTTAAACAATTAAGTTATAAAAAGAAAAATACATGTCTGTATAAAAACGTGGACATATATAATTTGACTGATTTGGAAATTTCCTAGTTAATCTCCTGCCTTTGATTTAATCTGCAAGTTCAAGTGCATAATGCTCTCCAAAACTTAATCCAGCAGATTAAAACTAATCAATAGTTTCAGGTTTTTAATCTTTGTTAGTTAAGTAATATTTTCTGATCATTACCATGAATTAAATACTTAATGTAATTCCATCTCCTTTGCTAGATTTTCACCTTTATTCTTGTTAAGACAGATTGGTGTTTATTCTTTCTCTGCTGTTCAGTCATATTGCAGTTATATTATAGAAATAGATAGGTTTGTCTATTGTCTGGTTCAGAATCCTACCTCAGGAGTAGAGGTTTATCCTTTGTTTCCTGTTTAGGGTTATGTTTCTTGCTCTTAAAGTCTACTTCAGTTCTGTAATTCTAACAGCTGTCCCTAAACTCTGAAATTTTATTGATTATTCTATTTTTTTTACTTCTATAGGAGTAGATAAATAAGTTTGTTGTCCCATTCACACTCCTCCCTAGTCTTTTGACCAGGAGTAGGAATTGTTTCCTGTTCAGGATCAGAATTGCCAGTTTCTTCTAAAGTCTTCTCATTCTCTTTCACTTCCAGTAGTTTTTGTGTCTTAGTGGCATTATTGTCTTGCTTGGGGTGAACTGATAAAAAAAAAATAATTCTCATCCAACACAGTATAATAAAAAAAAACAAAAAAATATACAAACAAGGAACAATAATGTTAAATATGAAAACAAATATTAAAAGCTGAATTAGATAGAATAAGTTAAATGTCACAATATACTGGACAACATAATTTAAAGACTTGGCATCTCTGTACCTATAACATTACATTATACATGCTACTAATCAGTTTTTTTATTGTATTTCAATTGTTTTACCCATTTGTGTGTGTGTGTGTGTGTATATATATATATATATATATATTCGTCATCCACATACAAGCCTGTTTAGCTGTATCACAGCTCATCAGTATGGCTAAACCTCCACTTGCTTCTGTCTGGGATCGAAACTCGACCGATTTGGTGTCAGTCCGAGTCACTAAACCCTAAGCCATAGGCACATGGAATCAGAGAAAAGAAATTTTAGTGCGTTACATATAAGCAGTGTATACACATGCCAGTCACCGAAAAAACTCAATTCATTGCTGAAGAGTAATGCATAAATTGCAGAATTGGTAATTTTTTTTTTTTTAATTTTCCTCTCTGGAGAGCTCAATCATAATGAGAGCATAATATATATAAAAGACTGATTCCATCAATAAAAATGTTACTTTGAAAAAGTTCTTTCTTGGAATAATGAGATATCAGTGTTTCCATTGTCATTTACTTAACCACAGTTCTGATATATGTAATATCTTTCATTTTAATCTAAATAGAGATATTTTTTGTGCTTGATTTTCTTTTTGCTAAGGTTGTCATTCTATTCTTTTTTTTTGTGACAAAATTTAAAATGTTCTGATTTTATTCACATTATTTACATTTGGACTAATATCCTTTTTGTTATTATCATAGCGTTTTGGTCCGTGTTCTACGGCCTTCTTCAGAGAATTCTGAACTAAGGAATATTTTTTGTTCTTTTTACTTATTGCTTGCTCTGTTTTTTCCCAAATCATAAAGTTTCCTTAGTAGTTTAAACAGATGTTTGTGTTTTATTTTATCAAATACTTTTTTATAGTCTGAAACATAGTAATGTCCTTTTGCATTTGTATTGTTTCGGTATTTCTTGATGATATTTGCTGTAATAATTAATGAATTATCTTTCTAACTTTCTATTTTTAAACTGAAATGTCCTTTGTGATTTCAAGTTTTTTTATTAAATTCATATACCCCAAGCAAGACGTGTAGCCACTTGAATGCAAGGAATGACTGGGAGGGAAATAAACTGAAGAGATGTTGTTGAGGAGAAAAGACAATAAAGGTACAGGTTTCAGGAATACAGAAAATGGCAATTAATGTTGCATTTGAATTTAAAATAGTAGGTAGCAGAGAAACGAGAAATTGCAAGGAAATTCCATGGTGAAATAATGGATCTATAAGACTAGAACTTACGGTTGCATCTAGCTAGTTCAACAGTAGAACATTGAGAAGTCATTGCCAGTCTAGTCGGTTAAGTGCCATATGTGATACATGCTTTGGGTTATCATGTCTCTTTTGAGACATGACTGACTGGCAGAAGATTATTCTGGAGGAGACTGGTTGCCAGCCAAGGCTATAGAACCAAATCTGTTCTATTATTTAACCCATAACTGGAGGAAAGAGATGGATTAGTACCTTTCCCAAGAGTATTTGCGCATATGTGAATGCAATGAATTCAACTGGAATTCAAACTTGGCTCCCTGATTTGTCGTTCTGAGTTGATATCCACTGCACTGCAACGCACAACGCATAAGTGAATGCAAGGAATTAGGTTTAAGTTCATGAAGTCAAAGCTTCATGGAGGAAAGCAATATTAAAAAGTGAAAATTTTAATAAAGATTTAATTTTTTTTTTCTATGGATTATTCATTTTTACAAGTGAATGTTGAATATTTTGGAAGGAAGTTTAGATTTGGTAATTTTCTTTGTTCTTTGTTGGAATTCTTAACATTAACATCTGAACAAAAGCTTCTACATATACAGCCTACTCACTAAGTTATACACTGGTTCTCTAACAATGACATATGGTATAAATATAAATACAGTTGAAGAAAACATAAAAGGGGAAAAAAGGTAGACAATCAATAATTTTGGCTTCTTTGTCTAGTGATATTTAATTAATTAAAAATGGCTTGAGTAAATTAGTTTGATAAAATTGATATCGCAACAAAAATACATTAAAATAATTTTCCTATTTTGCAGATTTTTGAATATTTTGATGTCTTGTGATTTTGAGAATATATATATGTATAGTTTTAGCATAAAGACAGCCATTTAAATTGTAAAATGAAGGTTCCATATTGCATGTCAGTACATGTAAGTCAATGTTAGTCATTCACTTAGTATGTCTATTCATATTGGGTCAAATCCATTAATACTTTTTGAGGAGTTTAGCATATGTTAACTCTGAAGATTTAAATATCTGTTTAATTTTTTCTTTTTTCTTTTTTTTAATTAATATTTGTAAATAGAAAAAATTGTGACATTGAGGATATTAAAATTCATTTTTAAACCAATTTGACTAAATATGATGATCCATTTTTTTTTCTTTCTTTTTCCTTTATTAAATATTTTAATGGTTAGGCTCAAAAATTTTCATTGACTTTTCATAATTAATTTAATAATTTTGAATTGTGGAAGAGAAAGATTTTTTTTTACTCTGTGTGTGTGTGTGTGTGTATATATATATATATATAATATATATATTTGCAGGACATACAGTGTGTAAAAATAGTTCAAATGCTCTATATTCTATTTAAAAATGTACATATTTAGTAAAAAAAATTCTTGATAATGGTTAATAAAATAGCTGAAAGTGCTTCAATATTTAGAACATTTTAACAGTTTTTACACACTGTATGTCTAAAAAAAGAAAAATTAAATTAAATTGTTATTCTCAAGGCCTTGTCAGTCATCTTTAATAAAACTTGTATACAAGAGGGATTGCTGCCAAAATACACAATTTCATATATATATATATATATATACTCTGTTTTCTTTTAAGAAAAACTTTAAACACCGGTCATATTTCCGTAATAAATTTATTTCAGTCAATAATTGTTGTTGCCAACAATCACCGACATTTCTTGTACAATTTACATAAATGTTTCTCAATTCACTTGTTGACAAGAGTATAATGGAATGGAATAAAGGTAATGTATTTGTAAAGTATTTTTATCTAGTTTCTGAAGGAAACTCTGCATTAGTAAAATTGTCAGAAATTGTTTACTAGTCTTTTGTTTCATCTGTTTTAAATGGTCACTAATTTTTATTCTTATCAGCTCATATACTTAATTTTTAAATTTTTTATTTTTTTTAATCATTTCACCCTGAGCAAGGCGGAAACGCCACTGATGTGCAGGGGGCTACATAAATGTAAAAAGATTAATTAGAAAAGAGTGAGGAGTACAAACTAGTTAGAAAGGAACAATAGAAAGCTGAGAAAGCAGGTGCAATGACAGATACATAGGTGGAGAGAAAGGGAAGGTTATACGGGGGTGGGGAGAGAGCTAGAGTCCAGTGGTTAGTAGATGAGTATTGACTTTGTATTTAAATTTCTGGAGGTTGTAGCTGTCAGGAAAGCAAGAATACCGGAGCGAGTTCCACAGGCGGGAAGTGCGAGAGAAGAAGCTGCAGGAGTAGAATTGTCGTCTGCATTTGGCTAACCTGACTGTGAATGGGTGGGACCCAGTTGCCAGTCTGGTTGCACGAGTAAACACCTGTTCAGGAGGCATCAGTGACTTAAGTTCGTCTGAGCAGAAGCCATGAAAGTATTTATAGAACAGACAAAGGGAGGCCACATTTCCACGATGGGGAAGTGGCTGCAGTCGAGCCGCCAGATCAGTACCTATCACATTACAGACTCTCCTTTGGAGCTTGTCAAGAACACTGAGGGGCACCTGACCATAAATGGCAGCAGTACTCCATGCACGGACAGATGGTTCATTCAAAGTATAAAGGAAAAGTTATCAAAACAACATTATTATATTCACTTTTATTGATTTATTTCAATCTCTGTTCTCAATATTTTGTATTCAGCATGGACATTCAGGTGTAATATTCTTATGGGCCTTAAATAACTTAGTAATAATGAATTCCTCTTTAAATTTGCATTAAATGCAATTATTATTATAAGAACTACTTTTATTGACTTTCTCGGCTTTTCTGTTTAGAGTGTCAAAATTAATTCCCAAGCAAAGAAGGAAAAAAAAAAACTGTTTATGATCAGATCAAGTACATGTTTCTTCACTTTATTTATTTTGTAGCATTGGTTTTTGGTTTTATGGACTTACAGCCATATCCTGTTAAAGCAACAGTTTTGATATGATCTCCAAAATTAATCAATGTTTAACCACTTCAGAATATCAAGGGGTGTAAGCTTGGAAATTCAGGTGGTGAAATGGTTAATGATCCAGAATTTGAAATTGAAAGGCTGAGTTCCATTTCCAGTTGGGTTCATTATATTCACTTATGTGGTAATAGCTTTGGGAAAGGTAAGGATTCAACTCTTCTCTCTTCAGCTATGAGAAAATTAGAATTTGTAGCTGTTAAAATTATTACCCCCCCCCATCCCCCCCAAAAAATTCTTAGAATTTTTAAAAAAGAAAAAGTAACTTTTCTGCCTTTTAAATAGCCTGCAAATGGTTAACCTGTAAAAAAAAAAAAAAAAAAAAAATACAAATCAATCAATTTGGGTCTTGTGAGGTTTGTTTTTGAAATATGCCCTGTTCTTTTGCATTCAAATTTTTATTTCTACTGATGTTATCTTTATGTTAGTATAGGGTCAGTGGCATAAGGTGAATGTGGTTTGTTTTAAAAAAAAAACAATGCCAATTGCCATGTCCTTTCTTCCTGATCTTTTATTGTCCTTTTTCCTCACTAAAATCTTCTCATTCTCTTTCACTCCCAGTAACACCTTGAGTCTTAGGGGCATTATCATCTTGCTTGGGGTGAAATTATTTAAAAAAAAAAAATACATTATATGTATAATGTAATCAGTTCATGTAACATTTAATTTTTACACTGACTAGCATTATAGATGTGGAACTAATTATTATATTTAAAATCAAACAAAATTAAAAAGTATAACTATTCCAATAAAATCAGATATAAATAAACTAGTGCAAAATATAAGAATGTGTATCAGGTCAGTTGTAGGTTTATACATATTATTAGTGTTTCAAATTTTGTCTCAATCTTAAAAAAAATGCCTTTACATGATTAAAATGAAAGGCATTTTAATTAGTATTTTCCTTCAACTGTACATAAATAAGTTATAACTGCCCTCATAAAGTGTCTGGGTGTGTGCATAGGAATTCAGTTTATTCCCAATGGAATATCCCTTACTGCTTTCAAGGGCATGAACTTTGAAACAGGATATACTTACATTCAAGTTCAAGAAAAAAAAAAGTTTTCATTTCAAGCTAGACTTTCAGGTTAAAATTGTAACAATTTAGAGACCAGAGGTTTCCTAATATTCTGCATTGCCAACACACTCAAAAAAGAATTTTTTTTTTTTTTTTTTACAAATTGTTTCATTTACCAAGCTCAATGTATAAATCAAAATGTATATAAAAGAAAATGATTCAATGAAAAAATAATAATTAATAATTATGGAACAATTAATTTCACTAAACTATCATGCCAGTCAGTTTGAAAAAAAACAAAAAAAAACAGATTTACTTATATTTTTCTCTTTTTAATTAGCTGTAATTTTTTTTTTATATCTACTCCTCTTGTAAATCTCTGTGTATTTTAAAAATAAGAAAATAGAAAAGGTCCACTTAGGTATCTCCACTTTTTTGTGATACCAAAGTTTTACAATGAATTATTATAAAAAGCTTTGTTGAAGTTTTCTTTTTAACCTTAATTTAAAGCTAAAGGATTAAGCTTACCATTTCCAGTAAGCAAAATACTCTGTAGTGTATTTTTCAAACAGAAATTATATTCATTGGAATCAATTTTTTGTTTTTACTAAAATATCTTATTAAAATCCTTTTTAGCAGTCTTTCATCGCAATGTAATTTTCTTTATTCAAAAATAAAATATACTTTTCTGAAACTTTATTTGAGAAATATTAGCTGATTTAAAGTATAATTAATCTGATTTGAAACAAATATTTACTTTAAGTTAAAAAAAAAAATTCCAGAAAAATGGATGTTAAAAATAAACAGTACCAGAGGTTTTACTATCTTTGAATGCCTATCACACACTTGTCAAGCACTGAAGGTTTTTATATGTTTATTGCTGTTCTAAGGAGTCTTTGTTAAAACATAATTTAAGATCATGATGAGAAATGCTTATATATATATATATATATATATATATATATATATATATAAAAATTTTTAAGTACTCAGTAATCTTAAAAATGTTAGAAGGAATGTTGACTTTAAATTTACTATAATCAGTTAAAGGCCATACATGATACATACATGCTTTGGGCGAATAAAGAGACATGACTAACTGGGCAGAAGATTATCCTGCAGTAAGTTGCCATTTTTTTTTATGGTATGCTGGTTGCTAACCAAGGCTATAGAACCCGATCTGTTCTATTATTTAACCTATAACTGGAGGGAAGAGACAGATTAATACATTTCCCAAGGGTATTTGTGTGTAAGTGAATGCCATAAATTCAACTGGAATTCTAACTTGTCTTCCTGATTTGTCATTCCCAGTTGATATCCACTGCACCACAACACTTCATTGGTCCCATTTTTTGATAATGTTGTGTATTATCATCTGTACTTTCAAAATGGGCATGTTTTATACACATTAAATAAATATTATTTTAAAAATCTTGCTGCATGTATTTGTATTGATTGTCAGTTTTTGCTTAGTAAATATAGTCTTCACTTAATAACGCAGACAAAATTTTGAAGAATTTTAAAATATTTTTGAAACGATAAAATTATTATAATTTAAAAAAAAATTAAATTTCTTGTAAAAATTAATTATTTATCGCAAAATTTTTTTTTCTTCAGACAATAATGTCCTTAATATATATTATTTATTAAAGCAATTAAAAGCTTTTCTAATTAAATAATGTTATAGTTTTATTTATTTTTTTATTTTATTATTCAGAGGAAATTTTTGGGAAAGTGGCAACTGTTTAAAAAAAAAAAAATAGATGATTTACATTCTCCAAGGCGTCCTGCATTTTAACTAATAAAATAAAGTTTGCAGATAAAATTTAATTACTAGAAATTTTATGAAATAAAGTGTGTGTGTGTGTAACATGTAAAAAAATATATTTTTACCAACATTTTCTAAAAATAGTAACTTAAAAAATAAATTCATTCATTTATGAATAAGCCCTGAAAGTTTCATTTAAAATCTAACAATTATTTGATTTTTGCAAGAATTTGCAAATTAATTTGTTTATCACTGGAGACAAAGGTGCTAAAATTTTAAGAAAGATTTTTTGACAAAATTTCAAACAAGTTAGAAAGAATTAAAAAATATAAAAAATACTTGGTTTTTTCTATTAATAATAAAATCAGCATTTTGATCATAAAACCTTTGGGCTGTTTTTTCATTATGTTATGCAGTATTTTTGGGGGTTTTTTTTGTTTTTTTTTTCAGAAAAGTGGGTGTAACCAATTTAAATTTTTGAAGATTGTAGGTTACAAGGAACTATATTTAGTTTCAGGATAAATGTACTCAGTATCAGAGATAGAGGCTATATAAATATGAAAGTAGACACTGAGGTCAACTCCAAGCTGCAAAAGTGTGTTTCATGCTTGACATGGTCTGAAGATTTGGTATTGATCTCTGTGTCTACTTATATATATATATATTGTAGGATGTATAATAATATCCAAAACAAAAGTGAAGATTAGACAGTGGAAAATTTATTAACAGTGTGTCTGCTCTCTTTGGCTTCCTCAGGTTAGAATGAAAATATCTCTTATACCTGAACTATAGAAGTGATACAGTAATGTAATTTTCCACTTTCTCATCTTCAAACACACAAATATTTGTGCATGCAGCAATATCTCTTCAAATAGTATTTGTTTTCTCAGTTTTGTTATTCTATTGTCAACCATATTCTTGTAGATATATAGCAAATTACTGATTGACAGTTAAACTTAGACTGTTTATTGTAAAATGTATTAGTGTTCAGTTACAGTCTAGCTCATTCACCTCCATCCCATGGTAAATAAAGAAAACAGTTGCTGAGGAAAAAAAAAGGTGAAAGATATTTTAATGTAATACTTGACACAATAAAAACAAACTTATCTCCAGAATAAGAAGCATTCACTGCAAAAGTAATTATTAGTTAGAATCCCCACCCCACTGAAAGTCATAGATTGTCCTTTTAATTGGTGATTGCATAAAGATATCTTATGCCAGACTTTACTTAGTCCCATGATTAAGAAATAGTTAAAGACTACATTGACCTTATTCTGGAAGCTGAACACTAATCCTCATAGGAGCTAGAGAAATTTCTTTTTATCAAAAGGAGTAATAAGCTAATATTTATATCATCAGCCTAGTGTCTCATGGCACATAAGGCCTCTACAATATCTTCATTCTGCCCTGCGTTGTCTCTTTATGTCTCACCCCAGAATCTTCAGTCTATTGCTTTCCTCTCCTTCTACACAATTTTTGGCCAATAACAGAACTTCTATGCTAACACATTACTTCACCTTTGTGGAACTCTGTTGCTTTCCAGTTAACTTTGATTTTCAAAAATTTATATGCAATGTCAATCTTTTGTTTCCTTGATTCCTATTCCTTATTGTTCTTTCTCTTTAACTTTTTTTTATATTCCTTCACATTCAATAACCCCTTGTATCTTAGTGACTTTATTGCTTCGCTTGGGGTGAAATGATTTTAAAAAAATGTATTTGGAGATGGGGGACACTAACCTAGGTCATGCTTTAAAGTGTTGCCTCTGTAAAGAACTCTAGGAGAAGAAAAACTGATTTCAAACCAAAGTAGATAGAACAATCTTCACTTGGTAGTCTAAAAGGAAGGAAAGCCTCAACAGAAAAACCAACCTTCCTCAGAGTACAGTGATTGGGTGTGAGGCCAATCATCTCTCACTCAATTGTAACAATTTGATTATAGAAATCTCAGACAGAACATAATATTTCTATCACATGTTAATGTTAAAGATTTTGAAAGAAGATGGGACAAATTCTGGTGAAGAATTTTTTTTTTCATTTTAAATGTCTATCACATTTTTAAAATATCGAGTTGAATTCTTGCAAGTATTTCACTTAAGTTTAATTGGTTTTTGCTTACCTACTAGTTAGATGTTGAAATACCTAACTTTTACTATAACTTTAAACAAGGCAAATGAATAAAGAGAACAGGATTTATATTTCATAAATCTTCATATGAAATCAATATAAATTATCTTATTGATTGTGGAATGTTAAAAGAGCTATTAGATAGCATTTAACTGATGACCTTTTTTTTACCATCTTAATCACTTTAGTATTGAAAAGAAGCTTTAAGAGTCTGGGATGATTGGAAAACAGAAGATTTCATTTATCGTCAAGTGATAGCATTTCTGTTGTTACCATCGCTTCTGTTCTGGAAATGTATGTTCTACAGGTAGAAAAAGAAAATGGCTGTTGCTACATTTTCTAAATTAAAGTGAAGATAAGAGAATTAAAAAAAAACAACAAAACAATGAATGACTTAAATATAATAAAAATGTGTATTAGAGTGGGAGTGAATATGTGTAAAGATATACCTTTAAGAGATTAATTCCTTTATACCATTGTTGATCTCTTTTTATACACTCATACAGGCATTTAAACATACTAGCATTCTCTCACTTTTTCTCTCTTGTACATGCTTTCTCTCTTTCTTATACCTGGTCTCTTATTTATTCATGTGATCTCTCACTCTTTCTCTCTTGTTTATGCACTCTCTTTCATGGCTATGTGCTCTCTTTCTCTCTCAGCTATGCTTTATGCACTCTCTCTGGTTTATGCATGCTTTTTCTTTCATTCATGTGCACTCATTTTTTTTTTTCTCATTTTTTTATTGTAAAAGAACAACAAAAAGAACAGTCACACTATTTTTATATTGTTAATGTAAAACGGTGATCAGTACAACTTAACATGATTATATATTAGTATCTTAGGAATAATTGGATTGTAGGACATATAACATGGCCTCATCCTCAGGGATGTGCGTTGTGGTGCATTGGATATCGGCTTGGAATGAGAAATCGGGGAGCCGAGTTTGAATTCCAGCTGAACTCATTGCATTTACTTGCGTGCAAATACCCTTGGGAAAGTTATTAATCCGTCTCTTCCTTCCAGTTATGGGTTAAATAACAGGACAGATTGGGTTCTATAGCCTTGGTTGGCAACCAGTCTACCACAGAAAGCAATGGCAACCTACTGCGGGATAATCTTCTGCCCAGTCAGTCATATCTCTTTTGAGATATGATTGCCCAAGTGTGTATCACGTATGGCACTTAACTGACTGACTGAACATGGCTTCATCATCAGTAGAGAATATTAAGAAAAATATTTTTGGTGTATTTACCAGTAAAAATTAAAACTATTAAAATATACAACTGCAGTAAAAGTTGGAGGGAAAAAACATGCAGCTTAGATTTCTCTAATACTGCTTTTTTGGTATTGAATAAGTATTTGCTTTTTGAGAAGTAAGCATAACCATACATGTGTTGCAAGACAAATTATAGTCAGGTGAAGGTGCATTGACATGGCTAAAGACATATTTCAAAAGCTAAGCAGAGTATTGAGACACACATAGATTTCATTGGAAACAAAGAAAAGAGTACTGGACTGTGATTTTATTTTTTGAATAATCATTTCACTCTAATCAAGGCAAGACAGTCACTGGTGTTCAGAGGGTTACAGTGAGAGAAAAAACAAGGTACAGGGGGTGCTGAAGTAAGGATAAGAGATGGACGGGAATCAAGTAGATAGATGGCAATTGATGTTGCATTTAAACTTTTGAAGATTGTAGCTATCAGGGAAGCAATCAAATATGAAGTGCAAGAAAAGAAACTGTTAGAGCAGAAGAATTGGTTACATTTAACTATTTTAACGTTAAAGGGTGGGCCCTTGATAGTAATCTAGTAGCATGTGAAAGAAATGAACAACCAAATGGGGATGGATTGAACAATGGCTTTATTCGACAGAGATGGTCCCTCGGCCGTTCGTCACTGTCCCTCAATATGACCGCCCGCCAAGTCCCCCAGAATCCCGTAAGTTCACGTGAAGGGGAGTAAGTTTACAAAGGGTCAGTTCGAAGGTGTAGGGGAGACAATTCTAGGTAGCCTTAACAAATCTCGTCATTGTTTTATTATTATTTTTTTTTTTTTTTTTTTTTTATTTTGAAAGATGAGAAAGAAGGGGAAATGAGATATAGGGTTTGTGAGGATTAAATCATGGGATAGATTGTTCCTGTATATTTATCCTGCCCTCCTGTAGTACGCTTCTTAGGAGCAAAGGTGAGGCGCCTTTTTTAGTGAGGCAGTCGGCCAATTGCATTTTATCCTTGCACCATTTAAATTCCTTTATCTGTCCATCAGCCATCAGCTCCTTGATGCCACTGATTTCAATTCTAAGTCTTTTCTCTTGGACTGATTTGGATGATTTTACAGCCTCAAAGAGAGACTTACAGTCAGTGACACATATTATAGGAAGCTTTTTAGGATTAGGTTTGCCTGTGGTAAGTTCAGAAAATAGAGTGGAGATAAAAATTGCCATGTCAATTGCCTCAGACATTGAGATGGTTTCAGCGGCTAGGGTGCTATGCACAATACGTCGGATCTTCTTTGAACTCCACCAAATCGGAGAAAATTTTCCAGATTCACCTACAAGTAGGATTATATAGCCGCCCTGACTACCACCATCGGGTAGGTTGCCCATAGCAGCATCACTGAATACCATCAGGTGCAGGTCTTCGTCTTTTCCAAGTGGTTGGAATTTAAGTGATAGCTTTGATGATTTGGCTCTGGCAATGATTTTGTTTATCTGTAGTAGATCATGCACGGTGCCATTTTTGATGCTTGTTGCTAACATACAAGTGTCGAACAGCAGGTCTGGCCGACTCTGATGTGACAGCCATAATAGCTGTCCCACCTTGGATCGTAATGATTTTCTTTCATTCTCTGTGAGTTGTGAGTCTTTTTGCATAGCTCTCAGAGAATCCACAACAACTGGTGATATTTCTTTGGTGTAGTCTTCTTGGTTCAAGTGTATTGTGTTATTGATGCAACTGAGTTCGATTCCACAATATTTGAAGGTCTCACTGGCCTCTTTTCTTATGTTGAAGGCCTTTCGTATTTTATCTATGGTGCTATTGAATTGCTGATCACCTGACCAGATGAAGTCATCAACATAGCAAGCTAGTATGCCCATCAGGTAACCAGCCTTGGAAATCCAGTAGAAAACTGTAGGGTCCATTTTCGACATAACTCCATCATTTACAGTCATGACAGATTTTACTTTATTATACCAGTGGAGAGATGCATCAACCAAACCATAAACACATTTGTTCAGACGCCATATTTTATTGCATTTGGCTTCTTTGGGGGGTGTTAGGTATACCTCCCTATCCATAGTTTGCCCCTGAAGAAATGCAGTCTTGATATCCATGGAATGTAGCTTCCATTGCCGCTGTGCTGACACTGCCATTATTAGTCTGAGAGACTCGTGGGCACAGGTGGGGGAATCTTTCTGTGTGTCATGTATTTCCTCGAATCCCCGTGCAACCAATCTTGCTTTGGGTATTATGCCGTCCACAGTTGATTTTAGGCTGCAGACCCATCGGGTGGATATGCACTTTTGCCCCGTGTCATTTACCTCCGTATAGACATTGTTTTCTTTCCAACTGTTGAGTTCTTTCATTTTAGCCTCATGAAATTGGGTATTGTCTATGACCATGACACTATTTTCATCATCGGGGGCTTGGAGGGTTCCGTTTTGCTTTAGGTTACTGACTTGGCCCAGGTCTACGGATAATTCTTCACCTGCCAAGTCAGCTGGTTCAATAATTCTGATGTTATACCAGCTTTTATTTTTTCCGTTGGCCTTTCCAGCTCGGCTAATTACTTCAGCCTGAATTTGCTGGTGACCTTCCTTGTGGGTATAGCTTATGGTGTGACCTGGCCTTATGTGAATCTTATCATTAGGTATTGTGTCATCTGTGTGGAGTGAGGCAGATAAGTTTTGAGGGCATTGTTCATCATCAGAATTCTCTGATGTATCAGAATTCTTTGTGGGGTCTGTTTGCTCCTCAGGTGCATGTTTGCTGGGTGTGTCTGGTTGTAAGTCAGAATTTTCTTTTTCATTGGTAGGGTGGACCAGTCTTAATCTGCATTTATGCACCCTCACCAGCAGTCCTCCATGTCGGACAAACACAACAGGTCCATCATGGCCAATTACTACACCAGGTCCCTTCCATTCCTTGTTATCGGGTCTCTTGTAGTAGACCTTATCACCAGCCATACAGGCGTCTGGTGTGGGTCGTATTTGTTTGCGTAGGGCTCTTCTGATTTTCTCAGATGATTCAGCTTTTGTGAAGGCTTGTCTCGCAGAGTGCAAGGCATTTATGTGATTTCTCACCACTTCACTGGTGGTGGTACCCTCTAGGGCTGGTGGTTGATCAGTGAGAGTTGATGGAATATTAGGGTTCCTTCCAAAAACTAGCTGATATGGGCTGTATCCATGTACATTATGTAGAGAGTTTTTTGCCATGAGTGCCCAGTTCAGAGCTGTTTCCCAGTCAAGATTCTGTTCATGCTTGACTTTCATTAAGATCTCCGTTAATGTTTGGTTATGCCTTTCTAGTAGGCCATTACTCCAGGGAGAATAAGCAGCAGTGGTAATTATGCGTATGTTGAAGTTTTCGGCCATGTCTCGTACTTCATCACTGTCAAATTCACCGCCAAGATCACTGAGAATTCGCTGTGGTGCCCCATGAATGCTTATCCAGTATTTTATGAAGTTCTGAACAAACATAGATGACCGCTTGGTATTTGTTATGCATCCAGCACTAAACCGAGTAAATTCATCAATTATGTGCAGGTACCATAGGTTGGAGTCCAGTTGGTGTAGATCCACAGCTACTGTTTGGTTGTGGTCGTTAGCCCATGAAAGACCAACAATAGGTTTGGGTGATGGCTTTGCATGTTTTCTACATGTGTCACATTTGGAAACGATATCCTCCAGTTTGTTGAGAATGTTGTAGTTGTCAGTACCTGCAGATTTCAAGAGTTGTTTTAATTTCTCAGCAGATGCATGCCCAAATTGTTGATGCAATTTTGTCAGCATTTTAACTTTATTGCTGTTATCCATCGTCTCATTCGTCATTAGTACTTTTGAGACAGAAGTGTCGGTGATATCAATACAGTAGTGGCCAGTGGATGTAAATTGTAACTCTACTGGGCTACCAAACATCACAGCCTTGTCGTAATTCAAGTCTAGGATAGTTCCTGCTTTTTTTAATGAGGTTTTACTTAATAGAAGTGGGATGTCTGCATCGACCACTTCCACCTCTATTTTGCATCTGGTATTGGCTATTTTGGCAGGTAAGATAACTTTTTTGAAGGAGTTTACAATTTTACCATCACCAAAACGAAAAGGTTTGTGACTTTTAGTGGATGTAATGTTACACTTCGTACTGTCGGTATAGTGCTTAAGCCATTTTTTACCACAGACCGTCCTGGTACAGGCTGTGTCAATAACTGCAGAATTTAGTGACTCCACAACAAAAATTTCATTTTCAGAAGCGTTGTTCTGCATGAAAAGTGTAATGTTGCACTCATCTATTTGTGACCCCGAGTCATTTTTGTCCGAATTGGAATTTTCAGTAAATTTTGCGAATTCATTTCTATGTGGACATTCTTTCCACCAATGAAGAATGCTTTCGCAAATTCGGCATCTACTAGCTTTGCCATATCTGTTAGGCAGGTGCGTGCCTTCCATCTTCTCACTGGGTTTAGAAAAAGAACGACGTGGCTTACGCCTCTTACCTTGATCGGTGAACAGTGCCGTCTCCTGCTCAGTCATCACAATATTGGCGTTTTGATTTTCCAATTGTGTGAGAGTGTTCACTTTGTTCAAGACGTCGCCAAAAATTCTCTTCATAGCCGACTTCATCCTGTCATAGCATAACTCATCCGACGCACATGCTGTTAGGATTAGCTGCCTTTGCTGGTTGGGTAAATTCGCATTATCCAAAAGTTTGCATGCTAGTACGGCGTCCGGCAGACTCATTTTATATTTGGTGCTCTTCTGATACCTCTGGTCGAATTCTATGATGTACTCAGAAATTACCATTTGTTCTGGTCTCCGGAATCCGTCGAAGTTTCTGTATGCTTCGTACGCCGTGTCGATCGTTTCGCGCAGGAATAATCCGTCCAGTGCAGATATGAGAGTGTCCATGCCATTTTCGTGGTGCAACTCATCCCTGTTGCAGTTTAGTGCGGCTTTTCTTGCTTTCCCGGTGAGAGATAATGTCACGGCGAGGGCCTCTTTCTTTTTGTCTATATCTGTCATTAATTGCCAAATATGTAGTTCATTTTTCCATTCCTCATAGCTTTGTTCATTGAAAGTAGGCGGGTTTTTGTAATTTGAAGCCATAACTACGCTCTGCTACCATGAAAGAAATGAACAACCAAATGGGGATGGATTGAACAATGGCTTTATTCGACAGAGATGGTCCCTCGGCCGTTCGTCACTGTCCCTCAATATGGCCGCCCGCCAAGTCCCCCAGAATCCCGTAAGTTCACGTGAAGGGGAGTAAGTTTACAAAGGGTCAGTTCGAAGGTGTAGGGGAGACAATTCTAGGTAGCCTTAACAGCATGAGTGGTCAGGAAACCAGGTAAAAAAGCTCATTAGAGCAATTGCCATGAAAATACTTGTAGAAAAGACAGGGAAGCTACATTACGTTGGGTAGAAAGTGAGTGAAGGCGAGCTGTAGTATTTCTTTCTTCTCGGAGTGTAGTTGGTAGACGAATTAATGACCGCTTGGATCCGTTTTCCCAGCTGCTCCATGTAGAACCTGGAACACTGCTTTACTCAGTACTCTGTTTTCTGCACACCGTAAACAAAACACAGTCTCCCAAACACCAGTGTAGCCTTCATGAATTGTCAACACCGAACTGCCTCCGAAACAGAAGTTGGCTCTTTTTATGTGTTTTTGGTCTCAAGCAAGAAACCATAATTTCTTGCATGCGAAAGCCTCACTTTCGCCAATGACGCATGCACCGTGTCATTCCAAAAACTGCCTTGCATGAGCTTGCTTTGCAGTTCCATGACATCTATGAACGCATGTGAAGACAAATTGCCTTCTCTTGCTTCGGTGAGGTAAGTCTCCACCACACTCCCCCCTCATCTCATCATCACAAAAAGTACATTCGGGAGTGGGTCTTTTTTGGCAGGTGCTCCTTCAAAGAGGAATGACACAAGGTTCGTCCTCAGACGGGCTGCCATCTGAGGTTTCGTTATGCATGTCAACGTCCGCTGTTAGTAGACTATCGGAGCCATCACTTGGTTGACCTGACCCCAAGTAAATAAACCGCTCACTCTCTTTTGTGTCAGTTTCATCGCTTGACGATGTATATGATCTTGAAAATGGCCACAGCTCTTTAGCATGGCGTGGTACCCTATCAATTCGCACCGTCTGCAGGCTGACAATTTTGATTACCTGCCTGGTCCTGGACTTGGTTGTGCATTTGCCGTGCGGAGTTTTGATCCAGATAACGTCACCTTCTTCATATCCCCCTCCAATCATCCGTTGTTCTGGTGGGGGTTTGGCTTCAATGCCTTTTCCTCGGACATGGTAATTATGCAACGCATCATTCCGGTGCCGTGGAAGGTGAGATGTTGTCCTTTGGTGTGACATTATACCAATAAACGGCCTCCAGCGCAGAACAACTTTTCCTTGCTGCGATGATCTTAATGCTTCTGTGGCTGCATTCTACAATTCCATTATCAGGCGGTGAATATGCGCACCGGAACCTCAGCTGCACACCCCAGCTGTTTGCAAACTCCGTGAAGTATCTGCAAATGAAGGCAGGGTCGTTGTTAGTTAATATTTCAGTTGGTGGGCTCTGTTCAAAGAAAATCATCTTTGCCAAATTGCAAACATGGTGGGACCGCAATCATTGAGCGTTATAAAATGCTCGCCATTATAATGGGTTATGTCTATTGCTAATCTACTCCAGTTGTTTTCCACGCTCAATTTTCCTTTCTTCCAATGGCCTGGCACTGGATCTATTGACTGGCAGGCTTCACAGGCTTTGTCAACTGATTGCATGATTTCTTTCAACACTAGTGGGTCAAAAAGTCTGGCGAAATATAATGTTCGTTTCACACCCGCATGTCCACTTTGTTAGTGGATTGTCAGCCACCTGACTTTCATTCAGTCGGCTCCCCATTGCAGCGCAACTTTCTGGGACTGGCTCTTTTCCTACCTTGTGTAGATCCAATCACTAGTGTGGCACTCTGGTGAGGCAATCTGTGCCGTTTTGACAGGATTTCACCAGTGTGACATCCATGGTCAATCCATATTTTTCCGCTAATGCCCGCAGTGTTCCCAAGCGCCGTCTCACTAGCATTTCACCAGTCGCCTTCGTGTTCACACGTGCCTTCCCAGTCAAGGTTTCGGATATCCACCGATGCACGCATGCTGAATTGGTGACCAGATGCAGCACTGTGGCCTGACATTGAAGGGACAGGTTGATGCCTTTCACTGCTGTATCTAGTTCAACCAGATTGATATGCCTAGTATCACTGGTTGGGTGCAACTAACAAGCATCCTCGACGATGCTTCCATTCGCCTCTAATGCCACCCTTGTAGCCACCGAATTTGCATCCACCCAGACCTTCATCTCTCTACCATCCATGCACCAGTCTCCTCCAACAGGGTCCATTTCATGCACTCTGGTCATCGTCTCTTCCAGCATATGACGCAGATTGGCATCTCTGATTTCATCGTCCCATCTCTTGGTCACCGCACTTGCTCGGCGCTTGATGAATGCAGTTGCCACCCTCAGCCAGCCACACATGGGGAAGTGGCCCTTGAATTTCCTACAAATGGAAAATACATGTCAACAAGTTACCACATCGGGAATTTCCGGGATCTGTCCACCCCGCTTCCATCCCCACACCTGCAGACCGAGGACCCTTCTAGCTGTTTTGGGTCTTTAGAGACTAGGCTGTAATCTGAAAAGTGCTGTCGAATGCGCGCTGCAGAAACCAGGCTCTTATTGATAAAAATGTCGTCAATGTAAACCGATGTGGCACTTTTGATTACACGATCCTGGGACATTATAGCATCAATGACAGATTTCATGATGAGTAGTGCCACATTTAGGCCAAAACCCACTTGTGTAAGGCAGAACCGCTTGCCCTTAAAAATGACCGTTTGGAATGGCCACGGCTCCTTGTCAATGTGGATTTGTAAGTAGACATGTCGCAGATCTAAAAGTGACACATCAATTCCTTGTTGTCACCATTCTCTGAGCTTTTGTGAGCACATTTCGGCATCAGGGTACTCTTGTACGTTATTCGTCAGCTTGCTGGGCGAGTGACCACTTGCCCATTTCTATGTTGCAGTCCACACTTTTTACCTTTCATTGAATGTCATACTGAAATCGAGCTCATCAATAGAAATAGCTACACATCCATCCAGGTCTCCAAAGTATGCTTCATCCAATTCATTTAGGTGAATGCCTCCTAGCTGTTTGATCGCATCGATGTCAAGGGGGAGGTCAAAACCCAGTAATCATCCATTCACAACTAGACCTCAATGTTCATGGGTTGAGCCTGTCCAACTTTTATTCTGCTGTGCCACCGGCACTTCAAAGTCTTTCCGTCGGCTGTCAGCACTCCTACTTCCTTCTGTCTCCAATGGCGGCACACAGCTTTGCTCACCAGCATCTCTGAGCAGCTGGAATCCACTAGAGCTGTGCACTCTCGCCCATCCACGAGTATTTTTACGGCGGGCAATTTCTTGGTTTTCCCTTGCTCAGGGAAGAGACTGATGCTGACGTCTCCTCCCCTTGGGCATTTCACTGGCATCTTGATGATGCATGTCCAAGTTTATTGTGTCTAAAGCATCGGATTTCACGGCAAGACTTCCCACTTGACCGTCTGACCTCACCTGGCGTCTTTGCATACAATCCTTCGCCATGTGGTTGGGCCCAGAACACTTGTAGCAAAGAAAGGTCTCACTGCATGAGTTATCAGGGAGCAACTCTGCATCTGAATGTGTTTTGCCATTGGATGTAGTGACCAATTCCTTACAGCTTTCGTTGTTGGTCATGATAGCCCATGCTCGAGTCAGAAGCTGCTCCAATGTCATGGTCTCCATTCTGGATGAGGCACGAAGAAGTTGCCTAACATATTGTGGCAACTCCAAAACAAACGCACATATCATTCACCATTCGGGCAACGATCCCTCAACCAGCCTAGCTAAACGATATAGTTCAGCCAGAAACTCGTCCACCGTTTCACTCGAGTGAAGTTGCCGAGTAATGAATTGATCGTATGCATCAGTTGTATACACAGTCATGAAGGCTCGTTTAATCTGCTCTGCATCCGCTTTCTGCTTCTTGCTGAGCTGCCTGTATACAGCAAGAGCACCGCCTTGAAGTTGTAATGATAGACTCCACTCAGTTTTATCCATAGCAGACCAACTCTGCATTTTCAATCCACTCGACGATTGGCATATCAGTTGTGGCGCCACTGAACTCGAAATCAACCGGACATCAAAGACTTTGCCATCCATGATGAAAAGTGTGATATCTGCTGAAATAGCTTGTAGTATTTGTTTCTTCTCAGAGTGTAGTTAGTAGATGAATTAATGACTGCTTGGATCCATATTCCCAGCTGCTCCACATAGAACCTGGAACACTGCTTTACTTGAGGCTCCGTTTCCTGCATACCGTAAACAAAACGCTGTCTTCCAAACACCGTTGTAGCCTTCACGAATCGCCAACATTGAACTGCCTCCGAAACAGAAGTTGGCTCTTTTTATGTGTTTTTGGTCTCGAGCAAGAAACCGTAATTTCTCGCCAATGACGCATACGCCATGTCATTCCAAAAACTGCCTTGCATGAGCTTGCCTCGCGGTTCCATGATGTCTACGAATGCATGTGCAGACAAACCGCCTTCTCTTGCTTCAGCGAGGTAAGTCTCCACCACACGAGCTGCTAAATTAGGATCGATTATATTGCAGATTCTTCTTTAGATTTTGTCAAGAACCTCAAAGTGAACAGCATATGTGATATGTTCTTTATATGTCAGTAAATGCTGGACAATCTCCTCAGAAATGAAGAAGAGTCAAAGTAACAGAAATGTGGTTCTGCAGAAGGATGCTGAGGATAACATGGACTGAACACATAAGCAACAAGGTTTTAGAGAGGATGCAAATGGAAAGAAAGCTTATACTTAACATTAAGTAGAGACAGCTGAAGTTTCTGGGGCATGTAATGAGGACAGAGGTCTTGAAGAATCTAATACTCATAGGACAGATAGAGGGAAAGAGAAATGGAAGGCAACACGAGATATACTTGATTGCCTTGAGTAAGTGGATAACAGAGCAGGGTTTGGAAGAGATATTAAGAGGAAAAGTGTTAAGACCGACAAAGGATAGGATCTAGTGGAGGTCCATGATTGCCTATGTCCTAAAAGGAGACGGCACATGAAGAACAAGAAAAAAGGTTCTTATAAATTTAGCTAAACAAGGCCCCTATTTTCTTTCCTCTTGACTTGATAATAGACTGATACTTGAATGGTATAATATATTCATGTAATTAAAATACTGAATTTTTTTTCTCTTAAATATAAAATAATGAGGAATTAAGAAATTTGTTATTACACACAATTTCTTTTTAAATATCATGTTCCGGCAGGATGTATATGGTTATGGCACTTGAGTTTCTCTTTCTTTAATATCAATGAATTGCCCTGTCTCTTCATGGGGAAAATAATAGATTAGTTTCCCCCATCACCTTATCCAACATTTTGAATTCAGAATTGTTTTCCTACTAGTCTGGTTACCAACCTAGGCTATAGAGTCTGCTCTATTATTTACCCATAAACTAGAGAGAGAGAGAGAGATTAATGCATGTCTTTCCCCAGGGTAATATTGGACATTAAAATAGGCATTTTATTGGTAAAATTATTTGAAGGGCTTCAGTAAGAAAGGAATGGATTCAGACAATTTGTACTTATTATTGGCCTGCTATATATTCCTTTATTTTCACTTTCAGCATTTCAATGCTATCAAGTTTGTATTTTTGCAGAGATTACAACCACTTGTCTAGGGGTTTGATTGTAATTACAATCCAAGCCTTTAATGATTGGATGTAATCTCCATGAAACACTGAGTGGATAAGATAAGAGAACATTTAATTTTATATTATGGTCAGCTTCTTGATATCAAGCACTATAGTTACAAAGACTACTTGACATGCTTTAAAAAATACCCTGGTTGTGTGTGATTATATATATATATATATATATATATATATATATATATATATAAAACACCAAACCACTTGATATTTACTTCAATGACCATTTTTATGATGACATGCTCTATCTCTGATATTGAGTACTTTTATACATAAACATAGTATATCTTAAAAACTGTTTTTATACACACACACACACTTTTACTTGCAAATTTTTGCTGTATCCTAAATGATTTAAAAGAGTTGACTGTCTTCATCCAGAAATAAATTAAAAAAAATATATGACAAGATTTAGATGTGGCATTGGTAGTGGTAGGAGGCACTGTTTTAGCTTTTAAATACTTTTAGCTTCTGTAAAAATTGACCCCATCCCTTCTCCTTCCTTGGGTGCATCGAAGTTAATCAGCTAAGTGCTCCTTTGATGAACAGTTTCATTGAGAGTCTTTGCCATGCGCACACACACACATGCACAAATATATATATATATATATTTCTGTTTCTTTTTAATTTTTATCCAACTTAATCGAATACTCATAAATGATCTGATTTATTTTATTGGTTTTAAGATATTTGTTGATGTGATATTTTCAACAAGTGCATGCATCACTTGTACATACAAATACATGGGATATATTAATGTCTTCAGCCATGTAAATGATATAAATGACTGTGTTGCATGTGCACAAGATGTGCTTTTAAAGCTAAAAGCACATTTTTTTAAATTTTTTTAAATTTTTTATTCACCAAATACAAGGCCCAGGAGCCATTTAAGGGAGAGGGTTACTGTTTGATGTTGTATTATTATGAGAAAAGTCAAGAAGTAAAGTTCTTGAGGGTAATGCAGAAAAGATAACAGCTAACGCTAGACTTAAAGAAGTCAAGATTTAATTAGTGAATAATATTTCCAAGTTCACTCGGAGACATTAGAAGTATCGTGTACAAGTAAACTTTAGAAGGGACCAGAAACCCAATCCTAAGCAGGAAACAAAGGATAAACCTTATAAGAAATTTAAGCTGCTTGAGCATGTATTGTCTGCTTTTCTGAGAGAAAGTAGATGCTGTGTTGAGCTCTTGCTTAAGTTTTGAATTTCAGAAATAATTTTGGTACATTTTGATTTGTAGAAAAACAGCTGTATTTGCTTTTCTCTAGAACCAATCAAAAAGTTTTCCTCCAAATTCTGAAAAGTGCATTTAGAATCTATCTGTAGTTAATAAAAGGAGGCTCAGGAGTTAATTTGATGATCTGAAGAACAACTGTTGCTGGAACCCAAGTCGCTCTGGTCCAGAAAGAAAAACAATACAGACAAAATTTGACAACCCCCAGATGAGAATTGAAAGGAACTTCCAAGTTGCTCCTACAGCAAGAAAAAGTGTTCAACTGTCGTGATTGTTCTATTCTTCATTGTTATCATGAACTTTGTTTCAAAAATTGTACCAATTCTTTGAAAACTATTCAAAGAAAAATTTTTTTTTCTACATTTTATATGTAGTTTTCTTTTCTGGGGACCTTATGCAACATTATAATTTTTATTGTAAAAGAGGCATATTTCATTTGCATTGATTATTTTTACATACATGTTATTGGCCATCATTTGAAACACAATGCACTTAATTTGTGAAATTCATTCATTATTTTGTGTGTCAACAATAAATTTATTATTTGTTCTTAAATTCTGTTTGTGTTGTCTGTTTTTGATGTGTGCCCATATAAATTAAATGTTACTGCCAAACATTTGTTTAAACTACTTTTTTAGTAGGGTTTTTTACCAAATAAAAAAAAAATCCTTCACCCTTTTACTTCTGTTTCAAAAACTGGGGAGGAGTGTGTATCAGATGATAGGTGAACGTATCTACTCTATTAGGGAAGGAGAAAAACAAAATATTTATGGATAAAATTTCAGAATTGAAACAGATGTTAGAAGTATACAGTTGAAGTAGGCTTTGGAAGGAACTGGAAACCCAAAACAGGAAACATGTGATAAACCTCTACTGTTAAACTGACGAGGGGGTGGGCATGTGCGTTACATGTATCTACAGAAAATATCTGCATTAAATACATGACAATTTTTTTTTCATAACTGCGCACAAGGGATTGCTGAAATCTAAAGAGATAAAATACAAATAATGATTGGTCAGGATTTGGGAAATGGTTTGGACTGAGTTTTTCAGTATCCATAATGGCTGGCTGATCATATCTAAATATACCTGTCTGCTAAAGTGCCTAGCTAATCCCTTTTACAGACACCTACTTAGTCACATATTTTGTTTCTTCAACAACCACAGAACTAATCTGTTATTTACACTGCAACTATACAGAGCAAGTTCTGGGAGAACACATAACAGCAGCAGAACAAGGTCAATATGCTCAAAGTCTTGGTCATTGATGACTTGTGAATTTGTGCAAGTACAACCATTAACTCTTTTTCCAAACTCTTTATCTATCCATCTTCACCCACAAAGCTTGGGTTAACTTTCAGTATAATTTTTCAAGCTCTTTTCAATGGTATTGCAGGATGGGATTGTCTTCCAAGGCAGATATTATTAAGATGTCACTTTGATAAATTGTTCATGAAGAAATTCAGACCTAGGTCTCATGGTGAAATACACGTGTTTTAAACATTTGTTCATAGAATATTTATCTTTAAGAGCAAAGCAAATAGGTAATTCTTTCACTGAAGGAAAGGATAGTGCTTATTTTATTAAAAAAACAGGATATTCTGTGACTGTTTAATGTGGATATATACAACCATTGATGAAAGCATTGTAACTTCTAATTTTAAAAAAATTACACATTCATAAAACATCCCTGTTACATGAGTGTTCTTTAAAAAATGGTAAAATCAGTTGTTGCAAATCGCCTAAAGACGTCAGATGATAGAAACTTAGATGGCATAATAACTTGTTTATAAATGAAAAATGTTCAAAAGTTCTACAATATAATTGTATTGAACACTTTGTGTACTGGTCTAATTTAATTATGATCAAAAACTAAGTAATTAAATAATTTTATATATATATAATTATTTGGGCAGCAACCATTCCTTTAATAATCCTTCATTAAATATAAGGGACAAAGAAAATTTTAATAATTATTTTATTTAGTTTTTTCATTTGGTGGAAATAAGGGAGTACAAAAACTGTCCATATCATCCATTGTCCTAAGCACTTTTGGCTACTTCCTTAGCCATTTTCAAGGGAATTTTGTTTGGTGTTCGTTTTTAATATTTTAACTTTTGGAGATGTATTTTTGTGTGGTTTTGAATACTAGTAGAAGTGTTTGTTTATTCGAAGCCTTTGTACGTTGGGAATATATATATATATATATATATATATATATATATATATATAAATTAAATAGGATTAATTCAAGGATGTTGAATGACCATTTCGATATGAAATCCCCACAGGGGATAACACATCACCTCTGCAACAACAAAATCCTTTCTGAAACTGGAGGATTTCATATCGAAATGGTCATTCAACATCCTTGAATTAATCCTATTTAATTTATATTTGCTCTGTAATATTTTATTACATGGAGCTCTCTTCCTGTATCATTTTTGAATATTAAAATAAAATTTTAATATTAATTAGGATCGGGTTTTTGGAATTTAGCTTCCTGCTTTTTCCGCTTGGATTAAAGTATCTGAATAAAAAAATAAAAAAATATATAAAATGACAATGTGGACACTGCATTGGACACTGCATATTTATGTTTTCTGTATCTATAAATGCTGATATTGAGTACTTTTCGCAATAAATATGGAAAATTTTATTAAAAAGAAAAAAGTATAAGTATTTTGTATGATGTAAAATCATACTTGTTCTCATTACTAAAGTTTTCTGTTAACCACATTCCTGTTTGTTTTCATTTCCTCATTGTTCTAATCTCAAACATTTTAACTTTCATTGAACCATTCTCTTCTCTTTGTTTATTCTAACATATTGATTAGAATTTGTAATTAATATCGACATGTATGTTGCATTTAAATGCTTTTAATTAATTATTTAAGCATTGATAGACATTCAGTATCATTTAGTATATAGATGCCAGGTTATGCACTGTTTTAATTCAACATGTCCATTTTAAGTAAATCAGGTTGATAATAGAAAAAAAAATCCACTCTTTATGCTAACAATTCTTTGTCAAAGAAAACAGGATAAGATAAAGATAAGAATTGTTATTGAATTAAGCAGCTGTAATGACACAGTTTTTTTGTTTGTAGCTGGGAAATAATTTGGTCTTAACAATCCTTGCCTGAGAATAGAACATCATCGCTTTAAGAGCACATGCATAATTTATTGTTAAACTTGACACTGAAGGAATGTGCTGATGGGAATATCAAGTCGAATCATTTGATTAATATCACATGAAATTGTTTGTATTTCTTGAGCTTAGTAAAGTGCATGTATATTATTTTGTTAAAGACAGAACTTTTTTCAACAAATGATATTGGTCATTTTGACTGTATCAACAAGCATCTCAAAGTGTGGCCTATGCTTCATAGAAATCTTCAATAACCAAAAGCTATAGATATTGGTTTATTCATTATTCAAAATAAGTAACCAATTTGAGATGTTGTTAAATGCTGAGAAATCTGTGGACAGAGCATATAAGCAATGGAGAGGTTTTAAGGAGAATAGAAGCAAAACTTTTTAATTTCTTAGGATACATAATAAGGAAACATGGTTTGGCAAATTTAACACTCAGAAGATATATTGCAGGCAAGAAGGACTAATATATAAAATTAGTAACCTAACTGATGAGTTTGTGTGAATGGAGTGAGAAGAATTGTAAAGACATTACTCATTACTACAAAGAGTAGGAAGTTGTGGAGAGTCGTGATTGCCAGTGACTTAAAGGGACACAGTGCATAGAAGAAACTATATCTTGTTTTTAGTTAGATGGGTGCCAACTTCTAATTTTTTTTTTTCTACTGTTTTATTAAGAAACAATTTAAACTTCTGGATTTTGGTAAATTTTGGATTTTTTTTCTCCAGCAACATTTCAGGCTTATGACATTGAAACATCAGTTCTTACATGATCACTGAAGTTAAACAATGTTGCACTTGGTCAGTACCTAGATGGGTGACCACTTTGGGAATAGAAGCTTGGACTTGTAGGTGGTGTAATGGATAATAACTTGGAATTAGAAATTAGGGAGATCCAACTCCAGTCAGATTTGTTATATTCAACTATATGCAAATACCTTTGGGAAAGGCGTGACTCAGCTTCTTATACCTTCAGCTATGGGTTAAATAATACAGCTTATATCAGTAAATCATTATCTCCAAAAATTCTTACAATCTAAAAATATTTTCTAGCTTTAAATAGTGGTAAAAACAAAATGTTTCTCACACAAAATATTTAAAATTTAGTAAAATGTATTGTGTAGAGACAAATGCAAATTTGGATTTTTTAGTAACTTCTAAACCCCCCCCCCCTAGCATGGATCAGGCTAGTCTCCCTGAAAGTAAAACAATGTGCCTCCTTGGGTTAACTCTCACAACAGACCTCAAGTGGAATGACTATATAGAATCCATAGCTAAATTCGCTGCAAAGAAAGTCAGTTCTCTGTGTAGGGCCAGGAAGTTTTTCTCGTCTGAAACAATCCAGCACATATATAAATCTACCATTCACCAGTGCATTGAATACTGCTGCCATACATATTTGGTCTAGTGCGCCTGCTATCCACCTAGGGGTCCCTGACAAAATCCAGTGAAGAACCTGTAATGTGATCAATCCCGACTTGGCAGCTCAGATACAGTCACTTTCTCACCGGCACAATGTGGCTTCCCTATGTCTCTTCTACAAATACTTTTACGGCTTCTGCTCTAATGAACCTAGCTCACTGGTCCCCCTATATATGAATTTACTTGAGCCACAAGATTAGCAACTAGGTCCCACTCTTTTACTGTGAAACCAATAAAATATAAACACAAATTTTACTCTAGCAGCTTTTTTTTTTCGTACTTCCCACCTTTGGAATTACCTTCTGTTTACTTGCTTCCCCGACAACTACAATCTCCAAGAATTTAAATGTAAAGTCAATAGTCATCCCCATCTCGCTAACCTGCATCCTCTCTCTCATGTTCCCTTCTCCGTCCACTCTCATCAGTATTCTCAGCCTTCTCTTACCCACTTCCTGACACCCCCTATAACCTGTCACATTCTTGTAACTTTTCTCCTATTTAACTCCCTGCAAAACAGTGGCAGTAAAATGCCTTGCTTGAGTGATATGATTATATAAAAAAAAAAAAAAAAGGAATCTGTAGAAAGACTGAAAAATAAAAGTAAATACACTGAAATTTAGATCTTTTATTTTAAAAGAATACAGAAGTATCTCATTTTAATTTTTTTTTTTTAAGAAATAAAGGGTTCCTCCAAACCTGTAGTGTAACCCGCAAAAGACATATACAAATGTTTGAAGTGATTAATTGATGTGCTTTTTTCAACATCATATGCATACAAAATAGATAGATATACTTTTCAACAGATTGATTTTTCTTTTATTTCATTTCTGTCTTTTTAGTTTTTATCAAGTGTTAATATTAATCACTCTGCCTATAAAATCAGTAAACAATCACTTTATCGTCTCAAAAAAAAATTTTTTTTCTAATTTTAAATAACCAACAAAATGTTGATAAACCATGAAAAACAAATCAATCAATCCAGCAACATTGTTTTTTCACACACACACACACACACACACACACACACAATATGCACACTACCAGCCATAATTATTAGGTCACCCCAGTGTTTTAAAATATGTGCTTCATACTATTTTTTAGTATTTATTGCCAAGTAAATGATTGTAAATGAAAATAGAATTGTTCTTTTGTTAATATTGCACAATAACATGTACATCAAATGAATTTATAAATATTTAATAATTACCAATATTGCAGTTTCATCAGTGAAAGAATGAAGAAAATTTAAGGTGATTTGGATGAGTTCATCTTTGCTTCCTTGCCTTGTAAAATTTTGAAAAATAACAAAAGAACCATTCTCTTTCCATTTGGTAATAAATACTAAAAATATTATGAAATTCATTATTACTTTAAAAAAAAAAACTGGTGTGGCCTAATAATTATGGCCGGTAGTATATATATCAATTCACTCAAAGGAGAGTGATAATGCCACTAAGTTGCAAGGAGCTACTGAGAGTAAAAGAAAATGAGAAGACTTTAGAAGTAACAAGGAAAAAACAATCCTAAACAGGAGACAAAGGATAAAACTCTCACTCTTGTTCAAAATGGTTGATCTTGGGTATGATGATAAACTGCTTCCGGCAGCAAGGCCTTTGTTTGGAAGGTTGTGAGGAGCATGGAATCACCTCTTAATTTCTGTTGTTCCCAGCTGATAGGGTCCCAGATATGGGCAAATAGTAAACACTCAAACTGAGGTCAAATACTATGAAAGTATTAAAATAGACTTTTATAGAAATATATACATAAAAATAGACTTTTGTTTAAAAATATACATTTTTGAAAGAAAAATATTACTAATACATTTTTGAAAAATAAGAAAATATTGCCAGCAATACATTTTTTAATACAAAACTAGAAGATATCTTCAGTTTTCTAAAATAAAAAAATAAATCTAAAAAAATTTTTTTTTCATCAAAATCTGATTAAACCAACCTTCTTACTATAACTGAACATTAAAAAAATTCCTTAAAACCCCACCTTTTTGGCATTAAATAACTCACAGAGGTTAATATACCATTAAACAAAACTCAAAACTCTTGTTCAAAAGACTGTGGAAGAGTGTGAAGCAGGTAATAGGCAAACCTATCTACTCCTATTGAGTTTAGACAGAAGTATAGAGCTGATGTGGATGTGCGTCGTGGTACAGTGGATATTGGTTTGGAACGAGAAACCGGAGAGTCGAGTTCGAATTCCAGTTGAATCCATTGTATTCACTTACGCACAAATACCCTTGGGAAAGGTATGAATCGGTCGCTTCCTTCCAGTTATGGGTTAAATAGCAGGACAGATTGGGTTCTATAGCCTTGGTCGGCAACCAGTTTACCGCAGAAAGCAATGGCAACCTACTGCAGGATAATCTTCTGCCCAGTCAGTCATGTCTCTTTCGAGACATGATCGCCCAAGCGTGTATCACGTATGGCACTTAACTGACTGACTGATAGAGCTGAAGTAGATTATATATAATGTCAGAATTAAGAAATAATGTTTAGTGTGTTGTAAATTCTCTTTCAAGCAAGTTTTATCATCTTTCTCTTTTTCTTATTTCTTTTTTTTTTTGCCTGCTGTATTAAATCTGATTCTTCATAGACATATACAAACATAATAAAAATATTTTTTCATTAAATTAAGCTAGTTTACATGAGATTATATTCATTGCTAATTGAGGTTGTTAGAAAGGCTTTTCTAAATTGAAATTTTGCCTGAGGTAATTTATAGTAATTAGAATCTGTATCTTGCATCACAAGCATTGCTTGTCCTTGTATTAATCTCAGAATTACTATTTGTGGGAACTGATTCTAAAAAAAAAAAAAGCATGAAATGTAGAGATTTTAAATGCATTATTGTAAAGACTTTAGCAGATGTGTGTATGTTTTTTCTGAGACATAATGTATGGTTGTCAGCCAAAGGAACAGCCTAAGATGTGAACTACAAATTGAGGATAATAAATTTAGCATATACAAAAACTTGAATATCTGAAACCCAAAGGTGCATTGAAATAGTAAAAAAATGCCTTTCAAATGCTAAGCTAAGTGTTAAGAATAAGGCAAATTTTGTTAGAAAGAAAGCAAAGAGTCTTGAACTATTATGTAATATCAGTCTTCATGGGAGAAAAATGCTGAACCCTCTCCGCATAGATGAGAAAGTGACAAAGCAATAGAAATATAGTTCTGCAGGCAGATAATGAAAATTCCATGGAACAACAATGTGAGTTACAAAGAAAGTTTTAAGGAAAATGAATACTTAGAATGAGAAAGAGTTCACTGAAATTTCTAAGGTGCATAATGAGGAAAGAGAGTTAAGGTTTGAGTATAATGACCTTGTTCAGCTACTGATTGCATCAGAGTGTGCATCCGTTCTCAGAAACTGTAACCATAGTCTGCTCAGTGTAGTTGCAATAGAAACCATTGGTTGACTCTGTGGGTGTTGAATAAAGACAAATGTACCTGAGCAAGTGTTTGCAATAAGAATACCCAAGTAGACAGGCATATTTTGAAACAAATGTTAGCCATCATTTTATAGATAGTTTACCTATACTGTTAAAAAGAAAAAAAAATTGTTACCAATATTTGTTATTTTGCAAATATATTTCTTATATATATATACACACACACACACATACAAGTATAGGGTAGGTATGTATAGAATAAGATTTCATATCTTAACTATTCTTAAAAAAAGTGCTCAATACAGAGTAGAGCGAATAATATTTACTTAGAATTTATAACATATTTATTATAAATTCTAAGTATATATATATATATATATATATATATATATATATATATAGCATAAGTAACCAAGTATTTTAATCTATACAATTAATTATATCATCATCATCATTTAATGTCTATTTATGCTAGCATGTGTTGGACAGGGTTTTCTAGATTCGTAATTGAACCATCATGAAATATTAAGAGTACGTTTTATAGCTGTATGCCCTTAATAACACCAACCAGTTTAGGAAACTAGAAACTTGGTGTTTTCATCAAGACACCATCTCTAGGAAGATTACCTACTGAGGTTAGAGAGTTCAGCCGACCTATGTCAGGAAGAATTCTACTTTTACCATCATTAAAAGCAAAAATTAACATCTTTTGTTATTGGAACACAAGTTGTTAACTGGCAATTGTGGAACTCTGAAACGGGGGGGATCACTTGGATGTTGATATTTTTCTGAGGAGGAGTGGGGCAAACTCAAGCAGCATCTTCATTTTCTTACTACACTACTATCATGTGCACAACTTAGGAATGAGTTTGAGTATGTTACTTCACTAAATTAAACGGAACAACTTTTCATTCATAGTAGTTTTGTAGACTATGCCAAGACGTTTGACAAAGTACGCCACAAGGAATTGATGAGAATGTTCAGCAACCTTGACATATTTGGCAAAGACATCAAAGTAATCAGAAACCTCTACTGGCAGCAAACTGCCTGCATACGGACAGATAACAAATTCAGCAGATATACAAAGATAGAAAGGGGTGTAAGACAAGGATGTGTCTTTTCATCAGACTTATTCAACTTGTACAGTGAAACTATTCTGAGGACCCTACAATTTATGCCAGGATTCATCATTGGCGGCCACAATCTAAACAACATAAGATATGCAGATGATACAGTGCTGATAACTGACATGGAAAGAAAACTACAAAACCTAAAAAAGATAGATGAAGAAAGTCGAAAGAAAGGACTACTAATAAATTACAAGAAAACTGAATGTATTATCATGTGCAAAAATGCCAAGTACAGGTTGAGGATACTAAAATCAAACAAGTACAAAAATTTAAGTACTTGGGAAGTGTTCTAACAAGATGGAAAATGTGACAGAAGGTGAATTGGAATGGCCAAAGATGCATTCCAGAAGCTGAGCTCTGTATTAAGAGACAAGAAAATTTTGCCAGAACCAAAGAAGAGATTTTGGAGTGCTGTGTAATGTCTGTCCTTCAATATGGCAGTGAATGCTGGATACTATCATCAAAGATGAATGAAAAACTTCAAGCAACGAAAATGTGGTTCTACAGAAGGATGCTGTGAATATCATGGATCGAGCATGTGAGCAATGGTGAGGTTTTAGAAAGGATGGAAACAAAAAGGAAATTAATACTGAGAGAAAGAGACAGTTGAAGTTCTTGGGACAAGTGATGAGGAAAGAAGGCTTGGAGAATCTGATACTCACAGGTCAGGTAGAGGGAAAAAGAGACAGGGGAAAGCAATAAATAACATACTTGAAAGGCCTGAGCAGGTGGATGGTGGTGCAGGGTTTGGGTGGGGTAACAAGAAGAGGCATGCTAAGAGCTACCAGGGATAGGGAGACATAGAAAGCCATAATTGCCCATGTCCTGAAGGGACATGGCACATAGAAAAAGAACTGGAGTTTTAATCTATTCTTGCCCTCTTTTCCATTCTGAAATAAGAGTTTAATTTAAAAACCAAATTAAAGGGTTAATACTGATGTCAATACTAGCAGAACAGTGTGATTTGTCTGCTCTGATCTCTGTATGTCCTTAAAAAGCTAAAAGAAAACACAAAGGGAAAAATGCTTAAGATCAAATCTTATCAAAATTAGAGACTGATCAGTTTCATAAATTTTTGAATCTTATAAAAGTGTGGTGGTGGGCCAACTGAGGGGCCAGCCAAAATTTATGGGGGCTTGGTTCTTCTTCCTCCCATCCTCTGTAGAATCGCCACTGGTTGTTAACGTCAAGTAATGCTTTCTGTTAGGATAACAGAATATCTCATTACTAAGAAAGGAAGGCTCAGGTTGCATGACCAATAAATATCTAATGTCACACTGTTTTATGTTATAGGATAGTAAAATAGATTATAGATTTTATAATGTACAGAACTGTGGCAAGTCTTTAAGCTTATTGATGTTGAAATAAATTATTAAGCCTGTTAGTCTAGCTCACTTGATGCCTTTTGAGATAATCTCTGAAAATCTGGTGCAATCAGTAACTTTTTTTCTTTAATTTGAAACTTTTTTAAAAACTTGACTCATCAAGAAAAAAGGCTGCCATGTTTTGGTAATTTTCCAGTTGCATTGGTTATATATTCTGTAGTAGTTATCTTTTTTTGTATAATGTTTTCACATGTGAAAATTCTGCTTTTTAAAACATTAAAAGTAAAAATATTTGCAAAAAGCTAATATGAAACAAAAGAAATAAAAAACAGTGTATTAGCAACCTGATTGTCCCTACTTGTTAATGTGATATTCTCTTGTCTGTTTATTGATGTTCAATAACATCTGTTACTATGGCAACAGAATATAGCATCACTAAGATTGAACAGTGTGAGCAATCAAGATGCATTGTTTATTGTTTGTTTTGTTTTGTTTCTTTAACTTAATTTAACAAAAAAATTTATTGTATATAATGTTGAGGGGGTGAGCTTGAACCTGTTCTGCCTTTTCTATGAGCTACATCTTTTCAGGACATTGGCAATCATGACTATCTAAAACAATCTCATTGACCCCCTCCCTCTCTCTCTCGCCCTCAATATGCCCTGTGAGGGTTAAGTTTTCCAAGCCCTCCTCATTGTGTGTCTAAGGAATTTTGGCTATCACTTCCTAATTCTGAGCATAAGTGTTCTTCTTATTGCCATTTTCTCACTCCATCCATGGAATTTTCAGTATTCTTCTGTAGAACCACATTTCTGTGCCCTTAAGTAAGTTAAGTGCCATATGTAATACATGCTTAGGCAATCATGTTTTAAAAGAGGCATGACTGACTGGGCAGAAGATTTTCCTGCAACAGGTTGCCATTACTTTCTGTGGTAAACTGGTTGACAACCAAGGCTATAGAACCTGAGCTGTTCTGTTATTTAACCCATAGCTGGGGGAAAGAGATGGATTAATATTTTTCCAAGAGTATTTGTGCACAAGTGAATGCAATGAATTCAACTGGAACTCGAACTCGGCTCTTCAGTTTCTCATAAAGAGCTGATATCCACTGCACCACAATGCACTGTGCCGTTACTTATCAAAAAAATTCATCAAGTACATGCCCTTTCTTAACTGACATTAAGATTGTGCATGGTAGGGTGATGTTTTTCTCTTTTTCTCTCTCTCTCTCTCTTTTAAATTCTGCCAAAGATTTTAAGGTACAGTGGAATGAACAGACATGACACTCATTGCTTTAAAAATATTTTTGTACAAACTACATTCAGTCTTGGAAAGACACTTTCAGTTTTTAACTTTGTTAATTTTTATTTTTTTAGGCAGTCAACCTAATGTATGTATGTAAACAAAAATTGTATTCATTCTGCTTATAGAATCCTTTTTTTTTTGTCTTCTCTATTATGTTTTTATCAATTATTGAAAGAAATCTTTTAGTCACTAAACACTATATGTTACTTTTTTTTTCTTACTTCGTTCACTGACAGCATATGTTACCTGTCCAGTGCATATAATAAAAGCGCAGGTAAACATTATTCACTATCTTTTGTTCTGCCTGCTGTATACATTTACTCAATGCACTTACTTTCGTTGACATCGTCAACAAGTACAAATTGTTCAAACAAAATTGCATTTTGAATACCAACAAGCAAAAAGTAATATTTATAATTGACTAATGACTAATATTTTTACAAGTCCAAAAGAAGATATGAAAGCCTTGAGTGATTTTCCATTCTTTTGGAAATTTCTCAATAACCAAAAGAAAGTGATCAATTTTTAGCTTTTTTTTTTTTTTTTTTTTAAAGTTCATCATTGTTTTCATTAGTCTGGTGTTTATCATATTTGCTTTTTTCTAAAAAAAAAATTTAAAAAAATCATGATTTAATAAAATGCTCAAATTGTTTTTCTTTATTTTAAATTCTACGTAGCAACATAAGTCAAAAAGTAAAGATTAAGCTTATAACAATAATTTGAAATTGCTTCCATTTTTCTTGGAAACCACTCTAACTGGGACACTGCCTTACTGATTTGACTCTGAAAATCAACCAGCAAACATTCAAAACTGTTTTTTTTTTCGTTTTTTTTTTTTAATACTTTACATAATTTTTTTTTTTTTGTTTATATCTAATAGTAACAGACATAATAATTTTAAAAAGTTTAAATATCATGGGTGAAACATTCTCATTAATATTTTGACTCGGTTTTATTTCACCTGAGATATTCTTGTTTGCATTGTGATAATATAATTCTGTGCTAAAAAGCAACAAGTATAAACAAATTTTACTGCATCATATTCTTAATAAATTTACATTTTCAGTTTTAAAGCAACTGTCATAGTTTTGAAATGCTTAAACTTTTAAAATGAAATGTTTAATTTCTTATTATTTGGAATGTATTCTAATTTTCATTGATTGGTTGTGGTGTGAATGGAAAACCAGGTTACAATATTTTAACCAATATTAGAATAAGTCTGACACAGTTATTGATATGTATCTTCCATTTAAATTTACTGCTAGCCTTAGTAGTATACTGCTTATTTATTATGAGATGCTTTTCTTTAGTTTTTGACTGTGAACCTGATAACCTTTGACCTGCAGAATTGAATTTTGGAATGTGATATAAGGATTTAAAAATGTTTGTTTTAATTATTGTCATTGATTTTAAAAAAAAAAAAAATTACTTCCGAACAGTGTTAATATTTTGACCTTTTCCTTTGAAAAAATATCTGAATTATCTTAGAACTATTGTCAAATGTAATTATCCTGATAAAGTGGCATAAAAGTGTATTGCACTGTTTCATATATGTGTGTGTGTAGGAGATAACAATATATATTTTTATATATTTAGAACAATTTTGGGGGAAAAATGAATGACAAAGTGGAACAAATTTTTTCATGATCATTTTGTCTGTTGAAGTTCTAAAGAATAAAATGCATCACAAGAAATCTTTTCTCACTTGGTTATATATTTTTCAAATATATTTCAAGTATGATATATTTATGAGTAAAAGTGCTCACTATCTGGGATAGAGCTTATATATATATATATATTTGTGTGTGTGTCTCTCTATTCTAACAAACCCTACTCCTTTGAAACCCTTGGTTTGATTTCTGCCAAAATTAGATCACTTGTCTATTATGACATGAACCTTTGATGTATGCAAACATTTTTCGAATCAATTTACAAGGTATAACAGAAATCACTGGAACACTTAGAATTTATGAACTCTTCTTCTCCGAGAACAAATTCAACCAAATTGAGTAACTTGTAGATCAAGGTTCGAACCTTTGATATACACAAATTTTTTGGAATTATTGCACAGGGTTTGTCAAAAATCAATGACAAACATAATTTTGGGTGTTTTTTTTTGCACACTTTTCTGCATTTCTCCAAGACACTTCACTCAAACTCAACCAAAATCGAGTCACTGGTAGATGAAGGTCTGATGCCTTGATATGCTAACAAAGATTTCAATTGACACACAGGGTGCAGCAAAAATTAATGAAAAATGTCTTTTTGTGATTATTCACTTCTCCGAAATGCTTAGTTGTCTTCCAACAAAAATCTGGTCTTTTTTTGTAACTTCTATCTCATCATATGCCATAACAATTTCACCTTTTATATAAGGTGCCAACCCTTCTGACATTGCAGGGAGAATGCATCCACTTTTTCTGCATCACAACGTCATCGCATCACATTACAGGTTCCTGTAATGCCCACCCCCATTTTTCCAATTGTACATACATCATCCCCATTTATTGGGAAAACTGACCAAACAAGAATTTCGTTTTACAAATACAACAAAAACCAATACTTACTTCACATTTTTTTTAACTTATGTGTGATGGCAACCTCATACTGGAGCGTTTTGAATCAGCAATTGACCTTACCATTTCAACATAACCACTAAAAAACCTCAAGCAACGCTGGGCTATACAGCTAGTGTATATATATATATATATATATATATATATATATATATATATATATAAAAGTTGGCACTGAGGTCAATACTAGCAACAGCAGCCTGTGTCTTGCTTGACTGCAATCTTCAGGATTAAAGATTTCGTTGGAGCATAAAACAGACTGTCGGAGTTTGGCATTAACTTCAGTGTCCGCTTAAATATACACATGCACACAAGATGGTACTGAAAAGTTCTGGGTCTAACCAATATCCCTGAAGCATACTATTCCACATATCCTCCCTATAGTGTTAACAGTTGGTACATTATTTCAAGAATACATTTAACTCTTCAAAAAAAATTCTGATGTGAGGTCATTAAAGTACTAAAACTTCTCAGAAACCTCCTCATCTGTATGTGTGTGTGAGATAGTGATAAAATGTTTTCAAAATTTAATATGGAAGTGTTTTAATTTTACCTCTACAACTTGATCTATTTATAACTTCAGCATTTGATTTATAACTTTTAGACGTGTTTAAAGTTTCTTATTGGCAACTAGGTGAAACCGACGAAATGTAACCGCAATTTCTACTCCAACAGCTTCTTTTCTCGTACTTCCTGCCTGTGGAATTCCCTTCCGCATAATTGCTTCCCCGACAGCTACAACCTCCAGGAGTTTAAATGTAAGGTCAATAGACACCTCCTAACACACTAACTTGCACCCATTCCCTCCAACACTCTTCCTACGTACCTCCTAACTTGTCTATCACCTCCCCTCTGACATTTCCTATACCCAATTGCTCTATGTAACCCCCTGCGCTATAGTGGCAGTGGACTGATATGATTTTAAAAAGAAAAAATCTCTTGCTATGGCTTGTTGAAACTTGTCATTTTATTTTTCTTGCAGTCTCTAAACTACAATTACATGGCCTCAACAACTCTTACATTGAAAAAGTATTAGCTTTATGGAGGTCACAATATAACCTATTTTCCAGTAATGGAAACTTCTTGCTCTTCCCTGTTTTAAGTTGATTTGTCTCACCAATCATTCAGGTTGGTTGAAGTCAATTCATGTTTATCAAATTCAGTTTGTTATGGTTCATTTAGTCCAGCATCCCTGTTAAAAGTCTAAGTCAGGGGTTTTCAAACTTTTTGACGTACGGACCCCTTTATATTTCCACTATAAACACTTATGAAATTTGTACATAAACTTTTACTATAAATAGCTTATAGTTTTGCATTAACATAGTAAAAACTGATTTGAAGCTTACTTGAGACATAAGTGTTCAAATAAAATACATTTTGCATCAACATGCAGTATTAATTTAACAAAATTAAATTTAAATTACTTTGAATTTCATGTAATGAGTTAATCTACGGACCCCCTATCTTATCCTTGCAGACCCCTGTGGTCTGCGGACCACAGTTTGAAAACCCCTGGTCTAAGTAACCAACCAGCTGACCACAGGGCCTCTGGTTCTTTTTGCTGCTACAAATGCATTGTCTGTTGTTACTATTACTTTTTAATATATTCTGACATTTGTAATTTTGTTATCAAGATGTAATTTCGTAGGTTATGCTTTGTAGTGAATTAGGTTATGTCAATTACAGGGAGGCCTGTGTGAGTTTGTGGCTTGTGTATACTGTTCACTTGATGGCACTGATAGTTAGCATAGGCACAATTGTTTATTTGTTGTTTGGGCATTTTGCCTTGGAACTAAACAGTTACTGTCAAGCTTATTATTAAACTACTTGATGATATATGACCAGTTATGAGAAATATGTGTTTATAAGAGAAAAAGATAGGTGACGTTGCACCAGCCATGGAAGATATGCGCAGTAAGTGGACTAATGGATGGCAAATAGAGTTGGTTGTTAAGTGGGTATGTAAAGGAAGTATGGGTTGGGGGTTAACCATTATTCAAAGTTGGTGTCCGATGGTTGGTGCCTGAAGTTGATACTTCACAGAAGTAGAAATAAGTCTGCTACAAGTACATTTTCATTTTGTTTATTTTTCTATTGTAATACTTGTTTCAACAATGTTTCTGCCAGTTCATTTAATGACCTTCTGTAGGTGTACATGAAAAGAGAAAACTTTTTCTTTTTTCTTATTATTATAAAGGTAGGGGGGAATGGTATCTTAAGTCTTTTTACTTCTCATAAACTGGTTCATTTTAATTCAATTGACATGAAATGAAACTTTAGAATAAAAGCACATTATATAGGCATAAATCTTAATTTTGGGTTAATGTGTGAAATTTAAAAGTATATAACCTATTGAAAATGTTCTGATACTATTTCTAATAACAGTAACAAAACCCCACAGTTATTAATAATTCTTTGAAATATCAAATTTGATTTGTTGTCAAGAGATGCAGAAACAATTAATCTTTCCAAAAATAATTTTTACAATTCCTGAAAAAAGGTAAAAGAACAAACATTGAAAGATTAAAAAAAAAAAATTGATTTTTCTTTTTTGTAATTAAATGAATATAAAATATAACAAACATAAAACATAAGTAAAAAAAACTAATTTAATTTTGACATTTTGATTCATTGCCTTAAACCAAAAATTTATTTCCACTGAAACTTTTGATAAATATCTTGAATAGCTAAAAACCTAATTTTTAATATTTATAACTTATTTATGAGTTCTTCATCTGAAGGGGATTTAAAATTAAAAAAAAAAGAAAGTGTGATTAAAAATCATTATTTATATTTGGTCTAATATCCTCATCTATGTTATCATTAAATCTCAACTATTACATCCTCTGGCCTTCACCATGTGCTTGTACCATGACATAAAATTGGTTTGTGAACATAGAAATTGTGTGTTCAATCCCTGGGCTGAGTAGTACAAACTCAGTCAGTGGGAACAGGGCAAACAATAACTGAGGATTTCTAAATAAGAACAAG
The DNA here is from genome assembly GCA_037127315.1 of Ascarosepion bandense. NCBI lineage: Eukaryota > Metazoa > Mollusca > Cephalopoda > Sepiida > Sepiidae > Ascarosepion > Ascarosepion bandense. The sequence continues at coordinate 1,325,543 of JBBBDQ010000710.1, forward strand.
ACAAGATATCCTGAGACTTGGTCAACAGAAGTAAAGTAATCTACTGCCATTGATTTAATAAAGGATTAAATTTGAAATTTTGTGATGGTTACCTGGATCAATAAACGTAACTCCTCATCCCAGAAATTTATACAAATACTACTGGATTGGAACAAAAGTCTGTAGCTTCCTCCCTCCCCAGTAGGTGATGTTTGACTGCATGATTTGCTTCACATGAAACTGAAATTTATGACACACACACTATATATATATATATATATATATATATACATACACAGAGAGAGAGAGAGAGAGAAAAAGACAACAGTGAAAACTATTGCTTTTTAATCTTTCGCGTCAACGTCCAAAGAGTCTGAACTCCAGGACCATGGCTTAGTTTTAAAGCTTTCATTAACCCCGAGCAATGCCAGGCTATACTGCTAGTATATATATATATATATATATATATATATATATATATATATATAAGCAGTAGATTGCCTTGGATAGAAATAACTGGAGATATTTGTATCAGAATTATTCAAAACTTCAAAATTAGTCATATTGACTGGTTAAGAGATGAAAGACAATGCCAAAAAGTATCAGCAAATGTTCTTGTTGCTATGTCCCAAGATCTTCACTGTTGCACAATATTTGGACTTATATGCAGGTCACTAGTAGGACTGAAGTGTTATATACAACACAAACATGAAAACTATGTCAAGATGAACGGGAGAGTACATATATATATATATATATATATATATATATATAATTTTGACATCTTTCATTGAATAATGCTGACATAGATGGTTTAATCAATCTTTTATTGAGTTTGTTCAGCGTGTTAACATTTTTTTCATTATTTAAGAGTTCAAAAATATGAAAAATTCTTCTTAGTTTTTATTATTCAAAATGCTTTTGGCCTTCAGCCATTATCAAGGGTGTTGTATTCAGTATATTTATTCTCCATGTCTTGTACTACATAGTAGTTTTTACTGTGTTAAGATTCTTATGGAAGAGTGACCATTGTCAGCTGTCATGGGCCATGCATGGCTGGCTTGACAGGAGGGTAACTTATTTTTTTTGAAAACACTTAACACACCATCTCCACTACTGAATAGTGTCAAATTGAAAGCAGGGTTTTGTAAAGTCACATATACCAGAAATAATGCCTTTAAAGAATACGGTCAGATCTTTTTCTTTTCTCGCTTGAATACTTATTGTGCATCCCTATATATATATAAGTAGAATTCTTGATATTTGGTAAGGCAAATTCCAATGGAGACTAAGTCCAAAGAGAACTCAATGTTAAAATGTATTCTTAAATTTAACAAATGTATTATAATCAAGAACAAAAATTGGATATTTTTACAAATCCATAGGTAATATCATATTTTGATGCTCTCTAAATATGATATTACCTATGGATTTGTAAAAATATCCAATTTTTGTTTTTGATATATATATATATATATATATATATATATATATATATATAAATTATTATTATTTTTGCGTCATGTGATCCCAGAAGTGCAATTCCTTTAATTACATCAAAATGAGGTTGATTATGTTTGTTCTCTGGTGATTCATGTTCAAATTTAAATGTCCATAGTGACACTTTATTCATATATGATAGAGGGTGGGGGATAGTGTTTAATCAATAGAGCTTCTTTAATAGTAAGATCTCAATGATTATGTGATTTAAAAAAGATTTTTGTATCATGGGTTAATAAATACTTTTAATAACACTTTGATTTGACATGTGACATCTAAGGTGCCTTCTTAATGAGGTGGTAGTATGTCTGATATCGATAATTTGTAACAAGAATCAGTCTTGTATTAGGCATTGAAATTGATCACTATACTGGCCATTGCTAGTTTTGATTGGTTGGGTTATTTTGGTTAGTAATGACAAGGTTAGCAGCCTTCCATTTTCTGTAATATATTATAAACTTTGCAAATTTTTCAGGGTTTATAGCAGAAAAATAGTGTTTAATAATTTTCCTCATAACAAATTCATGCTGTTTATAATTATGGTGCATTTGGTTGTAATAAAATATGTTGATATTTTGTTGTATTATATTTTTATTACTTCTGTTATGTATTTTATGTAAGAATAATTTTGTCTGTCAGTGATGTACTTGGGATAATTATTGTTGACTAGTGTTTATTTTATATGTTTCAGTCTACTTAGAAATATTCATTTTATGACCATAATGGCAACGCATACATTCAAACTAACATAGACATCCAATTTTCGTGTCCCTTGTTTCATCCTCTGTCAAAATGCTTCGTAGTTATTAAAATTTTTTTACTGGTTCAATTTTGGTCTCTCCAATTTAGTTTGCATTTTGGGTTGTTTATTTTGCTGACCACTATACATTGATTTTTTTTTTTTTATGGTTCTTTCTTCTCTTTTCTTTACTACTTTCTGTAGAAGTGCCTGTAGTAACTTTTCATGTCTGCTATCAACAACGTGTGATCTTCATATCTTATATTGCTAATAAATAATCTTGTTAGGACTTCTCTCAGAATCATCTCATTGTACAGGTTGAATGTGTTTTGTGGTTCAGCAGGATCAGCTAGGAATAAGAAATCTTCAAATTGCATTCGTTTATGCCTAAAACCCTTGGGAAAGTTATTAATCCGTCACTTCTCCCTCCAGCTTTAGACTAAATAGCAGGAAAGGTTGGGTTTTATAGCCTTCTTTAACAATCAGTCTACCACAGACAGTAATGGCAACCTACTGCAAGAGAATCTTCTGGCCAGTCAGTCATCTTTCTTTTGAGACATGATTGCCCAAGCATGTATCACCTATAGCACTTAACTGACTGAATTTCAATGAGAAGATATATCCTTGTCTTACATTGTTTTTTATATTTTTGTATTTACTGAATTAATTTTTTTATCCATATGCAGGTTGTTTGATTCCAGTTTAGGATTGTTCTAATATCCCTCCCAAATTAATTAAACCTACCTAGCAGTTAAATCTAATGTTTCTACAAACAGTGACAACTTTACTTACAACCAGATAGAAAGAGAGCAGAAGGCTTTATTTGAAAAAAAAAAAAAAAAAGGGTCTGCATACACAAGTGGCTTGGAGTAGTATTTCATGAAGAAACTGGCAGTTTATAATATTTATTAAAGTGGAATAAATTTAGAGATCAAATTTTTATTATTTCTTTAAGAATTATTTTAGCCACATGAACTCATAAAATCTTCAACAATAACAGAAGAAAAAAAAAACTGTTTTCTTTCCTAATCTGAAAAAACATTTTGGTATTATCAGTAGAAAATGAGTCTGTCTTTCTGACTTAGATTTTTACATTTTTTTAATTTTTAAATATCTTATTCTGCTATTTAGAATTCAAAGCCTGCCTCTTCTATTCCTTTCTTTCAATTTAACCACTCTCTTTTTCTTTTTTCTTTTTGTCTTTGTTTATTGGTTTATCACTAAGTATATGTCTCTAGTTACATATTCATAAGAAATTTAGAACACTTAAAATATTTCTTTAATTACTTTAGTTTTGTGAATGACGTAAATATTTGAAATTTACCAAAAACAAAAAACACACAACCCAATGTCTGTGATTATTACAGTTGATAAATAAGTGAAAATATTTTAAACATTAATGTTTTTGCAGGAAAGGTCTTATAAGAATATATAAGATTTTTACATTGTTGGCTTAAAGTAAGGCTTTATTGATTTTTCATTTGAACATTAGCTGAATAAATTCCTTTATATACAGGGTGCGATGGGGAAATTGTTACTATTTTATATATTTAATTCTAAACATGCATTGCTTGTTGTTTATTTTGTTGGCAGCACAGTATAGTAGGGTCAGTTGGGTGCTGTCTGAGAAAAAAGAGCACCATGACTAATTGACTCCCCCAGAAATTTGATAACAACTTGCTGTACTACTTAACATTTATGTCAGAGGCTCCATTACAAACCTTTCATAGTGTTTAGATGTCAATCTGATTACAGTGCAGAGGATTCAGAAAGAGTTGAATGAGTTTAATGGTGATTATGAAGGTATGGCAGCTCAGAAAACTTGTTCTGATCATTATGATAAGAAAAAAAAAACTCCCAAATTTGTTGATAAGGGCAACAGACTCAACATGGAGGCCTACATCAAGTTCCTTAAGATAGTATTGCCCTGGGTCAAGAGGTTGGCTGCAAGAAGACTGGTAACAGAACTCTGCACCATGCTCCACTCCACCCACGTCTATTGAACAGGTGAAGAGGCTCATCCCTTGTTTCCTGTTTAGGATGTGGTTTCCGGCTTTCTCTTTTCCAATCTTTTCACTCTTACGTAGCCCCCTGCACATCAGTGGCGTTTTCGCCTTGCTTGGGGTGATATGATTAAAAAAAAAAAAATGCCATATAAGCAGGAGAACCCAGTCATGGCTATCAGACAATTTCTGCAATAGTATCCCCCAGCTTACATCTGGCCACTTAACTCCCTAGACTCCAACTCCCTTGATTATTATATGAGAGGAACAGTTAAATGAAAGACCAACAAAACTCCTTGTAATACCAAAGATGAACTGAAGATTATGGCGGCATTCACCAACTTCAGCAAGGAGACCGTCCAGAAAAGTTGCAGGATATTCCTAAGTTGTCTGGAAGCTGTGGTTGAAGCCAATGGCATTTTATTTATTTATTTATTATTATTATTATTATTGAATAAATTTACTCTTTACTATTTTAAGATATTTTGTGTAATTTTGATAAATATATCTGTTAAATGTATTATTTTCATTTATTTAGATAACAATTTATCCATTGCACCTTACGTGTGTGTGTGTGTGCGCTACAGTGAAAAATATAAAAAAACCTTTCCCCCAATATTTTCTTTGTTTTGTTATATCTTTTTTTTTTTTTTTTTTTTTTCAAATATGTATGTAGTGAAATTTTTTTTTTGTGATTGCTCAGTTTGATTATTAAGAAGTGAAAAGTGTCTACCTCTTACTTTGATTCTGATAATTACCTGGAACAACTTTGGTCAATCAGATTAGATTATAGAAGAGGTTAACAAAATTGATGCCTGTTTATCCAGCTTTTGTTTTTATCTTTGACTTGTAATAAAGACAGTAAACTCTGATTAGCAGACACACAGAAATGCTTTACATTTGTATTTTGAAGGCAGATTGCATTCACTAATCTGCTGGAAAGATTATCTAGGCTTAATTCTGACATGAATATGAGTTGAAATCTTAGGACTATGCAATGTTAATCCCTCTTCTGCAGGTACATGAGAATGACTGCTTGGTCATGAGTCAACTTAAAATGTGACCCATTGTTGAATTAAAGGAATCCTCTAAGCTGATTTCAAATGGATCATGGCAATAAAAAAAGAAAAGGGAGCTGGTTAGAGATTAGGGTTCACTTTGAGGAGGAATTCACTTATTATTGTGTTATTTTTATGATTTTGTTACTCCACTCCCATAGTAATGGGGTGAAGCATTGTCACAGCCTTTGTAGCATGGTGATTTTAAAAGGCCACATTTCATAAAATGAAGTTTTGAAATACCACATATTATAAATATATTAGTTAATTTTATTCTTGTATATTGTCATGAGTGTACTTTCTGGTTCTTACTGGATAGTTAAGAGAAAAAGATTTATTTTGAAAAATAAAATTCAAAGGCCAATACTACTACACAATCAGATATCTGAAATCCTTGGAGACAGTTATGCTTCGGTTCCCTCAAATTTAAACAATATTATACCAAAAATGTATGAAGACTCACATCATGAGGGGCGAAAAAAAAAAAACTACAAATATTATTACAGCTTATTTATAGAGTAATTATAAATGAAATAGAGGGATAATTAAAAATATAAGTACTGAATAAATGCCTTGCATATCTTGAAACTGAACAAGTATCAAACAATAAGCTAAAAATATCTGCAGTTCTTTTTGACATTTTAACTGTATAAGGTCACAATTTTTTTTTTTAATTAAAAAAAAATCAGTAAACAGCATTCTTACATGTACCCAATATGAATGTTTGATAACAATTGATGTTTGGTGGGCTCATGTCGCTCAGCCAGGTTGGGAGAGTGGTGGATGGAATTGGACCGATAATGGCAGCTGTTGCCATGTCATACCTAAGTGGTGTAGGTCAAGTATGTAAGTTTTTTGCACACCAAACTCTACACTAAATGTATTCAATTTTCAGAGGTTTTTGTTTTTAAGATATAGGATTATGAACCTGTATTAAAAAATGAATTCCTACTACTATTCGGTTTTTCTTCCCTGTCTTCCCCGTGTCTGAGAGTTGGAAGTTTTGCCATGCCGTCCAGGTCTGATGTTCATTTGCCACCACCCCCGATCCATTGCCTGCTCAGGTTTGAGGCAGGTGCTTTTCAGATCCTCATTGATGCAGTCGGTTCATCTTTTCTGTGGGCGACCTCTAGGGTAGGAGCCTGGGATGACAATGTTCTCAACTTTTCTAGGCCACACATCTTGGTCCATGCGCTGAAGGTGGCCATACCAGCGCAGTCTGTTCCACCGAAGAACATCCTCCACACTAGCCAGACTCAGTCTAGACCTCAATGAATGTAAGGGATCCCTGTCGGAGGGTTTCGAGGCACAGATCCAGCGGATCATGGCGTAATCACTATGGGCTAATCACTATTCCTGAATTTCTGAAATCCAAATATTTCAAATTTCAAAAATCCAAATATTTCAAATTTCAAAAATCCAAATATGCAAAAATAAGTTTCATTTTATTTTCAGTATAATCTTTTAAAATAATTTATGATCAATCTGATTGATTGTTATTTTATTTAATTTCATTTATTAACACATTCCTAGCAATGAACAAGAAGGTTACTGTGAACTTATTATATACTAGCAGTATAGCCCGGCGTTGCTTGGGTGTTATGAAAGCTTTAAAACTAATCTATGGTCTTGGAGCTCAGACGCTGCTTAAAGAATATTTGTGTGAAGTTTGGTGAGAATTGGATAAATATTGTGGATTTGTATAAAGGACATACAGACAAATAAACAGACACACACACTTTTATATATATATATATATAATCGATTTTCTGCACTATTGTAAGAACTGCAACCTTGAAACTTCTGAATATCGTTTCTTATGACTTTGTCTATGTGTGTATCAAATTTGATTAAAATTGGACCACTCCTTTTTATAACCCAATTTTTTTGATTATCGATTTTCGATATTTATCGGGGGTACCTCGACACAAAACCTAGCTAAGAACATTCGCAGACGCTTATAGTACAACTGTGTAAATTTTCAAGAAAATCGGTTCAGCCATTTCGGAGTCTATAGGTAATGGATACATGCACACAAAGCTTCATTTATAAATAAGTTTAGATTTATACTACAGTTATTACAGTGTTTATTTTATGGTCATGTGCTTTTAATACACACAAATATTCTGAGTAAAATAAGAAACTCCTTGTAGTGACTTGATAGTGGTATTCAGAAAGCTACTTGACTAATCATGAAAATTAAAACAACAAAAGCATTTTAACTACTTCATGTGCCATGTTCCTTCAGGATGTAGGCAATCATGGACTTCTTAGCTCTTTCTCTTGTTGCTCTCACTATTTTCCCTTTTAGTATCTCTCCCAAACCCTGCTCCGCCATCCATTTGCTCAGGCCTATCAAGTATGTCTTGTGCTGCTTTTCCCTGTCTTTCTTTCCTTCTATCCGTCCTGTGAGTATTAAATTCTTTAGGCCCTCATTCCTCCTTGTTTGTCCCTGGAACCTCATCTGTCTCTTCCTGATGTTAAGTACTAAATTTTCTTCATGTTTGCATCCTTTCCAACACCTTATCATTGCTCACATACTCAATTCATGGTATCCTCAACATCCTTCCGTAAAACCACATTTTTGCTGCTTTAAGCCTCTTCATCTTTGATGAGATTGTCTGACATTCACTTTGATACAGAAGAACAGATATCACATAGCAATCCAGCAATCTTTTCTTTGTTTCCAATGAGATTTTCCTGTCTCTCAGTACTCTAGTTAGCTTTTGAAATGCATCCTTGGCAATGCCAATGCGTCTTTGGATCTCAATATTGCACTTTCCATCCTCTGTCAGAACACTTCCCAGGTATTTAAATTTCTTTATTTTTTATTTTAGTTTCTCTGACCTGTAGTTGGCATAACTACTAGCTATAGCTAAAATAGTTTATTCATTCATATCTACATCATTGTGTGTGTTCATTTTCTTCTTCTTCTATGTGCCTTGTCCCTTCAGGATGTAGGCGATCATGGTTCTCCACATCTCCCCATCCCTTGTGGCTCTTAGTATGTTTGCTCCTGTTACCCCTCGCAACCCCCGTTCAGTCATGCACCTGATCGGGCCCTGCAAATATGAAGTTGTCTCTTCCTGATGCTCAGTATTAATTTCCTTTTTGTTGCCATTCTTTCCAACACCTCATCGTTGCTTGCATGCTCAGTCCATGATATCCACAGCATCCTTCTGTAGAACCACATTTCCACTGCTTCCAGTTTTGTCCTCATTTTCGATGATATTGTCCAGCATTCACTGCCGTATTGAAGAACTGACATCACATAGCAATCCAGCACTCTTTTCTTTGTTTCTAGTGAAATTTTCCTGTGTGTTAGTAACTTACTCAGCTTCTGGAACACATCCTTTGCCATGCCAATTCACCTTCGGATCTCTGTGTCACACTTTCCATCTCCTCTTAAAACACTTCCTAGGTATTTAAATTTTACCTATTGTTATATATCGACAAACAACAAACACGCATATATAAAAATATAAGGTTATATTTTTATTAATGACAATGGACCGTGTAGAATAGGGAACAGAGAATTGAGAGAGCGCGCTTCTAATGGGTTGACGGGAGTGTAGTCCTATCTGCTGTGTCTCTCTTCACCGGCCGATCTCTGTCGCTCCTCTACTACTACTGGCAAATCCGTGTGCCGAGGTCTTTTTATAATCTTCCAGAACCGGGACTTTTTCTTCCGGTTTTGCCTCGCCCAAGCACGCCCACGTAATTCTCAGAGACACCTGTTCTGTTTGCCTCTGTAGTTATTTCCGCTGCTGCCGGAAATAAGGTCAAAATGACATCCGTTCCTTTCAACGACCGGAAACACCCTCGCTTGCATCAGCCTTCCTCGGGTGGGGCCAGATTGTTATATTACACTATTTTTTTTTATGTTTCTTAATTTTTAGGTGTTGATGTGTAATTGTTTATTTTACCCTCATTTGTAGCAGTAGGTGTAGGGTTGTGTGGTAAGAGCATTTGTTTCTAACCATGAAATTTGTGTTCAAATCTCACATGATCAATTAGGTAGGGAGATGATTTGATATTATTGACTAGGGGAGGCAGTCTCAGTGAGTGGCGATGTTTAAAAGTGCCTAAAAACCATATACAAGTCTAGTCAGTGTAATTGGATAGACAAAACTGCTTAGAGACAGCTAATAGTTGTACTAGCAATAAATCACAAGTCATTATATCTGAGGGTTTAAGCATACTGACCTTGCTCAAATTGTCAATCATGCCAGGCTCCCTGACAATGTGCCTGAGCAGGCATTTGCCAATCTCTATTGCAGATTTGTGATTTATTGCTAGTACAACCATCAAGTCTATGAATGGTTATTTAAACTTTTTATCTTTGCAAAATTACAGTGACAGCAATAACAATATTGAAATTATTTTTGTGCATATCAGAGAGATCATTAACCATTGCCTACTGCAACATGGGTGATATCAAGTTTAAGATTTTGATTTGTCTGCAATCTTGGACCTTTATGCCCACAAAAAGAACAGTGTCAACAGAACGATTTTTCTGTTGACACCTTTATTATTATCACTACCTTTCCTTTTTGGCAATGTTTGTTGTTTCAAAAACGATGATTAGAAATAAAACTTAAACATATGTTGAAAAAGAATTTATACATTTATTTTTGAGAATTTACAACAAAATTATTAAGCACTATTAGATATTAGATTGTTTATTTACAAGAATAATTTTATATTTACAACATTCTAAAAATAAATACAATTGTATTAAAACTAATGCAATGCAATATTTATCATTTGCCAATTTATAAAGAAATAACTGTAAAAACAATATTTTATTCATAAATTTATAAACATTTATTAAATTATTAAAATATATGAACCAATTATAAGGAAATTCTCATTATTTAACTTTATAAAGTTTTAATTGATTGGCAATTCACTAATGTTTTGCTAATCATTCTAATAAACAATAATAAATGGTGTAAATAAACATTCTAACAAATAGTATTATCTTTTGTCAATTCTCAAGAACAAAAAATGTATAAATGCACTTTAATTTATTAAAGTTTTATTAAAATACTGAGGATACCATGAATTGAGCATGTGAGCAATGATGAGGTGTTGGAAAGGATGCAAAGGAGATGTCCAGATTTAGCAGGTGTGACCTTCTGTATGGCAATGAATGTTGGATGATCTCATCAAGGATTAAGGAGAGGCATGAGGCAGGAGAAATGAGGTTTTATGCTGAGGATACCATGAATTGAGCATGTGAGCAATGATAAGGTGTTGGAAAGGATGCAAAAAAAATTTTTTTTTTATATTTTAACAATAAACATTGTCGAGGATTGAAGGTAGTTTTTCCTTGACACCACTATTATTTTAACTATCCTTTTGATACTTTTTGTTATTTTTCTTTGTTTTTGTTGTAATGGAAGAACCTGTCTCCCCCTAGCAATGATTGTCATCCATAATAAATACACCACGCAGTAGATTACGAGCAAGCTGATGACCAGAAGATGATCAGGAATGAACGGAAGTACTCTGCACTCCATTTTTGTACATAGTGACTATTGTGTGAACTCTTAATATTTGTACCTCTAGTACAATAAACCTTATTGTGGATTTAATTGTGTGTTCTTTAGTCTTTACCACTTGGACTAACCACTCATTTGTTTGTATCGTATTTTCACAACACAACAGTTCTAAAATAACTTGACTTTTCACTCAGTAGTAATAAAATTGAAACATATATCTTTTCAAATCTCTTTTCAAAATGAGATTTTGGTTTGAAAGACAAGAATATATTATTTGGCTTTTCATTAATGTCTTTTTTTTTCGATGCCATATCTCTCCAGGAAGTAGATGGCCTTGTCTCTCTACAAACTCTTTTAATTTTTGTGAATTGTTATGCATTTCTAGGAAAGATGTGAAGTAGTTTCATGATTTTGAATTCAGAATTTTCCTTTATTTATATTGGTGCCACCAAAGACTAGAATTCCCAACCTGCCTTGTTAATTAACTCACAATCCATGGCCTGACCAAAATCTATTTTAAAAATACTGATTTCCCAATGAGATATTTAGCTACTATATGAGCACCTGGCATTTCACATTTATTGGCTTGTGTTACTTTAACAATGGAATCTCTCATTATCTCAGATAGGGATATAATGGTATAAGTCACTTTTTGTATCATGAAATTATTTTATTTCATTAAAAGTTTATTTAATAAAGAATTGTGGGGGGGGGTGAAAGAAGTAGGAAAAGAGAGATTGAGTTAAAGATGAGATCTTTAAAAGTCAGGCCACTTAAAGTAATTTCATACTTTTCTGTTAAGTAATGTTTTTATGGATGTGCGTTGTGGTGCATTGGATATAGGCTCGGAACGAGAAATCGGGGAGCCAAGTTCGAATTCCAGCCAAATTCATTGCATTCACTTGCGCGCAAATACCCTTGGGAAAGGTATTAATCCGTCTATTCCTTCTAGTTATGAGTTAAATAACAGGACAGATTGGGTTCTATAGCCTTGGCAGGCAACCAGTCTACCGCAGAAAGCAAATGGCAATCTACTGCGGGATAATCTTCTGCCCAGTCAGTCATGTCTCTTTTGAGACATGATTGCCCAAGCGTGTATCACATATGGCACTTAACTTAAATATTTGCATTTAGATATTGTGTTAGTGATAACTTTAGCTCTGTTTATTGATGGCCATTGTTTTTAAATGTGAATAAACATATGTAAACAAAACACTTGAACAAAACTTTTTGGCTTTTTTAAAAAATTAGATTTCATCTTTAATTACTTACAACTCCTTGTTTATTTGTAGTACTTCACCTACACATTATTGAAAGATTTGGTTATTAAAATGCAGAGGGCCTATGAATATAAAGAAAATTTTCAGAAATACTTCATTTGATTTCATAAAACATCCTCAGATGAGGCTTCTTTTTCAAATCTTTTTTTTTTTTTTTTTTTTTATTGAAATAAGGAGCTAGATATTTTTCATTTTGTTTTCTTTTTAAATTTGGAAGCAACATGGGATCTTAAATTGTTTATACTTTGTAGCTTGCTTCCATGATATAAGACCTGATCTGGCTCTTATAAAGATAAAAGATAGCATGAGGAATCAAGTGGAGTAGTACAGGAAGCCAATCATTTTACCTGCATCTTTACCAATGGATCATGTATAGAAATTCTGTTTGAGGTGAAGTGTGAGTTTGAGGCCCACTATCCTCTCAAAGCATGAGGCCTTCTCAAGGAAGCATCCATTCATTTTGATTGCCATTATTTCAGGGTCTGATTGATGGTGATGGAATGTAAACAGTCTGGTTTTTATAGGCATTGAATGCAACCAGCATGTCCCCCCACGCACTGGAAAGTTAGTATTAGATTGGAAGAGAGGTCATTTGGCAATCTCTGATTGTCAAAATTTTTAAAGGTGAGTCTGTATATTGTCATGTATCATCAGCATCGACATTTACAAATGATCAAAGTATATTCTTAGGTTGATGATTTATATAAATCAGAAAGAGGGTTGATCTGAGAAGTGACCAATAGGGGCCTCCTGCATTGACTGCCAGGGCCTTGATGAACTAGCTGTTAATAACTATCTTCAGGTATTTACCTGTTAGGAAGGATTTTATAATATAGAAAACTCTTCCAGTGATTTAATAGCGATAGAGCTTGTGCAGCAAACCTTCGTGCCACACACCTTGTTGAAGACCTTTGAGATAGCTAATGCTATAGTTCTTGCAGTGTGTGTGTTGTCAGGTGTCCCACTAATCTAAACTTATTTATAAATGGAACATTATCTGTGTGTGTGTATGTGTGTCCATTACCTATAGACTCTGAAACGGCTGAACCGATTTTCTTGAAAATTTACACAGTTGTACTCTAAGTGTCTTTGAGTGTTCTTAGCTAGGTTTTGTGTCAAGGTGCCCCCGATAGATATCGATAATTGAAAAAATCGGGTTATAGAAGGAGTGGTCTGATAGTGCCCAACTGATTCTACTGTGCAGTTGACAAAAACAAGTGACATACATGCATGAAATTAAAAATATAAAATTGTGGCAATTTACTCATTGCACCATATATATATATATATATATATATTTTAAATCAGATACTTTAATCCAAGTGAAAAAAGCAGGAAGGTAAATTCCAAAGACCCGATCCTAATTAATATTAAAAATTTTATTTTAATATTAAAAAATGATACAGGAAGAGAGCTCCATGTAATAAAATATTACAGAGCAAATATAATATATATATATATATATGGTTGAACTCTTTAAGATATAATAAAGATATGATAAAACTTGCAATATCTTTGTATTCTAAATTTAATTAAAATTACATTAGAGATTTAGAAATTTGGCCAGATGATGTTTATTTAATGGTCTTTCGAATGCATCGATAAAGCATTATCATATTACAAAAGGTAATTTTCACCATAAATGAGATGATAATTTCATTCCTACCTATGTTTTGATACAAATGAATTTCTATAAGTTTCAGAAAAGTAACTTTCTTCAGAAGAACTAGAATGTTGAACCTGGTCTGTGACTAAATACTGTTAGAAATGGGCCTTAGATAATCACCTATGTGAAAATAAGGTTAATGGAATTAAGCTGTTTGTTAGTTCCTCTGAAGAAAGTAATGATCAAAGTCTGTTTAAAGTAGTAGACATTCACTAACAAAACAAGATAATAATAGAAAACTTGAACATGTTACAATCCAAAAGAACTGAATAATTTATTTTGCCTTTACAAAAGAGAAACCAGTATGAATTCCATCTCTGGGAAATGAACAGAATAAAATAATTCAGTAAGGTACCAAATACTGAGAAAGCGAGAGCAAGTTAATGACTTTTTATTACATCTTTTCTCTGTCAGTATGTGCATGGAATGATATAAATAATAATTGCTATTTTTTTCTTTAAAAATGAACAATTGTATGACGTTGTGGAGAGCTATAATTGCCCACATTTGAACAGATAAAGCAGAAAAATAGCAATAATACTTTTTGTTTTATATATGTATATATAGTAAATTGATCTGCTTTTTCATAACTATATATATATATATATATATATATGTATATATATATATAAGGCAGTCTGTGTGTGTCTGTAATCTATGCACACCTACATTTTTTAAGCTACGCCATTCAAACTTTCTAGGGAAACATATCTACAGGGAAGTCAGGTCGACACATACTTTTTGAATTTAAGTTCAGCAATTTTCCTTTTTGCACTTTTTGGCCAATGGAGTCGATTGTTTACATTTGCTCCGTAAAACATCTAAGATCTAAGATGGTTGCTAGGTTACATCACAGAAATCAAATCACACATATCAAACGTGACTTTAAAAAAAATGAACCTTTATATTTAATTTTTATGATGACGTTTTAAAAATTCATTTGGTCAACAAAAAATGTGAATATTTTTCCCCATAATTTTGAAACAAAAGAAATATTTAAAAAAAAAAGTGTTTTTTTCAAACAAAAACAAAATATATAAAAAAAAAGTGCCAATGGTTAATTTAATTATTTAACCTTTTTTTTTTTTTTAACTTTTTAGATTTAATATTTCCTATTTCAAAAAATAAAATTGGAAAAAGAAAAAAATAATAAAGCTTTTTTTTTTTTTCGCTAAATGTTTCATGTATTAAATCAACTGTCTCTAATTTGTGTGGCATTAATGTAACTTTTTCCTCTATAATTAAATATCTACATTTTTAAATACTCTTCGAAAATTTTTGAAATTCATTTAGTCAACAAAAATTGTAAATGTTTTCCCTCGTAATGCAATGTTGTTTACAATGTCACACAAAACATCAACTCACGTTTACACAAAACAAATGAAAATAGATTTTTTAATGGAATTTTTGAACAATTTTTAAACAACAATTTTTTATATAATTATTTTTTATATAACTAAGTTTTAAAGTGAGGCAGTGACTACAAGCGCTCGGAAATCGCAACACGCTGTATTAATCATCTAATTAAAAAATGTTCTGAGTTGCACAGGTAACACCGGGCTATGATGCTAGTTATTAATAAAGTTAACAAGCTTGGGAAAATAAATCAAACCTAATCAATATTTTTTTTATATACTGTATGTATATTTGTAGTTAATATTGAAAAAGAAGAATTAACTTTTCTGGAAACATAAAAATGCTTTTGTTAGGTTTCATTCCTTTTGGTAAATTATAAATTGGTTTCACTAGATTTTTTTTTTTTTTTTTCAATGTTTTAGATAAATATTATCCATTCTTAAGGATTAGTATGTTATTCTTTCCACATCCTTGTTTATTTCATCTAAATTATTTTAAGAAGTGAGATATCTAAGGTAGAGAGAAGATAATTGCCCTACATAGATTCTAACATAATGTCTCAAATTTGCTGATATATGTTGCTAAAAAAAGTGTTTTCAAGGGTGTAAAAAGAAACAGAAAAAATCCAATTGTTAAAGGGCTGGTTCCAGAAGAAAAACATGATACTGTGTTATAGAATATACAGTAATCAAGCCAACCATCACAACTTGCATGGAAACAGCAAAAGATAGAAATCTTCCTTGTGATTAGTTGCAACAAGGCACCAATGCAACCATTATCTGTGGCATATCAGCTAAATGTAGAATATGGTAAATGTGGTCTGAAGTCAAAAGTGTCAAATTCTCTATATAAAAATAGTTTCTGGTTTAAGAAGTCATTTATGCAAAGATATGTTCAAAAAAAGCATTTCATAGATGTTATTAGTCATAAAAATTTAATGAAAGGGATATTCATTTTTTTTTCTTCTTTTGTTTGTTAATTATAACAAAAACTTGCTTTAATATACATTTGCATAGGTATAAAATGTAAGACAAACATTTTCTATAAATATTTTCATGGCAGTTTTAATGATCTCTCCTTTTTGGTACCTTGACCCCATGAATTTAAATGTTGTACTAGATTGGCTATCATTCTACTATTGAAATGGATAAATATGACCGTAAATTCTATTCAAATAGTTTTTTTACAATTTTTACCTGTGGAACTCTCTGATTTCTTGCTTCCCTGCCATCTACAATCTTCAAAGTTGTAAATGCAACATCAGTTGCTGTCTACCTGAATTCTGTTCTTTGATTTTCCTGTCCACTCATTTATTCACTCCCAGTCACCAATTGTGTCTTAGTGGCATTATTGCCTTGTTTGAGAATGTGATGATCAGTCAGTCAGTTAAGTGCCATATGTGATACACGCTCGGGTGATCATGTCACAAAAGAGACATGTCTGACTGGACAGAATATTTTCCTGCAGTAGGCTGCCATTACTTTCTCAAGGGTATTTGCACATAAGTGAATGCAATGAATTCAACTGGAATTTGCATTCAACTCTTGAATTTCTCGTTCTAAACTGATATCCATTGCACCACAACAAACAATGGTGAGATGATAAAGACAAAAAACGAACAATCTAAAGTCAGTTATGTTTTATTTATATATTTAGTTAAATTTGGATTCAGTGCAGGCATTTAGAATTTGAAAATATTTTCATGTATACACATTGTAACCAATCTTTTTGCATGCTTTTAAAATCTGCAATACATTTTTAGTTTTACAGTGTTGTCATAACATTTGGAGTGAATTCCCAGAGGGTGTAAGAACTGACATGTAGAATTTGTGACTGACTCTGGTCCACACACACACACACACTCTCTCTCTCTCACATTATTGCATATCTGTGTTGATATAATTTCTAGAAACAAGATTTTACTGGAATGACTGTTTCCAAGGGATGTAAGAACAGTTCTCCCCCCTCCATTTGAGAATGTTTGGACTGCACACTCATCTTAATGTGAAGTTGATTGGTCACCTCAAAGCTGACATGTTTACTTAGAGCTTCCTCTATTTGCAAATTATTTCCCAGGCTGAAGAAGATTGGAAGTTCTTCATAGAAATAGTGCTCAATTGTCATATTGGAGTTGACAACGGTCTTATTTCTTTTTCATAAAATGGTTCATTCCTCATTCTGCAGTAACAGAAAGACTCTTTATATGAATATAAAAGACATATAACAAAAAGACTGCTTGTTTTACTTCAATTCTTTTTTTAAACATCTACACTTGCCAGGAATTTATTGTGAATGAAAGTGATGATTTTGTTTGTTTAAATTAAAGAGTAACAAGTTTTCAGGAAGAGATTTCTTTTTAATATGACATTATCAAACAGGATGTTATTTCTCTCCCATTATTCAACTTGATAGGAATATAGTAGAATACCTCTTTAGTTGGTTCATGACCAATAAAATGACCGCTGCTATCTTGAGTTTCACTCTTCAGATCCACTTTATTTCTTCTTCCATTTCCTTCTTTTGATTAGATTGTTTGAAACTTTTTAGAAATTTTTGTGAATAGCTTTCATGTCTAAATCTTTCCTATTTTATTGCAGGTAAATCTTTGAATGGATTTATTGAAAATGTTCCTCTCCACATTACACCAAACAATTTTCTACAGGCAACTGCAAAATTAGGGCATTTTACAACAATTCACCGATTAGGTAAGTCATTTATTTTGGTTTTTCTATTATTATTTTTTTTCTTTTTTTCTTCAGCTTATGATGAACATTGTTAACTTTTTTCTAAAAATGTTAAACAAAAGTTTTAGTGTTGGTGCATTCAACTTTTCGCAAAGTTTAACCTTTGAAACTTTACTGTATATTAATGAGAGTCCCTCAGCAATGTATATTTATAAGATTATAAAGATATGTGAACCAAGTACAATACAATAACTATTACTTATAGTGGGTTATCCGTTCTAGTGAAAAGTAGTTGGGTGTTGAAACAGATTAACTGAATTTGGCCTCGTTAGTAGATAGCCCACTATAAGGTAGGTATAAACAAGAAAATCAAATTGAATATAAAAACAACATTTATATATACATAAATATCAATTAAGGTGTTTTTACAAATAAAGTATTGTCTTTTAGGATGGGTTCAAAGGACGTTAAAATATTCGTAGCAATAAATGCTGAAAAGAAAGTTTGTGCGTATGTATGTGTGAGCGTTTGTATGTGTGAGCGTTTGTCAGTTAGAAATGTCTTTGATGTCTCTGCTCCGTTGGTCAGGTAAGTAGCTCAGGGGACAGCGAAGAAGAAGGTGAGAGAGAAAGGAGAGGCGAGCCTAGTATGATTGCTTGACGAGGTCAAGAGACATGCTAATTATGTTTGTACTTTCTCAAATGGTGATGCTTTCTGTGTCGGCTTTTTATTTCATCTTTGTGGGTCCCAGCAAGTCATTTGTGAATTCACACTTGTATTTAATTCTGGGATTCCCATTGGATGATAAATAAAATTTGCGTAGGCTCGCGAAAAGGAATTTGATATTTATTAATTTTTGGTTTTCTGCCGTAACATATGCGTGGAGCCGGGTGCGCAAAGACCAGTTTTGGTCATTTGCTTTTTGGATCTCTGAGGGCAAACATCTGGTCCCTTGCTTTGCTCGGTATCACCACATACTAACAAAAAAAAAGTCAATGTATTAACGATTCCTTTGAATAATATGCAATAATGCTGTAGAACACCAAAACACTGGAACACACAGAATACAGAATACGCAGGAATACCAGAACACACTCAAACTTCTATCTGAGTGCTTTATATATTAATATTTATGGTCATGTGATTCCAGTAGCACAATCTATTCAACAGATACATTTGTTGCTTGAATATCCACATTCGACCATATGTGTCAATCTCAACATTTTCTTCCTACATAACACTTTTACAAATACTTTTTCTATTACACCTTACTTTTAGTAAGTAAGCTTTCCTCTTTGGTACCCTGATTTTATGAATTTAAGTGCTATACTAGATTGGTAGCTAGGTCTCATCATTCTACAGTTTAATCGGCTAGATATAACTCCAAGTTCTATGCTAACAGTTTCTTTTCTTGCACTTCTAACTTGTAGAACTCTCTTTGGGCCTCTTTCCAATCAAATTTGAGCTTCAAACATGTTAATGCAATTCATTATCTTCTGTATTGTTAACTCCTATCTTTTTATTTTTTATTTCTCTCCTTAATAATGTTTTTCTTTCTCTCCTTAATAATGTTTTTCTTTCTCTCTGCTTTCGTACGCAACAACCCCTTGCATCTCAGTGTCTTTATTCCCTTGCTTGAGTGTGAAATAAATAAAGAAAAAATTATAGTTAAAAGTTACTAAGACATAAGAGAAAAATACATTTGTAGTTATTCTGAAATGTGATGAATGTTTATTTTAAGAGACCCAGATAATGTGTGTGTATGTATTTTTTCAATCACTAGAATAATTCAGTGTATTAGAAATGAGTAAATTGCCCGTACGTGCATTGTGGTGCAGTGGCTACTGGCTTGGAATAAGAAATCAAGGAGCTGAGTTCAAATTCCGGTTGAATTCCTTGCATTCACTTATGCACAAACACCTTTGAGAAAGGTATTAAGCCATCTCTTCCCTCCAGTTATGGGTTAAATAACAGGACAGATTGGTTCTATAGCCTTGGTTGGCAACCAGTCTACTGCAGAAATAATGGCAATCTTCTGCAGGATAATCTTTTGCCCAGTCAGTCATGTTTCTTTTGAAACATGATCGCCCAAGTGTGTATCACATATGACACTTAACTGACTGATATGTGGAATACCATAATGTTTCACCTTTTGTAGATAGGAGAAAACAAAATTAAAGATGTTTAAATACATCTTGATCATGAGTCTCACAACTTCATTAATGCTGTAGAGGAACCACATGTAATGCAGGAGAAGTGGTGTATCTTGGGTAATATAGCCCGAGGGAGCCCAGTTCTCTCTAGGCTGGTTTGAATTCAGTTTTCTTTCTAGGCCAGTTGCTAACCAAGGTTATAGAACCCAGTCTGTCCTGCTATTTACCCATAGCTGAAGGGAGAAGAGATAGATTCATACCTTTCCCAAAGGCATTAGCACGTAAATTAATGTAATGTTTTCAAACTGGGCTCTCTGATACCTCAGTCCAATCTGGCATTTATTACTCCACCATGCCTCATTCTTTATTAGTCTGTTTTGGAACCTTTTCTCTTCATTTTGTACAGGGGGGGGGGTATGTTTTCATAGATTCATTCATGGAAAGTGTCTGTCTGAAAATATCAGAACACATACAAATTCCTCTTGCTTTTTGGATCTATATTATAACATAGTACTAATTTACAATCACACATCCTTGTATCTATCTCTTCCTCTCATACACACACCCATATATACACACACACACACACACAGGGAGATTAGTTGATTGAAAAGTAACTCCTCATTTTAAAATACTTATTATTTTTATAAGAAATGGATATGAGAGGAAAGTATTTAGCATGAGGTTTTATTTAAAATTTGATGTTGGCACCAGATTTCATTACTAAATCTTTGATCTGCCCAGCAATCAGCATAAGACTAAACTATCGCCCAGTTCACACTTCACCCACGTCTATTGAACAGGTGAAGAGGCTCATCCCTTTTTTTCCTGTTTAGGATGCGGTTTTTGGTTTTCTCTTTTCCAATCTCCTCACTTTTTTTTTTCTTTTTTTTTTTTCTTTTTTTTCAATTGGTGTAGATAGACTAAACCATCGCCTGGTTCACACTCCACCTACATCTATTGAACAGGTGAAGAGGCTCATCCCTTGTTCCCTGTTTAGGATGTGGTTTCCAGCTTTCTCTTTTCCGATCATTTCACTATTACGTAGCCCCCTATACATCAGTGGCATTACTGCCTTGCTCGGGGTGATATGATTAAAAAAAAAAAATGATTTTACCAGAGACTCTTGTGAGATGGAATACATAACTTCTTGTATTTGCCCTTCAAGTTCTTCTAAAATCTTTGTTTGGTATATTAGACTTCCTTCTTTAACCAACCCTAAAGGAAAAAAGTCACATGGTGTTAATTCAGGACTTCTGGCTGGCTACTCACATGGACTACAATGTCTCCTTCATCTCCTGAAGAAGTTGGAATTCAGCCACTTGTGAATGACAATATCAAAATGCAGTGGGGCACCATCTTACAGGAAAATCAAACCTTAAACATTTTCCCAAGTACTGATAACTTTCTTGACTTTCTTGGGCTACATGTGAACATTTTTTGAACTTCTTGCATTGTCTCCTGGTTGCTGGATTTAGAAGGGTGACCATTTCTTTGAGTATCAGTTGCAGTCCCTGTTGCCATGAGTTTTGCATGACAGTTGTTGATTGTCTTTGAATTAACTTGAGCATGTACTCCTCTAATGGTCCTCTGCCATCTTTGCACTTGAACAATGGATTTCCAAACTTCATAATGTGTTGCTAGCTGGGCACTCACCTGCAGGGTAAGACATTCATCTATGTGGGTAGGGCTTCCAAATTTCAAACAAAATAATCTGTCTAAAAAGACATACGTACGGATTAAATTCTCATTCATTAAAGATCACACACAAAAGAATTGAAACAAATGTTATAATAAATAGTTTATAGTTTTGTTTTAAAATAGGGAGTTAATTTTCAACCTCACTCTAAGATATATATATATGAGAAATTGTAGGAGGATTTGAAAGATTAAGTAAGTAAAACTTGATGAATTACTTACTTTATATATATATATATATATATATATACACACACACACACACACATACATGTCACATATATCACAACACTCACTAGTTCTGTAAAAACTCATCAGTTGTCTCTACCTACCCTGATGTCTTAATAAGAAAGTGGAAAATTTGGACCCTCTTTCTTTGACTTCTAAAGGAAGCTTTGAATAATTCTTAAGTTTTCTTCTTGTCTGAGATAATTTAGATAATTTATTCATAATTTAGAAAAGATGATCATTTAAATTTATTGACACAAAATATGTTGCTTTTATTAGTATTTACCTTAAAAATCATTATCTTTGTCAGTTGAATTGTCAATCATAAAATGATACTAAACTCATGTTCTGTGAAATGGCTTCTTTTATTGATAATGTTAACACTTAATGCTAACTTTTGTTATCAGTGTATTATTATGCAGCATGCACTACCTCTCTGCTTGTATAGATTTTCTATTGATAAAACCTGTTTTTGTTGTATCCCTGAGGTAGATATGATAAACAGAAAGTGTGCTGTGGTATTATACAGCACAATATCCAGTGCTAAACAGATATACACAGAACAGTACAATAGTTACAATGACAGACAAGACAGAACTTACAACACAGAGAGGAGGGGCTTAGATTGAAATAGTTGCCAAAGTAATCAGTCCGAATATTATTTGAATGACACTCGAATATTACGCTTTGAATGCTACTATTCTTTACTTAAATAGACCATTTCAGCCATGGGTCATTCCATCATTGAGAGTGCTGCAGGGGTATCAGCCACTCTCCAAAATTTATTATTGCTCTGCTAGTACTTTGAGCAAGCATCTTTTTATTTATGATTTGAATTAATATACAAGAGAGATGCAGAATGTTTTTAATTTTCTCATGCTCTCATGCTCATTTTTTTCTCCTTGTTATAATGTATGTTTTTTGTGTCTTTAGCTATTAAGGTTTTTTTTCCTCAATTTTTACTTTTCCTGTTGTTTTTTTTTTTTTCTCTTCTGATTTTCAACTTAATAGATCAGAATGGTGTAAAATAAAAAATTACAGGCTCCACAAAAACAAACTTCCAAACTTAATGATCATCCTATTCTCCACTCCATCCATCACTGTTCCATTTGCTCCTAACAAACCCAATATCCTTTCTAGAATATGTTCACCTCTGGCTTACACACTTTGTGTGGTGACTCATTTAGATGGACATCACATGAGCAGCCGCTGCTATTTTTAGACATTTCTATTGAATAAAAACCTAAATCTTCAGCATTTCAGAAAGAAAGACCAAACCCTCCCTTCTCTTTGTCCTTTTCTTGCTTTCCTTTCTCAGTTCCATTAGATTACATTTTACTATGGATAAAGTTATAAATGTTTTATCATAGAACATAAATACAGGGAAATATGATTTTCTTGGACAATTTTGTTATCATTCTATTATCAGATGCTAACCTTAGTGACATATGGGCATTTTTTACAAAGTGTGGTCATATGCTGAACCATGTGTTATATATATTTGTTTTAATCAATTCACTCCAAGCAAGGTGATAATGCTACTAAGATGTAATGGACTTCTGGAAGTGAAAGAGAAGGAAAAGACTCTAGAAGGAGCCAGAAACCCAGTCCTAAACCAAAATAAAATTGAAGAATAAACCTCTACTCCTGTTCAAAAGACCAGGGAAGAGTGTGAACCAGACATATCTACTCCTGTTGAGGAAAAGATAGATAAATAAATAGGAAATAAAATTTCAGATTTTAGTGAAGAATGTTAGAATTATAGAGTTAAAATAAAGTTTAGAAGGAAGCAGAAACCCAATCTTAAACAGGAAGCAAGGGATAAATCTTTGTTAAAAACTGGAGGGGTGTGTGAACTGGACAATAGGCAAACCTATCTATTATTAGTAACTGTTGATGCGTTCTGTAGTTGAGAAGTGAAGCACACTAGATCAAACAGTGGTTTCTCCTACAAAGGGCAATACAGGTTCAATCTCTCCTAGAGAGTGCATTTTTTTTAATAAGGTGTCTCAAATGCACAAGTTGATAGATGTAATACACGCTGTTTAATATAAAAATAAAAATGGAGCATCTATTTAAAATATGAGTATCCGTAATAATAATAATGTTTCAAATAATATATATTTCTTATTATTTCAAACATTATATTTAGTGGATACTTGTTTGAGTAGAACACTGTTTTTGTTTTTTTTTAAACAGTATGTATTATGTCTACTGGCCTGTGCATTTGAGAAAACTTAAAGAAAATGTGCTCCCTAGCAGGGTGTAAGCATACATTTCCCTTTCCTAAAGAAATCATTATTTGATCTGCTATGCTTTCAACTGCTCTGTCATGAAGAGAATCACATACCAGTGTTTTTCTATTTGTCATTTTAACAAAAGTTTATCCACTTTTTCAGATTTCAAAAGCCCATGTCTGCTTGATTTAATTTCTGAAATGTAAACAAAGCAATTTCTAAATTCTATTTTAATTTAAGATTATCTTTTATTGTAATTTTACTCAAGTCATTAATTCATGGCAATGAGTAGAAAGCATGCAATGAATAATCTCTTGATTAGACTCAGGTTGCATCAGTCTTGTTAAACGCACCAACTGCTTTACTGACTGAGAACTGAAAAACTTTACAAAAATTCAAAATTTAAGTGATTGTGACCTGACATTATTAATAATATTGATAATACTTTCTTATAAGAAAAAAAAAAAATACAATTAATATAAAAAAGGAAATATAGTGATGAGAGGTTGCAAAGGGGAGATTTAATGGTGAGGTTTGATCTTCTTACAAGCCATTGACTTCATGTCCAGTCTAACCTCTTTGATCTTGACACCCTTGGGATCAGGCTAATTTCTGCTGGATGACAGAAATGATCCCTATGTAAATATCGACTTGCCATATCATCCTACATATTGTGTTATCAAAGGTAGGGCAAAGCTTAAAACAGTTAAAAAAAGAAAATCATTAATGCTTCCAAACAAACTTTTTATTGTTTCATGCAATACAAAAGCTTAAAAAAAAAAAAAGAAGCTTAAAACCAAAAAAATAATATATACTTACTATTCTGAAAGAGTAAATGTACTTATATATAAAAAATGAGCAAGACTGTATCACCAAAACACTCTACTGCTGTCTGTGAAAAGTTGTAACCAACATGTGGTGCTGCTCTTGCAGCCAATCAATGAACTAATGGTGGCTAATTAAAAAAAAAAAAGTGACAGACAATGGGAGTTACTGGATTAAAGAGGTTGGACTGTAACTCAGTTGGTAAGAGCAGCTGTTACATTTATTTAACAAAGCAAAAGGAATGTGAGTTTGTGACTCACTAAGAGTTTATCTTTCATTTCTTATTTGTACTTTCTAGAAGTAAGTTTTCAATAAAGCATAACTAAAAAAAATAATTAGTATTAAAATAAATACTAGTCCTAGTTAACACTAAGTTTTAATTTTTGCTACATTGTTTCTGTTTGGTAATATAGACAGTAGACTTTCATATAAACCCTATCTTTCTCTTTATACATGTATCTGTGTGTGTGCATGCATTTGCACACGCCTTCAAATTAAACACAGATGCCTATTCACTCATTTCTCTAACTGCTACTGTGTTGATACAAAAGTAAGGTATATGTCCACTAAAAGACTATTTCTGTTATTATTGCCAAGAGTGTTACTATTCTTGTTATATGGACACAATTCTGTATTTTATTCTTTTTATTTTATTTTATTTTATTTTTTTTTTTCAAGTATTTGCCTGACCTTGTTTATTTTCTATTTGCTGTTTTTCTTTTTTTAAATTGCCTGCATGATTTGTGTTTCTATACTAAAGAACTTTCAATAGTTAGCTTGGTCAATGAGCAAGAATATTTAATCTTGGGGTTAACCAGATAACCTCTTTTTGCTTCTGGTGTTGGTCTTGAAGTCTATATAATTAAAATAGGAAGCAGAGTTGTCAAGTGATTTCCAAGCTTAAAAGGAAAAAAGAAAATGTTTTGTTCAGTTACTGTAGAGTCACACTCAAAGGAAATGTTATTTTCTAGATATGTCAACATTTGATTATATTCTAAATTTGGTAAGATAGAGATTTCCAAAAACCTTAACTGAGCTCTCTTTTTTTATTTCTTTGGCTATAAGTAAAAGCAACAAAAAACACCATCAATAATGTACATCGGCCCAGTTGTGACTCTTTGATATGAATGAAGCCATCAGTTGATTTAATAGAAGAATATCTTTTACACAATTTCTATATTTTTTATTCTTGGTTCAAGTGGATGATAGATAATAACAGTGAGATATATCTCTCTTTTAATAGAAAGAAGATGAAGAAAAAATTATGTTGAAAATTCATAATGTTGACTTACTTTCCAATTTTTTAATGCTATTGATTCCAATATCTTTAAGATTGATTGCAAAAACACCTCACAACCCATCCCCAAAATGTATTGACAAATCATACAAATGCATGCTGGGATTTCATCCTAGCCAATAAGATAGACCGCTTCTTGGTCACATGTGTCATATTTTTGTTCTTTCTTGTCTTGAAGGTAGAATACTACAATTATTTGTTTGTATCCTTTTTATATTCTTACTTTGTGAACTGTTTTCCATATTAATGTTGCTTTGCCTACTTTTGTCTTGCATATATTGTTTGCTTAGTATTATTTTACCTTTATATGTTTTTTTTCTTTCTTTTGTTATTGAAACTTTGTCAATTCTGTTTGTTGGGCCTTTCTGCCAATTACATTTTACTAAAGCTAATTACTCTACAAATACTTTGATTTAAATATTGGAGATTTCAAAATTAAGCAATTGCAGAAATTTATAATAGACAATAGAAAATATGACAAGAAACAGAAGACACTTTGGAATATGCCTTCAAAAAAACTTAAACAATTAAGATTTCCAAATATTTCATTAGAAACTAAGTATGGATTTAATATCAATCCTCCTATATGCCAGTGAATGCTGAACAATTTACTTATAGATGCTGAAGACACTTAAAACAATAGATGTGGTTCGACAGATGTCAAGAATACCATGGATAGAACATGTGAGAAATGAGGATGTTTTCAGGAAAATAAGAATAACAAGGACACTTACACTTAGAAAGACAGTTGAAAATATTTGAATGCATAATGAGGAAAGAAGACTTTGAAAATTTGACACGCAGAGGACACATATTGATGGCAAGAGAAACAGAGGAAAATAGGGAATAATGTACCTCACAAGTTTGTATGAATGTATAGCAGAGTGATGGCAAATGAAAAGGTAAAGAGAGAAACATTGAGAAAATTGTGGAGAGTCATGATAGCCGATGTTCTGAAGAGACATACCATATAAAAAAAGATTAAGATTAGTTTGTCAGCTTAAGCCTTTATGGTCAGTCATATATAAACAAACCAATTGCATGGCATACCTGAAAAAAGAATTATGGTGATGAGAAAATTAATCATCTCCTCCCCCTAAAAAAATGTATGATAGTGAAGAGAAGTGTCTGTCATCAGCAAGATGTTGTTGAAGGAAGTGAATTCTTATAATGTTACAAAAACACCTTAATTTGTTATTTTTTTAAAGTTAAACAGGATTGCTTAAGAATAAACAAAGGAAGTTTTAAAAATTCTCTGAGCTATATCTGCTGAAAGGCTAAAATATCTCCTGTTTATAGAGGAAGCAACAACTTTTTCTTTTACTCTGTGTGTGTGTGTGTGTGTGTGTGGTTTAAAATTTGCTATATTTTTGGAGGAAGAGTGCTTAGCATTGGAAACAGCTTTTGGAGATATAGTGTGGACATTGTATAGTGACTACCTCAAGCATGAAACTAACAGTGATCATGCAATGTTAGTTATGTCACCACTGACATCTATAGTTTTCAAGATGGGCCATATAAAAATATTTAATTCAAAAGTGAGCTTTAACAAAAAAATGTTAACTTTTAAATTAAATATTTTTACATGTCTCATCTTGAAATCAAAATATTTAAATAAATCCACTATTTATATAAGATAAATTGATAATATTTTTATACAATGTTTTTAAAGACTTTAAAGAACTTTAGCCTACAATTTAAAAAAAAATATCTTCAAGTTCACCTTTGAATTTGTTTTTATATATTGAGGGTGCAATGAATTATCCAAATTAATGCAAAAATGAAAATAGCACTGACATCTTCATTTTAACATATATTTATCAAAATTACACAAAAATATAAGGAAATAATAAAAAGCAAATTTATTAAATAAAATCACAATTGGCTTCAACTATGTCCTCCAGATGACTTCAGAATCTCCTGCAACTCCTCTGGATGGTTTCTTTGCTTACGTTAGTGAATGATATCATAATCCTTGTCTTCAGTTCATCTTTGGTGTTACAATGAGTTTTGTTGGCCCCTTGCTTAACTGCACTCTCCCCCATAATAATCAAGGTTACAGTCTGAAGAGATAGGTGGCTAGATGTAAGGGATGATGTGGTTGCAGAAATTGTCGAGCAGCTATGGTGCCATGGTCACTACCTTCTCAAAATCCTTCATGTAGGCCTCCATGTTGAATCTGAGGCAGAAAGATGAATGGAGGCTTTACGTTAACGGCACAGTATAGTAGGATCAATTGGGTACCATCTGTGATTAAAAGAGTACCATGGTATACTGTGTAGTTTAAAAAAATCTAAAACAAACAATGCACATGTGTGAAATTAAATATATAAAATGGTGATAATTTTCCCATTGCACTAAATATATAGTTATTCCATTTTTAAACGAGTTATTTCACTACCGAGGTGTCTACTATGAGTGGTGTTTTCAGAGAATTTTTAATAACTGATTTTACTGTTTACCATAATTGTATTGAATACTTTTTGATACAAATGTGTACTGGTCGAACCCTATTATGACCAAAAACTAAATATTAAACAATCAATATATATATATATATATATATATATATATATATATATATATATTTGAAAAGGAAGATTTAATTAAGGTTTTTCCAGCATCCTAACATTTTTTTGGTTTTTAGGAGTTAGGGAATATAAAAATTATTTGTAATTTTTATTGTCACAAAATGTATAGAAATGTGGGCGAAGGCACTTGGGACAATAAACATTAAATACTTAAAAGATTAATTAAATCTTTCTTATCAGCTGTAATTAATGAAAGATATTTGAAAGAAAGGTTGCTTCCCAAATGTGTGTGTGTGTATATATATATATATATATATATATATATATATATATATAAATAAAATGATTTGTTTGAACATTATTTTTGATCAATACTTGTATTTAAGTAGATATTCTGTTTTTAATTAAACAGTATTATATATTTATATCTATCAGCCTGATTATTTACGATAAATTTTATTACAAAAATGTATGTCATTAGGCAAGATTTGAACCTGCAACCCCTATCCACATAGGGGAAGCTACCATGTTATCTGGCACATCTGAAACCTCTTGACCACAAATAACCATCAGGTTCGAATCCTGCCAAATGACACACATTTTTATAATAAAAATTTATCATAAATAATCAGGCTGGTAGATATAAATATATAATACTGTTTAATTAAAAACAGAATATCTTCTTAATACGAGTATTGATCAAAAATAATATTAAAACAAATCATTTCAAATTGTTAGTTGTTTATAACAAAGTTTCATTAATCTTTGTTTTATATATATATCTCAGCATGCAGTGTGGGTATAGAAGAATCTAAAGGAATATCCTGTACATACAGTGGTAGGATAACTCTTTAAGAGAGCTCTAAACATATATGCATATAAATACATATAGAGCAAATATAAGAAAAATTAAGACAGACACGTTATTTCATGGTGAATCAGAAGTCTAGGCCTATTTCAGGCAAACCATCACCAGCTTCCGTCTTTATTTGACATTTGTGTAAAATCCTTTGTTAAATAAAGGTTTGCCTGAAATAGGCCTATACTTCCGATTCACCATGAAATAAAGTGTCTGTCTTAATTTTTCTCATATATATATATATATATATATATATATATATATATATATATTATACTCTTGTTATTGATTGAGCTCTCTAGAGTGGAAAATTTTAATAACAGTTGGCACTTCTGTGATTTATGCATTACTCTTTAGTCATGAATTGAGTTCTCTTGGTTGCTGGCATGTGTTAACACCACACACACACACACACATATATATATATATATATATATATATATATATATATATGATGTTAAAATCTCCTCCTCTCTTAACTCTGTGCCAATATCTTAGGGGTAGGCTTTCTGACTGATACCAAATCAGTTGAGTTTTGATCCAGCTGGAAACAATTGGATGTTTAGCCACACTGATAAGCTGTGATATAGCAGCAAAAGAGGCTCGCATGTGGATGACTATATATATAATATATATAAATAACAAATTGTAAAAAGTTTTTGTGATGTCTTTCTGTTAGGACTTCATTGAACTGTATTTATTCATATTCTGACTACATGTGTGTCAATGTGAATTTACTGGGTGTTTTAAAATTAAGAATGGAATTTTTTTTTTTCAATTTAACCAAATTAATCTATTTTTTTGATTTTTGTTTCCACCATCTTTGTTATTAAATATCCCACATCGTAATAACAGGAAATTTGTCAAGAATAGTGAAATGCTGTAAGAACCTGGATGCAAATTTACTGTGGATGAATTAGCACTTTTCAACTTATACATATTTTCATTTAAAACTGTTCTTGATATATTAAAATTTATATATTGCTATCCAATATATATAAATTGAACTGTTTTATTTATTTTTAAATTGTATTTTACAATTTTAAAATAACTCATTGTATACGTGGATAAAAAGTCTGGATAAAATGAAGAGACCTAGCTGGCAATCTAGTACTGCACTTAAATTTGTAAAGTTGATGTACCAAGAGGAAAGCTCATCAGAACAATTACCATGAAAATATTTACAAGATAAAAGGGCACAGGGAATCTGTATAAATACTTTTAAATGAATAATTATTATCATCATCAAACAATATGGTCATGAGCTCTGAGAAGAAGTTAACATGCAATAATAATCTATCAACAATGGAGAGAGTAAAATCTTCTTGGTTAAGATTATGATTTATACTAAAAGCAATACGTCAATTCTTGGTCAAAGTATCTACCATAGAAACAAGGAGTTAGTTCTGGAGTCAGCCGATTTCAAATGAAACTAGAGCCATGAGAAAATAAATAGTTACTGATACAGAAGAACTTGAGTCACATATTATAGGAATTCTTCAACAGATGGAAGCAACAAACAACACCCTTAAGTTGATAAGTTCTTTAACACTTTCACAACCGCATTGATATAGTATTGTTGCCTGGCTGTGATGAGCTGTTTTGCCATTTACTGGAAATAAACAACTATAAAAATGCTGGCGGCAATTTCTGATTGGTGCTGTCATTTTAGTTATGATAAAAATACTCTGCACTTTCCGGATGTGCGTTATGGTGCAATGGATGTCGACTCGGAACGACAAATCGGTGGAGCTGAGTTCAAATTCCAGTTGAATTCTTTGCATTCTCTTACGTACAGATACCCTTGGGAAAGGTATTAATCCGTCTCTTCCCTCCAGTTATGAGTTAAATAATAGGAAAGATTGGATTCTATAGCTTTGGTTGGCAACCAGTCTACCACAGAAAGCAATGGCAGCCTACTGCGGGATAATCTTCTACCCAGTCAGTAATATCTATTTTGAGACATGATCGTCCAAAGCATGTATCATGTATGGCACTTAACTGACTGACTGAATATAATAGTTGGAAACAATTAAAACTTCTACTAGGCATAAAGTGGGGGATCGGTTTTCTATTGTTATGAAGTAATAAACTGTCCCCCCACATTACTACTTATTAATATAATGATATAATCCATCTCTTCTCACTTCAGCTATGAGCTAAATGGCAGGATAGATTGGGTTCTATAGCCTTGGTTGGCAACTAGTCCTTGGTAGAAAACAATGGCAACCTACTGGCCCAGTCAGTCATGTCTTGAAAGAGACATGATCGTCCAAGCGTGTATCATGTATGGCACTTAACTGACTCTGCACTACAAACTAAGCTACCCCCCACCCCACAACTAACACATGATATAAAACTACATCACAAAACTCTTTGTATAGTAAACAAATATATATAATATACATCTGGTTCTGAAACAGCACTAAGTGGTTTATAGTGCAAATGCTAAGGATCGACTTTTTACAGTATCTTGAAAACATTGTTTCATATTGACTGCTTGCAACATAAGCTTTGTAAAGGTGTAAAATCTTGTTGAAATTTATTAACTGAAGTTAATTTATATTCATTTACACACAAAGATGCTTGAGAAAGGTTTGAGTACACCTTTTCTTTTATCCCAAGTTATGGGTTAATTAGTTGAATTTGTATCAGTAAATCATTATCTCCCCAAAATTCTTACAATCGAAGTATACTTTCTGTCTTTAAATAACCTGTATGTGGTTGATAAGCTGTAAAAAAAAACAAATCAATCAGTTGTAAGTAAAACCTAGAATGAACAAAGCAATCACATCTATTTTTGTTTAGTATTAATGTGAAATAATTATAAAATATTTATTATTATTATTATTATTTAATGTGATGTCAACCGTTGCTGGGTCATACAGTATTGAAATCAGTTTTGTTTTGATAAAAAAAAATAAATAAATAAAAATCTGTTTATATCTGAGAAAAAAAATTAGGTAAAGTATTGTGGTGCATTTCTTATATATATCAAACTGCCTTGTGTAATCGTGATTTGAATTCTTTGTTCCAACTAAAAACAAAATGAAATGTCCTTGTAAGAGATGAGTCAGAGATTGATTCACAGTTCCGTTGGATTTCTCTCTGGTTATTGGTTTTAATCCAATAAAATTTTATTGATATCTTTAGATAATTTGTGAAGATTTTTCCATTATTTTTCAGAAGTCGATATTATTTGAATTGACATAAGCTTTTTGATTATTTCATCTGAGGAGTTGTTGGAGTGGACAAAATACATTGGAATTTTTTCTGGGTTCTCATGAAATAAAGCAAAATATGCAGTTTTAGAGTAAGAACATTGAAAATGGCATGTCATAGATACTTTGATAATGTTGGAATTGTAACCATTTTCATACAGGAGAATAGTTACTTTTGATAATGGCAGAATTAACCATTTTCATATAGGGAACATTGGAGACCTTCATAACACATCACTCAATAAATCCTGGGCTTAACTAATAAACATTTAGACAAAGTTTGACTCTATTCATTAACATAGTCTCCTTTTAGGGTGATACACTGATTCCAAGGTAACAATTAAATGCATTTTTTTATAGAATGATTTGTCTTTGGCCCCAAAATACGCCTCAGTTTCCAATATCACTTCTTCATTTCATCCAAATCTCTTTCCCTGAAGCATTCTTTTGAGGTCTGCAAACAGCCAGTAGTTAGTGGGAGCCAGATCTGGAGAATAGGGTGGATGTGCAAGCAATTCAACGTGCAATTCATGTAGTTTTTTTTCATCGCTGCAATCGACTTGTGACATAGTGCGTTATCTTGGTGAAAGATCACTTTTCCTTCTTCATTTGTGGCTGTGTTTTAGTGATTTCTTCCTTCAAAGGTACCAATAATGCAATAGAATATTCACTATTGATTGTTGTTTCTTTCTCAAGGTAATCAATGAACAAAATACCTGGCTCATCCCAAGATATGGAGGACAAAACATTGCCTGCTGATGTTTGCGTCTTTGGTCACTTTAGACAGCTTTCACCTGCTACTATCCACTCAGCTGACTGTCAGTTTGACTCTGGAGTGAAGTGGTGAATCCATGTTTTATCCATTGTCACATATTTATGCAAAAAGTTGTAGCATTGAAACATTTGGAAACAATTCTCTGAATTGTCAACATGGTGTTGTTTTTAATGGACTGACCAAATGCAGCATCCCCTTTTGAACACAGCTTTCTCATTGACAAATATTCATGCAAAATGGTAAATCTACTGCCTTCTGATACATTCCTCTGCTGTCTCATGCAGCTTTAATTTATGATTGGCCAAAACGAATTTGTGGATTTTTTGTGTTTTCCAGAATAACTACCGGTTTTGAGCAACCTGAACATTCAGCATCATTTGTGTCTGTACGACTGCGTTTAAATTCAGCATACAACCTCTTTCTTAACCATTGTTTCTGATAGAGCAGAGTCTGAATAACACTTATCAAGCAAGCAATGCTTTATCAACACACGAAATTCAGATTTTTCCATTGTTTTGAAAATTTGCAACAGTAGCTTCATTTAGATAACTGTAATTTTTAAACTAATAATCCGATTGGGCCCAAATTTTGTCACGTGCTATTTGAAAGTTAGTACTTCACAAAAATTACATGGATTTTTTATTAGTGGTGCCATCTATATGTCAGGCCTGGGATTTGAGTGATGTGTTAACTGAAATAGGATTACAGTTGGTTGAAATGTATAAAATCTTTCTCTTGAAACAATTTTTCAGGAAATTAGATTTATCAAGTGCACTAAATGTTATATTTAGTATTGATGATAGTTACCTTCCTTCCTAATCTTTAGTTTAAGGTAGAGTAGGATATCAGAATTTTGATTACGTCATTATTTACTCTTCTGTGTTAGATAGTTTTGTAGCTTATGGCCAAATCATGTTGAAACATAGGTACCTGCACAATCACCGAAGTTAATCAATGTTGAGCCTGATCAGTACTTCGACGGGTGACTGCTTTTAAATACCAGGTTCAGTAAGCTTGGATATGTGGGTTGTGTAATGATCAATGGTTTGGAATTGTTAATTCAAAGTAAGAGTTCCAATTCCCATTGATTTCATTATATTAGCTTACATGCAAATACCCTCTTCTCCCTCTCCTGCTATTGGTTAATTAGTAAGACTTGTATCACTAAAACTATTATCTCCAAAAAATAGTAATTTTATAATCTAACAATATTTCTGGCTTTAAATAACCTGCAAAGAATCAATAATTCATAGAAAACAAATTAATGAATAAACCAGATATGTGTGATGCTGTTTTTGTTATTTGGTTAAGCACTTCATTTTTTATTATGTAGACAACTTTTAGTGTAGGAATATTGAAAATGGGAAGTGGATACTTTGATCAGTTTGAAAACAAGTTTTCAACCCAGCCAAGAAGAGATTCCAAAAGAATTTCTGATGTTTAGTCAGATTTTGTGAAGTGGCTGATAAATTTCCCCCCAACCTCTAATAAATATAAAAAAAAATTATCCCTTTAATATTATATTTTTGTGACGTATCTTGCTCCCATTCAAAACAGATTAAAAAGTAAATTTTCTGAAGGAATACTTGTTTTCAAGCAGGAGAGACTGAATCCTATAGCCTTGGGTTGCAACCAGTCTAGGAGAAAGACAACTCTGAATTCAAAATATCTGAATCTAGGCTAAATAGTCTCACCAACCTGCAATTGGCCAAGTGTAGTGAGTATGTTCCATCCTTGAAGACATGATCACTCATTGAGAGATTCCTGCAAGGAGTGAGAAGGCAGCTCTGGATCTGTTTTCAATTTAGATTTTTCTATCTAGTCTTCATCTTCTGAGTTTCCTCTTCCTTGCAATTTTTTTTGTGTGTGTGTGTGTGTGTGTGTGTGTGTGTGTGTGTGTGTGCAATGTCATTTCAAGAGGTGGATGATCATGGCTCTTCTTAACTTCATATCTTTAATAGCTCCTATAAGTGTTTGTCCTTTACTCTCTCTCTCTTCTGCAGGGGAGACAAATCCTTATTTATCCTCCTTATCCTGACTTTCTACGACCTCATTCAGCATTAATATTTTAACAGTAATAATCTACCTTACCAAGCCTTGTATTGGGTAGCTTCAGAATAAGTTAATAAAAACCCTTGCTTTGTATGCTAAAAATTAGGAAGTTGTGGAGAGTCATGATTGCCCATATCTTGAAGGACACAGTACTGGATGGACTTTTAGGATTGGGTACCATTCCAGTACTCTGCAATTTTAAGTGCATCCTGTTTCAGATTTGGGTCCTTGCACCTCACCACAAAATGAGAGATTGGTTTGTTGTTAAAGATATGTTTTGCATCAATACATAACCAGTTATTAAAAAGTAAACATATTTCTGAAACAGCCCCCATCCCTTTCTTTTTCTTTTTTTGGCAGTTGTTTCATTTAGTTTGTTTTTCCCTATATAAGGTGTGTATTTATGTATATATGTATGGATATAAATAAAACAGTTATTACAATTTTAATAGAAGGATCAGGAGGCTTATTCAACCACTGCCTACTTTGTCCTCTATAAATACTTATCCTTCTTTCCTCATCTCCTGCACCTTGTAAGATTGTAAAAGTGGGTGTGGTCTCTAAACAGTAGTCTTTAGCTGTTTTCACATAGTGTAGAGGATGTCTCAAAGACATGCTTTTTCTCTGTGACTCAGTCAATGTCAGATATCAGTATGACTTATCTTCCTTTTTACCCCACTACCCAAACGCCTGACATTCACTATTTTTTTTTAACTTGATTTATTTTAGTTTTATTATTGTTGTTCTCCAGGCCAAATTACCAGGATGTTTTTTTTTTTTTTCATTTTTTCTTTTCCTTTTTTAGACTCCTGTATGTTGAACTTATTTTTCAAAACTTGCATATTTGTTTCATGAGTGAATTAAGAAAAAAAAAAAAATGAAAGCCACCCCCCTTCAAATAAATGGATTCAAATACATATACTGAGTTTACAACAATTTTGTAGTTTAATAGCATGCAAATAAACTCCTATACTTAACTGAATGTAATTCCACTCTCTTAAAAAAAAAAAAAAAAAAATTCAGTTTTGGTTCTTAAGATACATTTATCATTTGTCTTTTGACATTCAATCATTAGACAATATAATACTGTAGTCAGTCAGTTGAGTGCCATACATCATACACACTTTGGGTGATCATGTCTCAAAAGAGACATGACTAACTGAGCAGAAGATTATCCTGCAGTAGGTTGCCATTGCTTTCTGCGGTAGACTGGTTGTCGACCAAGGTTATAGAACCCAATCTGTTCTATTATTTGACCCATAACTGGAGAGAAGAGATGGATTAATACCTTTCCCAAGAGTATTTGTGCGTAAGTGAATGCAAGGAATTCGAACTTGGTTTCTCAATTTGACGTTCTGAGTCGATATCCATTGCACCACAACGCACATTCAATACTGTAGTAAAGATGCAAATTACTATTGATATATTGGCAAAATTGAACCTTTTGGCTGGGATAAGTTATGTCTGTTCTCTCCTTATTTTGAATGAGAGAAATCACTCAATTCTTGGGAGTTCAACTCTATGACATCACCTTTCTCATTGCATTAAGATTGTGTTGATATAATATCAATACCAGCACGACCATGGCCATGGGGAATGGGCAGTTTTTGTCACTGACCTGTATGCATATTCATGTGTATGGGCAACCCACATTAAAAATAATTTTGTGTCACAACTTGTGGGATGGTTGGATGAATGACTACTTTATTTTTTTAAGTGAAAAACAAAAGAAAAAATGTATAATTTATATAATAGTTAGGCTTTTGTTACAACATTAATGTTAGCAAAAATTGACAGATCATATGTATACCATTTATTTTTTATCTTCTATGTGTCATGTCCCTTTAGGATGTAGGTGATCATGGCCTTCCACATCTCCCTATCCCTTGTTGCTCTTAACATGCCTTCTCCTGTTAGCCCTCCTAAACCCTGCTCTGTTATCCATTTGCTGAAGCCCTTAAATCTGGAATACAAATGTGTAGAAATTAGACAGGCCATAAAATGAGGGATTTATTTATATATCAATTATAATATAGAATTGATCCTTCATTTTATACCCACATCTTCCTATCCCTTGTCACTCGTAATAACCTTTTTCCTGTTATCCCACTCAATCCCCACTTCAACATCCATGTTCTCAAATTCAGCATATATGTCATGCATTGCTTTCTTTTGTCTCTCTTCTCCTCTATCCATCCCATGAGCATCAGGCTCTTCAAGATCTTCTTCTTCATATCCCAAAAACTTCAGCTGTCTCTTCCTGATGTGAAGTATCAGTTTCCTTATCATGTCTATCCTCTCCAAAACCTAAAATCAATTTCGGTGAATTTCCTGTCTTCGAAATAAAAAACAATTCAATTATGCTGATATTCAAAGAACAAATATTGCTGTAATATCAAATACCTTTTATAAACAATTGTTATCAACACATGTCTACTTTGTGTTCTATCATCTATTATCCTGAGTGTATTTGCTATTTTGCTGTTTAAATACGTATAAGCTGTTTTCAAATACTTATAAGCTGACTTCATGTATAATGTGAAACCTGAAATTTTTGTACCAGAGCCTACAACTGCCAAAACATTGTAAACATGGCAATAAAGATGAGGACAACATTCTGAATAGTGTAAATAAAAAAAAAAATACTACCTTATCTCAAAAGTATAGACAAATACTGAGATTTTTTTGTATGAATTTTAATCTCTCCTGAAAATTTACCTGTTTATAGTGCAACCAGTCACCAAAACTGCATGGTTTTTGACCTCTTCAAAGAAATCACCTGTGTATAGTGCCCCCACCCCTCACCGTATTAAAATATATTGATCATAAAAACTCACACTACACTTGAGTATATACAGTAGGAGGTTCTTAAGCTGAGTAAAAAATTTCTGAAAACATGTATTTGTGTATAATATAACCCTCCCACTTTTGCGTGTGCTTAAAATTTCTTGTATCATGCATTAAAAAAAAAAAAAATTATGTGGTGCGTTTTAGTCATTTATTTTTCCAGTTACAGAATCTTAAGCCATATGTATTATTAGTGAAAGAGAAGCCTTGTAGCTCCAAGTTAATAGATGCTAACTTGTGAACTGGTAAGAATTGAGTGAAGTGAGTGTTATGGTGCAGTGGATATCGACTCAGAACAAGAGATCCGGGTGCTGAGTTTGAATTCCAGTTGAATTCCTTGCTTTCACTTACACACAAATACCCTTGGGAAAGGTATTAATCTGTCTCTTCCCTCCAGTTATGGCTTAATAGGACAGATTGAGTTCTATAGCCTTGGCTGGCAACCAGTCTACTGCAATGGTAACCTACTGTGGAATAATCTTCTGCCCAGTCAGTCATGTCTCTTTCAAGATATGATCACCCAAAGTGTGTATCACATATGAGACTTGACTGACTGAGGTAGAGAAAAAAAAAATTGAAATTAAAGCTTTACAAGCTTTATGGTTACTTGACAAATTTACTGGAGACTTATGAAATTTTCATTTCGTTATACATCTCTAATGTGTATTATGAAGATCTTATTAAATATCCTTTCTTTTTACCTTTCTCACTTTGGCTACTTTTACTGGAAAACATTAAACTTTTTAATTTTTGTAAGAAATATTTTGGTGATTAAAATTCTCAACATTCAACTCAGAATCAGTCTTTGTATAAAAATAATGACAATCTAAACCAAATCAGTTGATGGATATTATACATCCTTGGGTTGATACAGGGTGCAATGGACAAATTGACTAAATTATGCAAAAATGTAAATAACGCTGACATCTCAATTTAATTGATACATTTACCAAAATTACACAAAAATATCTTGGAATACTAAAGAGTAAATTTATTCAATAAATCGCCATTGTTTTTGACCACAGCCTCCTGATGATTGCAGGATATCCTGCAACTTTTCTGGATGGTCTCCTTGTGGCCATGTTCATAGCTGATGTCATTGAGTGTTGGCTTTCTCTTTTATTCGTAGTGATTCCATTATTTTTAATCTTTCTTACATGTCGATGAGGCTATTATTATACAGGGTGCGATGAATGAGTTTTCATCTAAATTACGCATAAATGAAAATTACACTGACATTTCATTTTAACAGATTTATTTACCAAAATTACACAAAAATATCTTGAAATATTAAAGAGTAAATTTACCCAATATAATTGCCATTGGCTTCAACCACAGCCCCCAGACAACTTTGGAATCTCCTGCATTTCTTCTGGATGGTCTCGTTTTTTTATGTTTGTGAATACGGGCATGATCATTACCTTCAGTTCATCTTTAGTATTACAAAAGAGTTTTGTTGATCTCTTGCTCAACTTGCGCCCCACAGATAATAATCAAGGGGATTGTAGTCTGTGGGGTTAGATGGCCAGATGTAAGAGGTTATGTGGTCGCAGAAATTATCTGATAGTCCTAACTGGGTTCTCCTGCTTGTTTGGTATGGTGCAGTCCTGTTGCCAGATATAGCTTCTTCCAGTAACCACCCAGCTTGACTCAGGGCAGCACTATATCCTCAAAGCACTGGATGTAGGTTTCTGTGTAGAGTCTGAGGCCTTATGGGAGGATGAATGGAAGCATAACATTGCCATTACTAGAAATTACTCCAAACATCTTCCTAATCGTTAGACTCATCCAACTCTTTCTGAATCCCCTTCACTATCCTCAGATTGTCACCCAAACACTCTGAAATGTGCGTATTGGATCTTCTGGTGCAAATGCCAAGCAGTACAGCATGCTATTTTCAAATTTCTGGCATAGTGAATTGTGTCATATTGCTCTTTTTCTCACAACTGACTCTACTGTGCAGTCAACAAAATCAAAAACATACAAGGTGCATGCATGAAATTAGAAATATAAACTGGCAACAATTTCTCCATTAGATCTTGTATCATTTATCTGTTTCTTATTAAAATTTTCTAAATAGATGGTGATAAGCCCTTGGTTCAAATGAGTACACAATCTAACCAAAAAAATTTGGCCAAGCAGTTACTTCCCCACCACCTACCACTACTAACTCAAGGGTCAAGCAGCATACCTCCCACTATCAGAGAGAAAATTACTACTAAATTTTCCCCTAGCCTAGACCTAATAAAACCAATACATCCCAACCCCTTCCTTTACCAAAGCTAACCTCTGAGCTTAGAATATTTCCTCATTCTCTGTTTATAAGGGGTTGAAGAATGCATGTCTTAAAATGACGTTAAAAATTGTTAAACACCCCCCCAAGTTTTATCTGAATTTACAGATAATAAATAAATAAATATATATATATATATATATATATGTTAAGGATTATATATTTTTTTTTCTTTTTATCAGGCCAAGAACTTTTCAACACTTCATTGAACATGCTCTCAAAATTAGTGAAAATTGAGTTATATTCAAACAAGTTGCTGCTACTTGTTTACATTGAATTTGATTAAATTGGGTTTATTTTTTACTTGTAAATTTATCATGAAGAACAAAAATGGCTTGTTAATATAAAGTTATTTCCTTTGGTCCACCCCCCCATGTCTTTTATTTATATTTTTGTCTTTTTTTTTTTTTTTTTTTCTGTAATTGCCTTTTGTGTTGTTCCTGCATACCCCTTGCAACCATTTATCTTGTTTTATTTTGTGTAGGGGAAGCAATTTCACTATTTTTTCCTGCCATTATAAAAATATAAAGTCTTAAATGGTTACAGAATCAATGAACTTTCCGTTGTCATTATGAAACCGAGTTAAAAAAAATATTTAAGATTGAGTATCGCCTTATGTTGACGTAAATGGACCGAATTAACTCAGTGTGAATAATTCTTATAAGTGATTTACTACATAAAACAAAATAACAATTTCTGCCTTCAGAGAGTGAAATGAGTGTGTCTTTGGCTGCATAAGAATAAGTCATAAAATTATTGATTTATAAAAGAAAACAAATTACTGAAATGCAATGATTGATTCTCATTCCCCTTTACAAATTTAAGATGTACGATGATTTCACAGATTAATTTTTTTTTTCAATACATACACATACATTAAGTAAATGAATTTTGGACACTAGCAAGGCTTGAATTCACAAAAAACTTTTTATTTGTTCTGTGTATAACACCTGTTTTGTGACTCATATACACAAATCCTCTCATTTTTACATGATTTAATCATATTTAATCCATAACTGGATGGAAGAGACAGATTAATACCTTTCCCACATGTAAATAGCCCTGGGAAAGGTATTAATCTGTCTCTTTCCATCCAGTTATGGGTTAAATAACAGACAGATTGGCCAGCAACTAGATTACCGCAGAAAGTAATAGCAACCTACTGTGGGCTAACCTACTGCCTAGTCAGCCATATCTCTTTCGAGATATGATCACCCAAGTGTGTATCACATATGGCATTTAACTGACTGAAAGCAGGTGATATTTTTAATGTCCCTAGGTAAGTAAGCAAGTATTTGTCAATACATTAATATTAGCAGTCCTGATCTGGCATCTCTGCTTTAGTCACTTTCTTATTGCTTTAACATAGCTTTCCAGTGCTTTTCTATAAATATTTTCATGGTTATTGTTCTGATAAGTTTTTTCTTTGATACCTTGACTTCATAAAATTTAAGTGTAGTACTAGATAGGGTGTGTTGTGGTGCAGGGGTATTGGCTTGGAATGAGAAATCGGGCAGCCAAGTTTGA
The DNA here is from genome assembly GCA_037127315.1 of Ascarosepion bandense. NCBI lineage: Eukaryota > Metazoa > Mollusca > Cephalopoda > Sepiida > Sepiidae > Ascarosepion > Ascarosepion bandense. Next base: position 1,367,858 of record JBBBDQ010000710.1, read on the forward strand.
ATTCTAGTTGAAGTCCTTGCATTCATTTACACACAAATACCATAGGGAAAGGTATTAATCCATCTCTTCCCTCCAGTTATTGGTTAAATAACAGGACAGATTGGGTTCTAAAGCCTTGGCTGGCAACCAGTCTACCGCAGAAAGTAATGGCAACCTACTATGGGATGACCTTCTTCACAGTCAGTTGTGTCTCTTTCGAGACATGGTCGCCCAAGTGTGTATCATGTATGGCATTTGACTGAATTATTAGATTGGCAGCTAGGTCTCATAATTTCACTGTTGAAATTACTGGATCTATTCATTAATTCTATGGTAACAGTTTCTTGTCTGACACTTTTTTTCCCTGTGAAACTCTCTTCCAGCTTGCTTTTCTGTTGACTACATGACTACAATCTTCAAAAATTTAAATGCTATGTAAATCTTGTCTGTTTTATTGTTCTTTTGCTTCAATCACATTTTTTTCAGTTGCTTTCACTCTCAGTAACCTCTTACATTTTAGTGTCTTTTATTACTTAGCTTGGTGTGAAATGACTCAAAAAAAAGTCATTAACTTTAATGCTAACAGTCAATGACAAGAAATAAACTAACTCCAGCTAAAGTCTTCAGTAAGATTAATTCAAGATTAACTCCTTATATTGATTGTGATTGGCTGATTATCAAATAAATCCATTTGGGATTTAACTCAGCTTTATCATACAAATAGCTGTTTGCATGCAATAATGGCCACACCTTAATAAACTGTTTTAGCTGGCAGGCAAACCAGGTGAGGGTATTTTACGAGTCCAAATTCTTCATAAATTTGGGTCTGTTAACCCAAGTGTCTATGAAAATTGATTCCTGGTAGAGTGAATGGATGAGATCTAATGACCAATTAGGGGGTGTTGGCAAGTGCCATGGAGTCCATCAGAGTATAGACGAAACATGTAGAAGTCTTGGTCATCTCCAGTTTTAATAGTGTTTGTTTGGACACAAACATATATTTTCATTTTTTTTTCTTGTCTTTTTTTGGTGGGGTGGGGTAGAAAAGAGAAAGTTTTATGGTAAAAATGAGAAAACTTTAAAATATATATATATATATATATATATATAAATTTTCTTGTATATAATGTCTTTCTTTAAATCAAGAGAATGGGATTATTCTAGTACAATTTTCTCCACAATAAATTCTTCCAACACAAGTCTGTTTCATTTATTCATCTCAATCCACTGATGAATCACAAGAGACCTCGAGGACAACCATGATAACAGTCATCATCATACTGTAAACTTTGTGAAGAGAAACAAAAGTTTTACATTTCATGCCTTTATTGTCAGTTCATCTGTGTATTTTAGGGAATAGCTGATGATTCTTGTCTTTTGTATAAACATTTTTTGAGGTTTGATTTTTCTGCATTCAAATTAGTGGTGTCTATTCATATCACTGTTAATGATATAAATAGGTAAGGACATGGCCGTATCTGACTACCGGACACACCGGGCACTGTTCCGGGCTGATCCGTGCAATCATAGTGAAAATCCGGGCAAGGAAAAATGTCTTCATCAGAAATCAAACTAAACAATTCATAAAGAAAGAAAGAAAGAAAAATGAAGAAAGCATCCGAATAAATGCAGTAAAAATCTGTTTGTTTATTTATTAATTTTGGGAGAAAAGACGGTTATACTCAGAAAGTCTGAACCCGATTTCCTGCTTTCGTTCATGTTCTGTACCTAATTTCCATTGGAATAGCCGAAAAAATCTGCAAAAATCATAGTTTCTGGAAACGGATGACACTGATGACGTCATCATATTGTCAACTGATAAATCCGGGCAATTTTTTCTGTGCCTGGTGTTTTTTTAGCATCAGATACGGCCCTGGGCAAGGAGATAATAAAATCCAAATTAGCACTTTTTAATCATATATCAATTTCACACATCAAATTTCTCCTTCAAAAGAGAATATATATATATATATATATATATATATATATATACACACACACACACACACAAACACATTTTTTATTCAGTCGGCCTGTATGTACATTTTGAACATAATCCTCAGGCAGTCATTGGAAACACCTTTCTTAAGAATAAGAATATTTGCTCTGCTATGAAGCATTGAGCAGTATTTTTTTTTTTTTTTTTTTTTGTCTACTCATTTTTACCCCTTAGTAGATATTTTTTATTAAGTGTTCATTTTATATATATAACTGAGGTAGGTCAACACTGAGAAGTGCCAGTCCATTTCAGGATTTCATGTTTTTAACACAATCTTCAGGTAAAAATACACTCTATCCCTGATATTTGCTCACTTTAACTAATATTTTTATCATATACAGGGTGAGATAAAAGTTGTACACCAATGGGATAATTTATTAAGCATATCATTACACATTAAAATTTTTGAAGTTATTTGTTACCTGTGCTGTTGAAAAAGTTCTCCCTCTTTTACAAAACACATTTCAATTTTATACCTGCAGGATACATTAATGCATCAGAGAGTTTCCTCTGTCATTTTACTGCATTCATTTAAGTTCATCAATATTTCTTGGGTGCATCTGATAAACAACTAATTTAAAATGAACCCACAGAACAAAATCTAAGGGTGTGAGGTCTGGTAGCTTTGATGATTGCACAACAGGACCTCTTCAACCTATCCATAAACCCTATAGTGTGTGACTTTTGCCTCACCCAGTGTGTGTGAGTCTATCTGCTCTGACAAACTTTTTTTTTTCCTGGTGTCTTAACCACTTGAATTTAAGTGTGCTACTAGATTGGCATCTAGGTCCCACTCTTTTATCATTACAATAGTTAAATGAAACTGCCACTTCTATACCAACAGCTTCTTTTTATGTACTTTCTGCCTGTTGAACTCTGTTCCATTTACTTGCTTCTCTGATAACTACAATTTACAAAAATTTTAATGCAACATCAATTGCCATCTTCTATCTTCTTGAATCCAGCTCATTTTTTTATCCTTTCTTCAATATCTACTGTACCCTATACTTTGTCATCTCTCACTGTAACTTCATGCACACTCGTAGCAATTCTGCTTTGCTTGGGGGTGACATGATTTTTTATATATATATATATATATATATAACGCTCTACGTTTGTATCGAGCACTCTTTATAAAAGTAAATGCATGAATAACAAGTTAAAAAACCTACGAGTTCTACAACTTTGTTACAATATATATATAATTGTGTGTATTTTGGTAGCATTTTTTCATTAATACAGGTTTCATTGAATAATATAGACAAGTTTTGTGTATTTATTTCGTGTAGGATCCTTTCGTATAATCTGATTAGCTTGATAGTGCTATCGTTAAAAGACAAGAAATCGCAGTAATTGTTGATATTTTTTATCAGGTCTGAGCTTTCGGCTTACATAAGCCATTATCAAAGAATGAACATTTAAAATATAGTGAACATGGAACATTTAAATTATTAATGGAAAAGTGAATGAGTGCAAAAGTAATGAAAGTGGTCTCTGTAAAGACCATAACTTTCTTTATCTAATTATTGAGTCAGATTTTTGTTTCTTATATTCTGCATTTTTATTTTTATGTAGTGGCAATTTTCAGGTAGCTAGTTGAGGTAGGTAAGAAACAATAAATTGACTAAATTATATATATATATATATATATATATATATATGGTTAAATAAAATAAAGACAAGAGGAAAACTGTATTTTAAATCGCCTACGCGTTTCGTTCTGTGATCGACTTTACCAAGGCAAAAAGACGAAATGAGCTTTATTCTAAATTACATATCTATAAACAAACAGTGTTGGCAACCACAATAAAAAACCACTAATAAAAAGAGTAAACAATTTATTCAGAAGAAAAGTTCTCGAGAGCGCCGCTATTCGATACTACCAAAACATCAATTTGCACCCCGGATTTTTCCCAATCTCACCTTTATTTATGGAAATTATACTAAAACAGAGTAACATTCATAATAAAAATTTCAAAGAAAACGGTTGGATTCCCTTCATTTTAACATCTCATGACTTTGCACTACACATGAAGAAATTCTAAAACAGACTTACACACAAAATATACAGTTTTCAAAGAAAATGGTCAAATTCCCTTCATTTTAATATCTCGTGACTTTACACATGAAGAAATTCTAAAAACTCTAAAATATTCTGTTGATCTTTTGAAATGATTTGTGAGCATCTTTGTGGTTGCCAACACTGTTTGTTTATAGATACATAATTTAGAATAAAGTTAATTTTGTCTTTTTGCCTTGAAAAAGTCCATCACAGGACGAAATGCGTAGGCGATTTAAAATACAGTTTTCCTCTTGTCTTTATTTTATCTAACCATTCTGTCCTTAATCTCAGATTATATAACTGAGTATATTTGTACATATATATATATATATATATATATGTTATTCTTTAATATGTGCTTGTAGGTAATTGGTGGTTCAAATAACTTTTTATCTTCAGTTCTGATCTTTGATTGTCTTCTGAAGTCCACTTCAAAGCATCACATTTCTTCTAATACTTTGAACTTACTGAACTTTTCTCCCTAAAAGGTTTTGGGCCTTTGATAATTTCATTGATGGGGCTTTTGTCCATTTGCTATGAATCATAAGATAGTAACACAAATCTTAAGAGAATTGCCTGGGAGTGAGGGTGAATCACATATTCAGAACCCCAATAATAAAATCCCAATGAATATAAGATGAACAGTCAGAGTAGCAGCTGAAAATTTAATGAATATCCAGGTAAGATTTGATTTTCATAATTCTGAATTAATATTCATGATTTGGGGTTTTATTGTTAAACACTCATTAACTTCTCCTTTTGGTTTAATTATTTACGATCAGTCAATCAGATGTGTGTTGTGGTACAGTGGTTATAGGCTTGGAATGGGAAATCAGAGAGCCGAGTTCAAATTCCAGTCGAATTCCTTGCATTCACTTACATGCAAATACCCTTGGGAAAGGTATGAATCTGTTTCTTCCCTCCAGTTATGGGTTAAATAACAAGGCATATTGGGTCTTTTAGCCTTAGGTGGCAATCAGTCTACCACAGAAAGTAATGGTAATTAGATGTACCTTAATTATTGTGATTGGGAGGTGAGAGGAGAAAGAAAATGTAACAAGTTGGCATTTCCAAATTGATATTTACTAAGCTTAACTCAGATTGGTAAAAGGTCAGTCATGTTAAGCACCTAGTGAGAATAAATCTGAGTTTAATTTAAAATCTTAAATCACAGCAACAAATTGCCAAGTTGTTAAATTACAACATCCATATCTTATTTTGATTAATTAACACTAATTGAAAATCAATACAAGCAATATTACAAGTATTCAATTGGATTTAATTTTTAAGAGTAAGAGTAAATCTAAAATATTACACCCTAAATGCAATTTGGATCTTGTTTATTGAAATTACTACTGACATCTTGCCGTATCAGTCAGTTAAGTGCCATACGTGATACACACTTGGGCGATCATGTCTCGAAAGAGACATGACTGACTGGGCAGAAGATTATCCCGCAGTAGGTTGCCATTGCTTTCTGCAGTAGACTGGTTGCTGACCAAGGCTATAGAACCCAATCTGTTCTATTATTTAACCCATAACTGGAGGGAAGAGACGGATTAATACCTTTCCCAAGGGTATTTGCGCGTAAGTGAATTCGAACTCGGATCTCCGATTTTTTTGTTCCGAGTCGATATCCACTGCGCCACAACGCACATCTAAAAGTTAACATCCCACAACTAGATATATAGATTCTTGTAGTTCATTCTGTTATAATAAATAAGGATGAGTCAATACATTTGCTTTCTCAGCAATCTCCCTTTTTCTTCAAAATAAATAAATAAATAAAACTTTCATCTTATAGATTTCCTTATCCTTGTAAACTGTCTCTCTCATCTTTAGTGTAATTCATTTATCTATTTTTTAAGACATTTTCTTCAGCTATTTTTTTTTAATCTTCCCAGCCACCTCCTCCTCCTCCTCCTCTTTGTCATTTATAGTTTAATTTGTTGTGCAAAGATGATGGACATAGAGATTTTTCTGTTGCCTTCGTTGTTCCTTCATGAGTCATTGCCACTGCTGATACTCCTACTAGAACCACTACCATCACCACCATAGAATGATGAATCATGCCTGTTGCTGTCTTTATCCATGTGCAAGTTACAAAGGGTTTATATAGATTGGAAATTCTTAGCCTGTTATAGCTGTGATTGAAACAACTGGTAATTACATTAAGATACAAACTACTTTATTTTTCTATTCCCTGTATCTGTGTGTGTGAATATATATATATATATATATATATATATATATATATATGATAATAAAATTCTGTGTTTGCATGAAAAACTTAAGGACTCTCAACCTAAACAAGGACAGGATTCCTTCTAAAATTTTGATATTTGATCATATTTTCAGCAGTAAATTTCGGTTGAGAATTTTTCAGCACTGTCTGTGTGTATGTGTGTGTGTTGGCAGCTAGGATTCATTTAAACAAATTTTGTTAAGTTCAAGTATGTCTTAAGTTTTCTTTATTGTAGTTTTCCAGTTTTCAAATAAGATGTTGGACATTCACATCAAATTGGAGGTAAACAATGCAAAGTTCATGTTTTGTTCAAGTAATTTTGACCACCTCAGTTTTTATCAATATCACCTGTACAATATGCATAGATTTGAATTAACTTGAATTCTTGCATTCCCAAAAATGTCAGAACATAAGCAACAAAACTGGTTAGTTTTAATTTTGATATATAAACCTTACTTGAAAATTGGTAAAATGCAATAAAATATTTAACAGATTTACCTTGTCATTTAAATTTAACAAAATTTATATATATATATATATATATATATATATATATGCATACACACACACACAATATGAATTTCAACAATAAATTAGGTGCCAGTGTTATTTTTTATTATTCTGCCAAAGGGTTGTTCATCATATTGTCAGCAAGCATACAGTACAGCCATTTTGGAGTAAATAGATCTATCTATCGCCCGGTTCACACTCCACTCACATCTATTGAACAGGTTAAGAGGCTCATCCCTTGTTCCCTGTTTAGGATGTGGTTTCCGGCTTTCTCTGTTCCAATCTTCTCACTATTACGTACCCTCCTGCACATCAATGGCGTTACCACCTTGCTTGGGGTGATACGATTAAAAAAAATAAATAAATAAAGATTGGCATGAGCTGTAAGAAAGATATAACAAAAGGGAAGATATTGTAAATTATGAAAAAGTTGAGCAGAAATAAGAGAGCAAACAAAAGAGAAACTGCCAACATTGGTGAGAACAAAAAAAATGACTCAAAAAAATCATAAAAATTGATTTGTCAAAAATTAAAAGGGTAATAAGCAAGAAAAATGGATTGAATTGACCAACAAGAAAATATTTGAAGAATCCCATGTTGCAAATGTAAACTGAAAAAAATGAAGAATATTGAGAACATTGGCTGAAGACATGAAAGCAATCAAACTGTCATCCTTAAGTAAACATCACAAGGAGAAATACATAAGGTAGGCAAAACTGCTTAATTATTTTTAATTATTGCTAATGAATGTAGAGATAAATTACTTAAATTCTTCAAACTGTTGTCTTCATCTTTATTACATATTCACAATGTTTCAGCTGTTTCACACACTGGCCTTCTTCAGGTGCTTAAAATTTTAAACTGAACCTTTTATCTTGAACACTGAAGGATATATTGTTCTTGATCCATGTGCCATGCTATTTCTGGATGTCTTAGTTTTCTCCCTTTGACTCAACTCCGTAAGTTATTTGTCACCATTGCTGTAGCCAGGTATTGAACTACATGCAGAAATACATGAAATGGACATGGTGGATGTACAAGTGGTTGGGTTCTTCATCAAGCATGATTAAAATGACCACAAAGGTAAGGTGGAATGACATTTGGGATACTTTTGTAGGCATTGAAATTATAAGTTCCTTCAAAGTTCAAGATAGTGGTAACATAAATGAAAAAACTAATTATGTTCTTAGTCAATATATTATTTTTGAGTGGGACAGGACAAAATGAAAAAGCTTTATGCTAAAGAGTTGACAATTGCCCACTTTACCCCAAAAGGGTTCAAAGATACCAACTTAATGAAATGGCTTCTCCAGATATGGAACCAGTAGAAAACTTGTGATCTATGATTAAATGAGATGTATAAGAATAAAAAAAAAACAGTATTCAAACAAAGATCTCTGAGAAGCAATAAAATCTGTATGCAAAATTTGAAATGAGAAAGAATTTATCACAATGAATGTTATTGAATGTCAAGGAACCTATGTTAATATATACAATTAAAATATATTCAACTATTTATGAAATTTTGCGAAATGGATTAAATCTGACATATTTTTACTTGATTTGTTTAAACATTTTTTAATGGATATTCATATTTGAGTAGATGGTCTTGTTCATTTTTAAAAAGAAAATTTTATTAAACAGAATATATTTTTACATCTACTGGCCTGAATAATCAAGAAACCTTGTGTTATGACCGAAGGGCCATAGAAAGATAACACGGAATTGGATATAAAGTTGAATAGTATATTCTCGAAAAATGTAGTACAAAGTTAAATGTGAACTGGAGAGTACTTTCTCTCACAAGCGTCCTGACTCACTCATTCACTCACTCTGTGGCTACTACTCAGTGACTCCCACTCAGAGTTGGTAGCCATATTATAAAGGTGTGGGCAAGTCCATCTGTAGGTAGGTTCTCACAATAACTTGTTAAGAATATATGCAAAAATCAGGAAAGATGTGTGTTCAAAAGCACTATTCAGGCATTGTCTGATTGGGAGGACATACATGGTTAAGTGGTCCAAAACACATCAGATCTAATGACGGTTTCCTTGAGGGGATGCAGGTTCAAATCCTGCTGGAAGATGGAAATTTTCTGTGAACATGAAAGGGCGACTAGTGGTGGCTCTGGAAAAAAGAGAGTTCGTTTGTGTCTGGCGTGCAGGGCAGTAATCTGTTCCAAAGAAAGAAAATAATAATAATACTCACCGCTGTCTTAATAATCCACCTTCAGCTCATTCTAAAGGAAAAAAGAGAGGAGGCCCTCGAGTGGAATTTTTATAGACTGAGGAAATGGATTATGGGTAGAGAAATGGATTATGGATAGATAAAACTGACCGACCAAGTTCACCGAGGGGTTAGTGGCGTCAATTTCTTGGCGAGAAGCTGACGCAGAGAGACGCAGTGAAAAGGTGGAAGGAGGAAAGTGGAGGAGGAAGAGGAAGAGGCGTAGCAAGAAGCCAGCTGGGAGAGCGTTGAATTGAAATCCAACGGTCTGTGGTTTGATCCCTGGTTCTGCACTCACTAGAAGAAAGTGTGCAACATTTTCTTAACAAGATTTCTTGATTATTTAGGCCAGTAGATGTAAATAGATTTATTGTTTAAAAAACAAAAACAAAAAAAAACAGCATCTACTCAAATATGAACATCCATTAAAGACAGTTTTGTTTTAATAAATAAATAAAAATATTCAACTGTATTAGATATTGTGTTAATCAAAAATGTTTCTCTAGCCAGAATCTTTTGGGTTTATTTCCAAATAAAAACTTGTATTGAACTCAGGTTGTAGTTGACACTCTCCAGAAAGTTATCAATGTATTTTTTTATATAAGAATATGCATTACAAGATGATACACACACATGTATATTGTTCAAAACTGGCTATATTTTGTCATGTAGTTTTATTATTACAATGCTTACACGATCTGTCAATGTTTTCAAAAATTTGCAATGAAAAATCTTAAGTATAGACATTCTTATTCTTTCACACCTGTCACTTTTCAGAAACCACAAGTATGCATGTCATTGGTGAAAAGGTAGAACAACAAAACTAAACAGAAATATCATTCAGGTGAATGAATAAAAAGTGTTTGAATTGAAAATCAAAACTGATGATGTCAGAATATATATACAAAAATTGTGTGTCTGTGCCGACTCCAAAATGGCAGTCTTGCTGAGAATACTATGGGTCAAACATGTGAGCAATGACAATGAGAAAATAGAAACAAAAAGAGCACTTGTACTTAACATCAGAAAGAGATAGGTAAAATTTCTAGGATACATAATGAGGAAAGAAGGCTGGGAAAATTTGAGGGAGAGAAGAAAACAATACATTACAATGAATGAAGCTAGCAGTGGACTAGTATTTTTTAACTTCTCACAGATGAAGAAGAGAAAGCAAAAGAAATGTAATTCTATTGAAGTGTGCTGAGAATGCCATGGACTGAGCAGTGACAAAGTTTTAGAGAAAATGAAAACAAAAGGGAAACTTTCACTTAACATCATTAAGAAATACAGTGGAACCTGGTGTAAGCGAACCTCCTCCTAACACTGTTTTTCTATATTTGCTAGTTGACTCCTAGTGAGCAGACCTCTTCCAGCATGAAAGAATATAAATCGCTGGTCAATCAACTACTTTAACAAAAAATTCATTTTGGCAATACAGTCCTAACTTTTAAGTTAGAATTTAAGTTATTTCATTTTCCTTTAATCTAAGCCAGAAACACTTTTTTGTTGTTTTGTTATTGTAGTGAAGTGTCAAATTTGTATTATTTGTTGAAAGGAAGGTGGAGTGGTGGTCAAATTGCAACTGTCTTATATTAACATGTACTTCTTACATTTGACAAGTTCAAGAGATTTGTCAGTTTAAATTTTCAATGTTTATCTCTTTCATTATCTTTATTTTTTCTCAATCGCTTTACTCTCTCTCTCTCTCTCTCTCTCTCTTTCTATCCTGTGTGTTGTGATTTTTTTCTTGTATGTTTGTTTATTTTTCCATATATTATCACAGATTCTCTTTTACTATCACTCATGTCTAAGAAAAAATTGAAAAGTATACATTGAGAACTTTTCCAATGGTACATATAAGAAATAAGTGCCAACATCAATCAGAATTGAAGTGGTCACATTGCAAAAAAAAACACCACACAGACTGCAATAACTGATTTTTTAAGCCTATACCAGTGTGAATAAATAATTTTTATTTCTTTTTTAACCACTGTAAATATGTTTTTTAATGTTAAAAAAATAATGCTGAATAAGTTTTTGCAAAGTTATATCATCTTATATTCTCAGTTATTTATTACCAGATTATATGGTAAAATACGTGCATTCTGGAGAGTGAAATATACAATTGTGGGGAGGATAGTGAGCGACCACCTGCCGTATGTGACCAATTTTGATGGCAGTAGTAGTGGTCGCATACAACAGGTTCCACTGTAGTCGAAATTTCTATAGTACCATAATTATCAGTGAGGGTTTGGAAAGTTTGATACTCACATAACAGTGAAAGCAAAAAGGGACAGAAGAAAGTAGTGCATAAACTATCTTACAGTTTTGCATAAATGGATGACAGAATAAGGTTTAGAAGAGATAACAAAAAAACAAAATTTACTAAGAGCTACAAAGGACAGGAAATTGTGGAGAGCCATGATTGCCAATGTCTTGAAGTGATATGACAAATAGAAGAAAAACCCAATAATTAAATTAAAACAAATGATATGAGTGCCAGAGAGTGAAGCTAAAGAAAGAGTATTTTTTGTCTTGATTTTTAAAACCTAGTGTTTAACCCTTCAAACTCTGATGAGTATGGTTCTCCAACCATGGGCCTCTGCTATCTATGCCTCTGACTTATGTACCAGCTGATCAGGTATGTGCACTTTCATTAAGTGGTCTCTATACAGGTTCAAAAAGTTAAGATAAAAACATTTTTCTTTACAGTACTAAGAAAATAAAATTTGATATAATTATCACCTGTAATCCATCCAATATATTTGAGAATGTATTCAATAGCATCTATAATATCAAGTTATTTTTTATTTGTGTTTAGACATCATTAATACAACAGATTTAAAGATCAATGCCTTTACTTAATAAGGCACAGAACCCACAGACCAAGTGAACCTAAAAATAAAATTTACAAAGTTAACTGATATTGTTGATTTAATTACAAATTTAATTTTTTTATTTTTTGTCTTGGCTGACACTGTTTTTGATCTTTGGTAGAAAATTTAATTTTCTTGCAGTTGAACCAAATATTTGATATTGTACTGATCAAGTGCCACTTTTTCTCTCTCCCTTTTTTTTTTTTTTTTTCTAACAAGGAAACTCAGATAAATATCAGTGCCTAAATTAGAGGCCAGAAAGTAAGTGCAACTAACTTATTCCAGATAATTACCATTATCAGAAGGTCAAGATAAAGAGAACTGCCAAAATGCAATGACACATGGAGGAATACTAAGAAAAAACAAAAAAAACAACATTTCTCCATATCAAATCAAAGATAACAAAACGATAACATCTAATAAGAGTTACAAAGGAAACAATTGTGGAGAGTCATGATCGTCAACGTCCTGAAAGAACTTAGCACATACAAAAAGTTTAATAATGCAATTTGTTAGAAAAAAGTAAAATACTGTTATTCTTTACTGCATTATCCATGTATGTATTGCTGTATCAAAAACTCAGTTGCATTCAAGCATGTTCTTAGACATTCTGGTGAGATGAATATTGAATCCGTAACGAGTAGGGAGAACTGGTTTTAATCATCAAGGAATGGTGTATGTGTTTGCTGTGGGAGATGGGGGTTACTCTTCTCATTTTCTTGTTCTTAATCATTGAAAGAAACATTTACTTCTTGTTTGAATTATGCTGTTCTCATGCTGTTTCACTAAAGTTGTGGAAAAAGAAGACATGGAGTATTTTTCTTATCCACTTACCTGTTTTGTGCATAGGGGAAAAATGGACACTGGATTGCACAGGTAATATATAGTGGAGAAATTATTCATCTTTAATCCGTTTCTGTTTGTTTTGCTTTGATTACTCTTTGAGTTAGCTTTTTTCTTCGTTGGTTCCACACTACAAAAGTCCTCAATTGACTGCAAGATAAGCTCTTAATGACTTTGTGTGAAAAGAATGGTGGATAAATATTTTTTTTATTTTTTTATTTTTAATCAATTCATCCCAATCAAGGCAATAATACTCTTAAGACACAAGGGTGTACAGAGAATGTACGAGAATGTACAATACTTTAGAAGTATATTGAAACACTATATTAAACAGAAATCAAGAGATAAACCTTTAGTTCTGTTAAAAAAAAACTGGAGAGGAGTCTGAACTGGATGACAGAAAAAATCTATCTTTTCCTATTGAGTCTCACAGTTAATGCCAGTACAGTGAGATCAATTTTCACTAGGTGTCTTACTTTTGTAGCTAACAAAGCTTACCTTTCCAAATTGTTACTGATTATTTTATCTAGTCTATTGAGTTTTAACTTAATAGGCCATTTTGTGGCAAATTTATTTCATATTTTGTAAAGTATCTGCCTTTATTTAGAAAGAGTCAAGGGAAATATTAAACTATTTTTGAATATAGAAACTTTCATTTTGGAGATTAGGCTTGCATCTACATTGTTTTCAAATTTCTGTTTTTATTAAAAGGGACGTTGGCTTTCTTGGATAAAGTATTATCCAATTTATATTCAAGCATCAAAACATTACTTCTATATAAAGCATAGACAATTGTTAATTGTGGAATTCTTATACTTCCATCATGTGGCTTCCCTCTGTCTTTTCTACAAGTATTTTTATGGCAACTGCTTTGAAAAGCTATTTTCTCTGGTTTCCCGACCACATAAATTTATGTGTGTTACTAGACTGGCATCAAAGTCCCACCTTTTTACCATTGAAATAATTAAATGTAACCATCTCTTCTACTCTAACAGTTTCTTTTCTCAGACTTCCCATTTGTAGAACTCCTCCGTATTTTCTTTCTTCCCTGGTAGCTACAATCTTCAAAAGTTTAAATGCAATGTTAATTGCAATCTTGTATATAGTTGATTCCCATCCATTTCTTATTCTTTCTTCAATACCCCTGTACCTTGATTTTTCTCTTACTGTAACCTCAAGCCTCCCAGTGGTAGTCCCGCCTTGTTAGGGGTGAAATGCTTATTAAAAAAAAAAAAAAACTGTTAATATGCCATCTTTGCCCTTGCCATACCATGCCATCTTTGCCCTTGCCATACCATGCCATCTTTGCCCTTGCCATACCATGCCATCTTTGCCTTTGCTATACCATGCCATCTTTGCCCTTGCCATACCATGCCATCTTTGCCCTTGCCATACCATGCCATCTTTGCCCTTGCCATACCATGCCATCTTTGCCCTTGCCATACCATGCCATCTTTGCTTGTAGCTTTACATTTTGAAGTGAATCTTTATTCTACCTGTTTATACTGCAGAAACATCACTAGTATCTGCCAGAATGACTATTGGTGGAATTTATTTTTTTAATCGTACTGGTTTGCATAGTACTGCTTAATTATTCTTAACATTCTGTCTCTCCATTTGATAGTTTGTTTTCCAATGAATGCAACTGTTGTTTATCTATGCAATTTTGAGATTTAATGTGTTTTGAGGCTTTTGTTTTGATTGCATCTTCTGCTGTTTCCAAGTTCTTCTTTTCAGTTTCAATTCTTGGTTGACTAGTTTTATTCTATATTTTCAATTTTCTATTTATATTTACTGCTACATTTCTCCTTTTTTTTATGAATACTTGTTGATTTTGAATATTTCCCTTTATACATTGCACTATACTGATCGCATGCAGACAAGTACTTCAAATAATCTGCAGATAATAGTTGTACTTTATAAAAAAAAAGAGATAATAAAGACATTTGTAATTATCACCCTATGATATTAGTATTGAACATATACAAATAGAGTAAAAAATACTGTAGATAAAAATCAGCCATATGAATAGACTCATTTTAGTTACAGCTATTCACTTAGAGATGATCTACAAACAGTAGATCCCCCATTTCTGACCTTTACAGCTAGGACTCGCTATATCAGATACATGGCATCCACGAAGCTTCTTTTTTAGACTTGTCACTTTGTAGAACAGAGAGGATGTTACCCTGACAATTACAATTTTATCCTATTCAAGTAGATAAAATCAGCTAGATTTTAGAAATATGCAGCATCAAATCAACCTTATTACCTTTATATTTCATTGATAGGAAAAAGTTTCACTCTGATAGCTTCTTCCCCAGAACTGTCACTTTGTGTTGTGGAGTAGTTTTCTCACTGAAAGTTATAATCATGCTATGTCAGTTGCTAATCAACTTAACACACCCAAAATGTTAGGAACTTGGTAATCTTCCACTGTAATCTGACTCCTTAGTATTCGGCTAACTGCCGACTAATATCAACTTCCTTAGTCCAACTATGTCCAAACTGGAACTAACTAATAGTTCTACTGAACTCTCTAGAACTTCTAAGAACTTCCCAAGAAAACTTCCCGTTAACTCTTATTAATATAGGAGGGAGAGTCCATTATCTGAGGAATAGGTGTGTTTTACCATAACACTTTGTGGAACAGATTCCCAAGATGAAGGCTTTCTAGACTACCACAATGTTAATTTCAAGTTTAAGATCAACCAATGTCTATTCTACATATCTTCATCATATGCACCTTTCATCCTCCTCCCTCTGCAATTGGTAACCTGCTACCTTGAATGGCTCTTTGATCTTGTATTGAGTGAACAGTGGTATATAAAAAATTAAAAAAATATAACAAACCACTTCGTTTAGCTTTGGTGAGTATGAAAAGATATCCTATGTATTTAGAACACTTTAAAATTCATTTTAATGTTACGTTATAACTTAAACAATTGATCTTGTGTTGTGGTGCATTAGATGTTAGATGCAACTGAATGTGCATTGTGGTGCAGTGGATATCGAATGCAATTAGATGTGCATTGTGCAGTGGGTATTGGCTTGGAATGAGAAATCAGAGCTGAGTTCGAATTTCAGTTGAATTCACTTATATGCAAATGTATTAATCCATTGCTTCTCCCTTTAGGTATGAGTTAAATAGCAGGATAGATTAGGTTCTATAGCCTTGATTGGAAACGAGTCTACCACAGGAAGTAACGGCAGCCTACTGCAGGAAAATCTTATGCCAAGTCAGTCATGTCTCTTTCAAGACATGATTGCTCAAGTGTGTATCATGTATTAACTGAATGACTTAATTGATCTTTTTGTATAAAGTATCTTCTAAAATATAAAAAAAAGTTAAATTCATTTTGCAAGCGTATACATTCATTTCACATACTTAATTATGATATGGATAAATAACTAGAGCTCTCTAACCTTGGTTGGTAACCAGTCGCATGAGGACAACTTCTGAATTTAAAACCAGTGGTGAACACCCCCACTCTTCTAGCTATAGTTAAAACTGGCTGTACTTCTGGTAGGGAGTGTTTATACTATCTTGTTACATCATGGGAATACAAGAACACCATTGAAATGACCTTTCTGCAGAATGTGGTCTAAAGTGTTTCAACTGACACCACAAAGTCACCAAAGAACAATATGGACATAACCCTGAGAAGATAAGTCATGAAATTAACATTCCAATAATGATTTTCAACTTGTAAAGTATTTGTCAGTATTGACAGAATTAAATACTGTATTTTAAGTATTTAAATACTTATGTTAATGCTGTATTGACAGAAGCTCTTGTAAAGTCTTATCACACAGTGATAAGACCTTGCAAGAGCTTCTTCCATTAGAAATATAAAAAGCCTGGTGATAACTATATTAAATTTAGGTTTCTGGTTCCAAAGTTAATTCATAAATTTTATTAACATTGTTTCTTTCAAATGTCATTGATACTTATTGAAGGTCTACACAGTATTTAACTATTTACTATTAACTAAACTGGCAATGATACTTTAGTGATCTTCTATGTACTTTATTCCATCATTCTTTTACTGACAATAAACTACACATCAGAAAAAACTATCGGAAAAAAAGAAACCAATAAAAGGATGTCAAGAAGAGAAGAAGTGATAATGGCTAGACTCCGAATAGGACACACCTATATCACCCACTCATACTTACCGAAAGGAGAACTAGTACCAATCTGCATACCATGCCAATAACCCTACGCAGTACACCACATGCTGACAAACTGCATAGACCTTGAACAGATCTGACTAAAACATTATCAAGAAAATAATCTAAGGGATATTTTCAACAAGGTTGACCCTAAAAATATTCTCAGATTCCTAAGCGAGACGAAACTATACAACAAGATATAGTCAAAGAGTTTCTCTGAATCATAAGTAACATTTAATTTCCATCCATCATACTACAACTAATGTTTCGGCATTAAATGACTGATAAAGGGTTGATTTGCTGCAAAACAAACCAATCAGTCAATCAACCATCATTCTTTACATACTGTAAAGTAATCTAGAAGATATTTTTGTATTTATTAGCTGCATTGTATTCTCTTTAATTTCATTTAGTGTTGCAACAGACTTGCATGATATGTAGGAAATTGGTAGAAATGAAGGGACATCAAAGTGGTGCATGAGGTCACAAGAATGTAAAGCACATATGATTCAGGCATATATAACTTCAGCAAACAACCTATATATATATATATATATATATATAACATGTCAAATAATTTATTTTTGCTGTTTATTTGCATTTATATTTGTTTTATGAATATATTGTGAGCTTTAGACAATGCTTTTCTTTCAATATATGATTCTAAATCCATTTTTTTACTGTCCAAATACTTGTTTCACCTCACTGTATCTAGAATTGTAGAAATTTATTTTATTGTGTGTGTGTGTGTGTGTATATATATATATATATATATATATATATATATATATATGTTATACTTGGATTTTGCCGCTTTTCTGTTTTTGTTTTTCTAAAGCCTCCACCACCATATTGATTTGGTCTTTACTTGTATCTGGGAATCACATTTGTACTTAAAAATGAAAAAATTTTAAAATTTAATTTTCTCTCTTTTGTTATCTTTAAGCATTTTATTATTTGTTTTGTAAAATGCTCCATTCAATTCTCGCAAATTTTAATTAATTAATTCTGTCAATACTGGATGGCAAATTTACAAGTTGAGAATCACTATTGGAATGTTAATTTCATGACTCATCTTCTCAGGGTTATGTCCATGTTGCTCTTTGGTGACCTTGTGGAGTCAGTTGAAACACACTTTAGGCCACATTCTGCAGAAAGATCATTGCAATGGTGTTCTTGTATTCCCATGATGTAACAAGATAGTATAAACACTCTCTATCAGAAGACTTTTATGCAGATCTATGTTAATGATTTGGTATGCGGTGAATACAAGACCATATAGAATTGTAATGGAGATGCTGGAAGTCATAGATGATTTTGGCATTGACAAAATTGTAGATGTAAATATATGAAGAGTGATACACTAGGAAACTTAAGTAGATCTGTTTTCATAGCATTGTCTAAAAAGACAGGTGTAAATAAATGCAAAATCTATCACACATTCAGCCTAATGAGCCACATAATAAAACTTATGATCCGAATACTGATGAATAAAGTGCACAGCAGAATCAGACCAGAAATAGAACCGTGTGGGTTTGTTAAAGATAATGGAGCCAGAAATGTGATATTTATGCTTAGATGATATCTTAAAGAGCAGTACGAATTTAAAAGAGCATATACTTATGATTTATAGATTATGAGCAAATGCATTTGACAGCGTATGTCACAAAGAACTGTTTAAACTTCTAGGATAGCTTGGTTTATTTGGAAAGGATAAATTATATTCAGAGCAGATCACCTGCATATGGAAAAAAATGAATTTAACAAATACTAGCAGTATAACCTGGCGTTGTTCAGGTGTAATGAAAGCTTTAAAACTAATCCATGGTCCTAGAGCTCAGACTCTTTGGATGTTGGCACGAAAGACTAAAAAGCAATAGTTGTTTCCACTTAAAGCAAAACTGTAGACTGAAAGAAAAATGAATGGATGTAAGTGAAATTTTGATTTCCTGGCATTGATATCAAATTAGTTTTTTTCGTCGTAAACTGAATTTTGAAGGCTAAATAAGTCCTCTGAGTAAATGGTATCATGGCTGTGACTAAGAACTACAATTATCCCTACTTAGAGCCAGACCCGAAGCAAAAACTAAAATAAAAGGGCTGAAAAAAATACAGACATACAGGCAGATAAACACACACATACAGAAGCATCTTGTTTATATATATATATATATATATATATATATATATATATTATCGATTTTCTGCAGTATTGTAAGAACTGCAACCTTGAAACTTCTGAATATCGTTTCTTATGTCTTTGTCTATGAGTGTATCAAATTTGATTAAAATCGAACCACTCCTATAACCCGATTTTTTTTCGATTATCGATTTTCATTGGGGGTACCTCAACACAAAACCTAGCTAAGAACACTCGCAGATGCTTATAGTACAACTGTGTAAATTTTCAAGAAAATCAGTTCAGCCATATTGGAGTCTATAGGTAGCGGAGACACACACACACACACACACAAAGTTCCATTTATAAATAAGTTTAGATTATATCCAAAAATAGAAAGATATCTTCTCATTAGACCTATTCAACCATTACAGTGAGGTAATCCTGAGAGAATAAGAAATCATACCATGATTAATTATTTGCAGCCACAATCTGAACAGTGAAAGATATATTGATGGCATAATGTTGATAGCAGATATAAAAAGGTCAGTACAAGAACTAGAGAAGCAAGTAAAAGAAAGCTACAAAGAGGTAAACCTCAACTGTAAGAAAAGAGAATGTATTGTTGTCAGTAAAAGGAACAGCCTAAGATGCAAACTACACAAATTGGAGAAATAAAACTCAACAAAGTACAAAAAATTAAATATCTTGGAAAGCGTTTTAACAGAGGGTGTAAAATGTGGCACTGGAGTTACGTTGCAATAACAAAAGATACCTTCCAAAAATTAAGCAAAATATTCAGAAACAGGAAAATTTTGTTAGAAAAAGAGAAAAAGTACTGAACTGTTATGTAATATTGATCCTGTCAGTAAATCATGAACAATCCACTCACAAATGAAGATTAGACTTGAAGCAATAAAAATGTGGTTATACAGAAGGATGCTGAGAATACCATAGACTGAAGATGTGAGTAATGACAGTTTTTGGGAAAATGAAAACAAAAAGGACACTTATACTTAGTTCAACTTTCTCTTTCTGATTCTATCTGATGAGGTTGTGTAATTGGTTGGGATTACAAGAAATGTTGTGGAGAGCCACAATTGCCCACACTGTGAAGGGGTACATCAGTTCGATATAGTAGTGAATAATCATTGAGAATAGAGTAACCCTCCAAATTCTACTTTTACTTTATTTCTCTTTACAATGGGGTAGTCACTGGGCCATTCATTTCTATTTGATATTGTCTCCTGTCTTATTGCTGTGGATCAGTTGAACATTTGCTTGTGTAA
The DNA here is from genome assembly GCA_037127315.1 of Ascarosepion bandense. Classification (NCBI taxonomy): domain Eukaryota; kingdom Metazoa; phylum Mollusca; class Cephalopoda; order Sepiida; family Sepiidae; genus Ascarosepion; species Ascarosepion bandense. The sequence goes on from JBBBDQ010000710.1 coordinate 1,388,182, forward strand.
CATTGTTTATTCTATTTTGGTTGCTTCAAGTTATTCTCTATTGCGGCATCAATACAACAAACCAATTATTTTTGACATGAATTTGGTTCTCTTTCCAAATTTTGTAAAGTGAATGCTCACTGTTCTATTATTTCACAGTGGGCTTTTTTGTCTTTTTTTTAAATGCATACAGAATTTCAGTGTTTTGCCAATAAAAATGCCAGTTATCAATTCCTTAACTAGTATTTGAGAGAATTTTGGAACATTTTCTCTAAACATTTTGGTGCTAAGAACATTTTTATTTTGTTATTATTTTTCATGAAAACTAGTTTTGATTCCAAATACAATAGTTGGTACACTTAGCATTTGCACCTACTTTTGAAACAAAGTATCAAACAGTTAACTACTGCTACTCACTTATGCCAAATGTTCTTTAGATATTAGCTTAATCTATTGATGGTTCCTGCCAACAAGTGGCATTTCAGTTCCTTCTTAGTCTCACTTGATACCTGTGTTGTGTAATATCATAAATCTTTCATTCTTTTATATTTTTAGACTTTTAAACTAAATGTCTTTGTTTATACATGTCTGAAGAAATGTTAACAAAATGTATATTTACATATGGCCACATTTTTTTGGGTATGCATGTGTATTTTATATATATATATATATATATATATACATCCTACATTATTTAATAGTGGAAATGGAGTATTGAAAGTTTTTTAAAATAGATGTTCATGTAATTTCCAATTCTGCACTGGACATGAAAGCTTTGAAAGATTGGTCATTTTCAAAAACACAAAATGGGCTGTTATAGTGAAAACATGAGAAAAAAAATAACAACATTGGAAACATAACACCCTTGTGAATTGGCTGAAAGCGCTTGGAAAAATAATAATCATGAAACATTTGTACATTCCTTAATTCCAGAAAAAGGAAACATGTAAAAATATTGGAAAAATTAAATAAAAAATTAATAAACATTTCCAATGACACATGCTTAAAAGAAACATTGCTGCCTAAATGTATATTATATATATATATATATATATATATATATATATACACACACAAACACCCGTGTGCAAATTGATTGAAACAAAGTGAATAATGTCTTCCTATGATCTTTCAGACTTTCCCTGATTATATATATGTCCTCTGTTTGCATTGTTTTTCTCTTTCAAATGTCTTGGTCTGATGGATCCACTTTATTTGCCTTGAAAACATGACTGACAGTTGAAAGGCTGACATTAACAATATCCATGATCTCTCTATAAGGCTTGCCAGTGTGTTTATGCAGCATCACAATTTTCGTACGCTTCCTTGGAGTAATGTCCATTGCAGATAATGACCATAGGATGACTAATTGACAGTTAAGACAATAGTGTCTGGGCTTGATAAAAACTTGATGTAATCATGGATGGCTCAGTATTTTTCAAGGCCAAACAAATTTCCTCGTACACCCAAAAAATAGATTCACATTACTAGATACAACTGCAAATGACCTAATCTGAGAGAAAAAAAAAAAGAGAAATTAATTACACCCTGCCACTCCAGTGGGTATAAAACTGACCATATGATGAAAGAAAGGAAATTAAAGCAGGTGTTTCAATTAATTTGCACAAGGGTGTTATATATATATATATATATATATATATATATATATATATATATATATATATGTCTGTTTCGCTGTATCACAGCTCATCAGTATGATTGCTTATATATATATATATATATATATATATATATATATATATATAAGATGTTAAAAAAACTTAGGGATTAACAGAAGACAGTGATCTGGTACATTTTCACTTTGTTCTTCATTTGATCTGTGTACCGTTTTTTGTTTTTATTTTTAATAGTCATCATTAATTTTAGAAGCTTTCATTAAAAACTTTCCCTCTCTCGGGTCATATGAAAATGACATATCCACATGAGCAAATGTAGTTAAATCAATGCACTGTGTGACCCTTAAAACTTTGAAGATGTCTTGCTAATTTTCTGAAGGAATTCTTAATTGTATAATAATGGAAGTTTGTTTGTGGACGGGAGGGTAGCTAGATTTGTGAGAGCATTTCATTACTTTCTGTTTCTCTTAAGAGAAAAAGATATATAAAGAGAAATATACTGTAAGTGTTTTGGCATTATCTTTCTGTCTAAAATCCAGTTTGGTGGAGAGAGTAAAATAAAAAGTAGGCCAACCTAACTTTCACTTTTATATAGGAGATTTCCTTTCTCTTATGTCTCTCAGACTCATGATTAGATTGAGTGTTATTTAAAAGTGATTAGCAGGAATTTTCCACAGTTCTTTGAGTGCTTGCTACTTTGTTTCTTATCTTCATATTTTCTGTCTCATCAAATTCGTTGTTCTAGATTTTAGTCCAAGCCAAAAATTCATCTGGATTACTTTAGCTAGTTTTCTCTTAATTCTATCAAAGAGCTTAACGTTCCAAGTTATTAGGGACATTTGGTATTCAGAATTAGATAAAAAAGCAATTGTATTCTGTAGAATCATCTGTGTAAGCACAGAAAGTAGGTTTTTCTTTAAAATTATAGAGTAGCATTAAAACAAAACCTAAAAGTTTAATGGACTTTAATGCACACACACACATATATATATATATATATATATATATATATATATATATATATAAGCAGTATAGCCCGGCATTGCTCGGGTGTAATGAAATCTTTAAAAGTAACCCATGGTCCTGGAGCTCACTCTTTGGAGGTTGCCACAAAAAAAGTAGGTTGTTAAGACTAAGAACTACAATTATATCTACTTAGAGCAAAATCTGAAGCAAAAACCACAATAAAAGGGTTGAAAACCTGATTTTGATCAGACCCAATAGGTCATCAGGGTCAAATAAATCATCCCAAGATAAACTAACCAAAGTAAGTCTATGAAAACTTATCATACCCATCGGGAGTAAAATTGGAGAAAATGAGCCATATTGATGGCTGAATATCGGTTTTTGATCAGATTTGATAGAATATCGGAGTATCAATTTCCAATATCAAGGGGAGATCAGAAAAAATAAGTAGCCCATGACCTGACTGGAAGCCTAAAGAATATTTGTGTGAAGTTTAGTAAGAATCGGATAAAAATTGTGGATTTTTATAAAGGACATACAGACACAAACAAACATCTTGCCTTTTATATATATATATATATATATATATATATATATATATATATATATATATATAGGCAGCAAATTTTCTTTTAAACATGTCAGATTAAATAAATTGTAGACACTGTGTCTGTTTATTTTTAATAAAATCTGTTCATACTCACGTGTTATAATTGAAAGATGTCAGGCATGAGCTGTAATGTTGACAGATGTTATTATCATTCATTTCTCAATGTTCCCAAGTACTTTCTCCTTTCGAGATCATTTTGAGGGGTGTGAGTTGTGATAACAAAAAATAACTTCAAAACTGTGTTGATAAAAATTATTAGGCTCAGTGGGAAATATATTATTACAAATGAGATTTTCTATGAATTTTTTATCCTGTTTGTAGTTATCATGCATCTGGTTGCAATAGAAGAGTTTGATATATTTAGGATCTTTTGTGGAATTACTATATTTTGTTTGATGTGTGTTGAGGTTTTTGAAATATTGTCTTATTTCTTCATCTACAATGTGGTTTGGGAACTCATTATCAATGAGAGTCTGCTTAATATTTTTTTAGTTCAGAGTAAAATATCTTTTTTGTAGAGGAGTTGATTTGTGCTTTGTTAATTAAATTGTGTATAAGTGCTATTTTGTCATAGTTAAGGCATTCACTCTTATAGTTGAGAGTGCAGGAGTTTTTGCTGGTTGTTTTTTATATGGGAAGGTAGTAAATGTGTTTGTGCTTGTGTTTAAGTGCCAAGGAAAGGGATTTTGTTTATTAAGTTCGTATGTGAACTTGAGGACAGAGTTCTTTTGAAAGTCTTTTTGGAATTCTATTATTTCTTCTATATTTTTAACTAATATAAGAATATCATCAACATATTGTACGTAGAGGGAGGGTTTTTTAATGGTGCTGAATATATTATTTTCTAGGTTGGCTATGTAGAAGTTGCTGAAGATTAAACCCAGAGCTGAGCCCATTGAAACACTGTCCTGTTGCATGTATATATTATTTCTTTAATCATACAATGAGACTTTGATGGTACAGGTTAAAAGTAGTTTTTTTTTTTTTTTTTTTTAAATATTTTAGGGTTAATTTTCAGTGGAGGCAGAGAATTGTTATTGACATTTTTTATAATAATGTCAATGGTTTCTCTAACAGGAATGTTAGTGAACAGATTTTCAACATCAAATGATGCTGTGGTTTCATTATTATGTGTTTCTATTTTTAATATTTGTATAAGTTCAAGAGATGATTTAATGCTGTATTTGTTAGTTATGTATGGTGTAGTTAATTGGTTAAGCGTTTTAGTTGGTAGATCTATAAGAGTAAGTATTTGTGATATAAAGGTTTTGCAGTTATTTTTGTTACCACAACTCACACCCCTGAAGATGATCTCGAAAGGAGATTGAAAGTATTTGGGAACATTGAGAAATGAATGATAATAACATCTGTCAACATTACATCTAATTTCTGACATATTTATAACACATTTATAACACATAAAGATTATCCATGAGTGAATGGATTTTATTAAAAATAAGCAGACACAATGTTTGCAATTTATTTAATTTGACATATATATAAATTAATAAATATACATATGAGTGTGCACATATGTAAAGTATTATTATTCAGGTGTTAATAAACAGTGCTCAATGTATGAACAGAGCTGTATTAAATATATATTAATAAATATACGTATTATCCTACAACTATGGCATGACTCAGAGTTTCATATGTTATGCAATCATCAGGTGCATATTTCAAACGAATAGTTTAAAAGATCTGAATTTAAGTTCACTCGTTGTTCGTGGGAATTAAATCTTATAAGTTACTGCTTTTTTCATAACAAGATTAATAATTTAAATATTCTAAGGTTACATGTAGATAAAAAATTAAAATAAAAAATATAAAAAAATGATAAAATGCAGGAGAAGAAATCAAAGGGGCGTAAATCATAAAATGTAAAAATTTGAATATTCAAATATATCATGTAGATAAAAACTTAAAATTTTAAAAAATAAAAATTTAGGAATTAAAAAATAAAATTCAGAATTAAAATTAAAAATTAAACAATGTCTGAAGCAAGAATAAAAGAAGTTTAATTCATAATTGTTAAAAATAATATTGTGGAGGGGAAAGAAAGAAAGCAGAAGTAATGAAGAAAGAGGGAAAGAAAGGGGAATCTATATCAATCTGGGTCTAAGAGTTTAAGTACTTTTTTCTATGACAGAATGTATTCATTAAATCACTTTTTTTTATTAAACAAATTACAATTATTGATATGGTTTAAGATGACAAGTTTTTTTTAAAAGGCATAGATTACGTTTATCTCCTTTTCCATTTAGCTACTATTTTTCAGGTATAATTGGGTTGTTTTTTAATTTTCAATAATGCATGAATAAAGCAATATTTTTGCTGTATTTACTGTTGTTTAAAGACGTGTTTGTTAAATCTTATCTTCCACCTGTTAGAAGTGCTTCCAAAGTAAAATTTAACAATTTTCATTCGAATGAATTCAAGCTCTATAAATAATACTTTCTTGGGCATATATTGGGTTGACATAAAACATTGCTGTGTGATGATAACAGTCACCAAATAGCAGACACAGGTCATAAATTTGTAATGTGGTTCTGTGACGTCATGCCACCGTGAGATACCAAAATGTTAACAACAGAATCCTGTGTCTAAATGTAATATGTTGTGACTCGATTGAAATGTGATTTTATTGCGTGTGGGTTGCTTTGATTTCATGTAGATGGCCTCTAATATCTGAAGGTTCTTTTTACTGTGTGTATGTGTGAGTATTATTGTGTTATTGACTAAAATCTGTCTAATATTACATATATGGCTATGGTCTTTAATAAATGTATCATTGAACTATGATCAAAAAGGTGGCAGGTAAGTCTATGAGAGAGCGTGGTTGTAGTAAAACCAATATATGTTGTGGGTTTATTATTAGTATCAGAGATACAATCTCTGTACAGACTTCTAAATTGATACATTACCTTGGTTTTCTGTAAAGGATTTAGTTGTGTGGTTGTAGGGTTATTAGAGACTATGAGGTCAATTGTTTTAAATTTTTTATAATATATGATGAGCTTAATTTGTTTATTATAATTAATTGGTTTAACATTTCTACCTATTGTGTTTTTGAGTGTTGTTTAATCATGTTTGTAATTATTATGCATTTGGACTGAAAGGATTATAAAAAAAAACGTTACAGATATTGGTGAGAAAAATTGTTTAGCACAACACAGTGAACCAACTTTTTTTTGCTGCAGACTTAACAATTGATTCAATATAATATTTCTTCTTCATGTCAACAGAAAAAAATATTTTTGATTCTTTCAAATGATTTTTCAATCTTTTCTCTTTTCTCTTTTTTTTTTTCCCCCCTGGAATAAATTAATTTTATATTATTTTTTCTTACCTCTCAATTTCTTCATTTATTCTCATTCTAATGGCTCTTTAGACATGTGTGCATAGATATTATATAAATGAAAGTATATACAAATTGATTGGAAAAACAAATTCAAACAGGAAAGCCAGAACAAGGTGTGATTGATGTTTCTATTTAAAAAAAAAAAAACTGCAAATGATTTTTCTAACAGCAAATAAATGTGTTAAAAAAAAAAAATTATTTATTTACCTATTTAGATCATATGTGAGTCCTACAATTTTAGACTTTCAGTTTGATTTTTTTTTCTCTTCCAAGGCCACTATGGTTGACAGATAAGGTAAAATATAAGATAGTAGTGAAGTGAAATTGTGACTAAAAAAAAAAAAAATCAGTTTTGTGGAGGTGTTGGCAAGTTCTCAGCTCAATCTAATTCTAAATATCTGATCAAATGACCAAACATGAGAATTTGTTCTTGAAAATTATTTTTGGTTGAACTGAGAACTTTTCACCACTTTTTTTGTAGAACATCCCGATGTAGAAACCTTAATTAAAATTGACATGTATTTGTATCCTTTGATCAAAATATTTGTTAGGCTGTACTCTCATACTAAAATTAATTTCATGCTTTAATCAATAATTTGTCATGCTTTGTAAAGCCAATGGGAATTTTATCGGGATCTTTTGATGTGGAGGTAAATTTGAAATGGTTTAGATGAATACAGTATTCATAAACATAAATTATTGCTTCAAATTTATTATCATATCAAAACCTTGTTATTACAGGTAAACATAAAATGATTATTAAACACTGATATAGTTGAACTCCTCATCATAGCTGTGTGGTTATTTTGTATTTTCTTTGAGACAGGGCCTGGATTAATCTTGCACAAGTTCTATCTGATAAAGGATATCTGTCATAATGATTTGAGGCAAGGCTTTAAAAGGCAGTAAGTTCTTCTAGTACACAACTCAGACACACATGGTAGCCAAAGTATGTTGAGTGTTTTTTTATTGAGCCACCATCTCTAGGAAGGTTTTAATTTAAGGCTTGAGACACCATCTAGCCTTTTATATATATATATATATATATATATCAATAAATTCCAAAAATTACATTTCATTGAATAGCTATTTCAGTAAGGAAATTCTCACTTCATCAGCAATGAAAAAGAAACAGTGATCTTTCACCAAGACAACACACTGTGTCACAAGTCGATTGCAACGATGGCAAAATTACATGAATTTCATCTCGAATTGCTTTTGCATCCACCCTATTCTCTAGATCTGGCCCCCAGCAACTGCTGGCTGTTTGCAGACCTCAAACAAATGCTCCAAGGAAAGAGATTTTACTTCATTGAAGAAGTGATATTGGAAACTGAGGTGTATTTTGAGGCCAAAAACAAATTGCTCTACAAAAAAGGCATCGAATTGTTAGAATCAGTATATCATTCTAGAAGGAGACTATGTTGATGAATAAAGTCGAATGTTGCCTAAAAGTTGTTGTTTTATTAGTTAGGCTCAGGACTTATTGAGTAATGTGATAAACACTGTTGATTAAATTTAATAGACCATGATTTTTATTTTATCAGTAAAGTGAATAAAAGCTTTGATGTATTTATTTAATCAAATCCATGTTATTATGGTTTTATATATATATATATATATATATATATATATATATATTCTTTTAAATTAAATTTTGTATTAGTTGAAAAACCTGTCTTGTGACTGGGTTTTTTTTTGGTGAGCTCTGTTGGAGTGGTTCATTAAGAAATAATTAATTTTTGAAAATCATAACCTTCGGAGATTCTTTGATCATATTTAATGTAAATTTCACAGATAATTCCAAGTGGCCATTTTTGCAGGTGATGGGTTTTTTTTCTGGGGGAGAGGCTTTTTTTAAAAAATATTTTTTATTTATTTATTATATGAGAACTTATCATTTTTGCTTAATGTTCATTCCCCCGCACCCCCGGTTATCATTGCTTTACTACAAATGTAACCATAACTAAGCTTTTGATACAAATTAAAAAGAAAATGCAAAGCAACAAAACTTAGATTTCCAGGTTGTCTGTCTCAACAAAAAATTTTATTTTACCTTATCTGACAAGTGAAGAAACTATTCAGTTTTAACATTGTACTTAAAATGGGTAATCAAAACCTTTTGCTAAAAGCTTGAAAAAATTTGAAATTTTTACCGTCAAAATAGTTAAATGTAACTGTTTCTTCTACTATAACAGTTTCTTTTCTCACACTTCCCATTTGTGGAACTCCCTTCTGTATCCTTGCTTCCCTGATAGCTACAATCTCCAAAAGTTTAAATGCAACATCAATTGCCATCTCTTATCTCTTTGACACTTATCCTTCTCTTATCCTTTCTCTGACACCCCCTGTATCTTGTTTTTCTCTCTTTTCACTCTACTCTCATGTAGCTCTCTTCATATCAATATTCCCCTCCTTCTCTTACCCATTCTCTGACACCCCCTGTAACCTGTTTCGCTTTCTGTTCTCTCTCTTCTCATGTAACTTGTCACTTTCCTCCTCTTATGTAGCCCTCTGCACACCAGTCGCAGTACTGCCTTGCCTGGGGTGAAATGATTATTAAACAAAAAAAAAAAAAAGATAAAATATACTTCAGCGTTTCATTATCAAACACAAAAAATTTGATGGTCACATCACCAGCTGTCCTTTAGTGATATCCAATGACAAAATGAACTGAATTTTTGGTTCATACTCATCTCCATGCACATCTAGCCCATCCCTGTTACAGTGCATACTTTGTTCTTTATACTGCAACTATACTGAACGAACCATAGTTACAGTTTCTGGGGGAAGAGCACATCCATCTGACATGATCAGTTTTTTGAACCACTCCAAAACTTTCTATAATGATCACTTGTGATTTATAAGCCATTGGCACCTTCTGAACACTTGCCTCTACCCAATTCCATTTACAAGGCATTGGTCTACTCTTGGTATGGTTTTCAGGCACTTTCTAAAGGTGTCATATACTGGGTTTGCATCTCTTGGTTGATGACATCATAAAGTTTCTTTCCCTGACCCAAAACAAGGTCTCATGGTCAGAAAGCAAATGTTATAATCTCACAATGAATTTTAGTAGAATGTTGGTTTAAAAAAAAAACTGGTTGAATTACTCGAGTTGAAAAATATTTACAGTTTAATAGATATAATTTCATCATCTCATCCTAATCTGTTAATAATGTTAAGTTGTTGATTGCAAAATACTTCCTTCTTTCCAATTTATAAGGAAAACCATGCAGATGCATGCTGGGATTTCTTCCTAGCCAATAAAATAGGCCATTTTTGGTCTCCTCTAACTCAGTCCTGATATGTCTTGTCTTGAAATCAGAATGCTATGTTCATTAATCCCAATCTGTTCTCCTGTGTCAACACCAATTCTTAGTTTGAACTTCTTGCCTTACTGCTGTTGCTTTACCTTGTGTATATTGTCTGCTTGCTTAATATCGATTTTTGCCCTCTTTTCTTTTCTGGTTATTGTTTATTACAAACTTTGTCAATTTTGTCTGTTGGGCAGTTCTACCATTTATATTTAACCACGGCCACTTGCTCTCCAATGTTGAATGTGCAAGAAGTGTGATGGTAAATTTGCAAGCAGAGTTCAAATTCTGGCCTAGTCTGCTGCATTCATTTTCACACTTATGGCCTTCGGGAAGGCATGATGCCATCTCTTCTCTCCCCAGCTATGGTTAAATAGTATGGTTGACTGGACTCTCTCAAAGAATGAAAACTTTGAATTCCAAACTGGAGAAAGCAATGGTAAGCCACTTCAAAAAGATAATGGATAATACAGGGAAGAAATTTGTAGAGGGCTATGATTTTATACATTCTCGAAGAGATATGGAATTTAAGAAGAAAAAATGGTCATAATCAGTGTGCAATAGGTTTGGGTAAATTCTAAGAGCTTGTTCTCTTTCAATTGCAGGAAAAAAAGGCAACTGTGCAAGGAAACTCAACTCAGCTTTACAGATTGGCTGTGTACAAGTATATACTGTATTTGGGGAGTATATAACCCTACCCCACAAAAAAAAGAAGACAATCCTAAGATCAGTCAGTTGTAAGATTGAGCTATTTACTTGCCAAGTGTTTTCTTTGACTCTTCATACTAAACCTAATTCTATAATACTATTATATTTATTATGACTCTTACAAACTACCACACCAGGCTTACAGTCATTTTATGTTGAACCGTCTGAAGTGAAGCAACATCAGGACTTGTCAATATCTAACTGAGTAACTGCTTCAGAATACCAGATATTGTAAGCTTGGATTTGCTAGTAAGTCTAATGGATAATGACTGGGAATTGGAAATCAGAAAGTTGAGTTCCAATTCAAATTGAGTTTGTTATATTCACTTACATGCAAATAGCCTTGAGAAGGGTGGTCCACCTCTTAACCTGCCTGTCATGGGTTAATCAGTAATTAATAAAAAAATAATCTCTAAAATATTCTTATAATCTAAAAATATTTCCTGACTTTAAATAACTTGCAGAAGGTTGATAAGCTGTAAAAGAACAAATTAATCAATTGTGCTACCACCACTTCCATTACTGTTATTGCTACTACTATCACTACCACCACAACTACCTTCACTGCTGCTGCTATCACCAATATTACTATTACTACCACCTCCATTACTACTATTACTGACAGACAGATGATTAAAAAATCACGTTTTTACAACATTGAAAGCAATAAGCCCTTTCTTGCCCCAGTTAATAACAGATTTTTTTTTTTTTATCAACTGCCAATTTGACCTTATCAAACTGATCAAACTTCTTTAAGGCAAGAGTGAATAGTTGTCATGAGCATAAATACCCAATTGAGAACTGATGACATCAAGAAGGTCGTTGATGAAATTTAGGAGATATGCATTAATGCAAAAAAAGATCTAGAAGAGTGGCTGTTCAAGACAACTTTCATTTTGTGATGTGATAAATGTTTATATTTCTGTTTTGAGTTAAATGATATTCTTTGATTTCTAAGCCCTTCATTCAACTTTGTAATCACTCGCTTATATACCTGGTATAAGATTATTAACACACTCTCTGTTTATACAGCCTGTGATAACGCAGACAGAATTTATAAAGCAAGTACATCAAACCATTTTTATTCACTCTTTAAAGTCTATATGTAATTACACAACAAATACGAAAAGTATATTGTTGGTGTAGACAGATGTTAAAATTTCTATATTACCTTTTGCATACGAGCAGTTATAGGAAATAAAATGAAAATAATTAAAAAGGAAAATAATTTAATACTTACATCAAATAAGAACTTTAGAGGCATGCTGAGAGAACACAATGGGTTCATTTTGACTATTTTCATGCAATAATTTGAGTAATTTATCTCTGTCGTTGTCAATCTCCTAGATAAGTACATTATTGGATAATCTTTCTGCGATAGGATGGCAGCAATCACTTTCTCACTTGTGTCCCTGGTTAATGTTATCTCTTTCTTAGAATCAAACACTCTTGTTATAGATTTCTTTTTTCATAATTGCTTTCAGTATCATAAAAGCATAAAACTCTGCATTCTTTTTATGCAACTCTGACAATGGTTCAATTAGTTCACTATATTTCAGGATGTATCTACTGTAAAAATTTATCAACCCTAAAAAGTATTCCAATTCTTTTTTATTGGTTGAAGTTGCTACCTCCGTAATCTTTTTTGTTACTCTTTTGTTCGGTGCTATATTGGTCTTTGATATCTAGTATCCCACATATGCCAGTTTCTTGCAATTAAAGTTAGATTTGTCTGTATTAATGATTAATCTAGCCTTTTTCAATTGTCATATTTGATCTCCTTTTTATTTTAACTTCTGTTTTGTCTTTGCTCCTCTCCTTATATCATTTTGGTAAATAATCATGTTAACTTGTCTAACAGTATTTCTTTGATTGCCTTTTGAAATATATGACTAGTTTTAGTTCCAAGTGGTAACCAAATCTAATTTAACAGGCCTATAGGGGTGTTGATCATGGTGACTTCTTTAAATTTTTCGTCAACCTGAATTTGGTTGTAGGCAGATCTTGAGTCAATTTTTGCAAAATATTTCATGTTTGCCAGTTCATGGCTCACAGTTTTGGTGTTTGGTAATGGAAGCAAGTCCAAGCATATCTAGTGATTTACTCCAATTTTATAGTTACCGCATATCTGCAAATCTCCATTGGCCTTTTTTATTGCTATGATTGGTGAGGCCCAGTTACTTCCACCATGTGTAACTTTTTCAAGAGTGCCTTGCTTGATCATGCAATTTTAATTTGGCTGTATATATATTCTGATACTTTTCTGGCTTTAATGCATTTCATAAAGTAAGAATGTTGTTTATTACAAAAGGGATACAGTCAAGTGATTGTAGTTTTCTGACTTCAAGACAAATAGCAAGAATAATATGGTGGAAGAAACCAAGAAATAGCCAATCTTATTGGCTAAGAAGATATCCCAGCATGCATCTGTATGATCTGTCTATGAATTTTGGGAGAGGGACAGTTTTTGAAGATTTAAACCAACATTTTATAATCTTTACCAGATTTTATGCTGATTGAAACCAGCATTTTATAATTTTTTATCTAAAATTTAATTTGGCACTTGTCAGACATTTTTCCCAGTTACGCAAAAATAAAATTGGAAATAAATAATGAAAAAGACTGTTGTCAAGAATTAATGCTAGTGTTAGTGATGTTACAGAGCTAACATTTATAGCCACTATATGAAAAATATATTTTCAAAAACTATTTGATGAGTAATGTCTGGAGCATCTAGACCTTGATTTCATTTACACAGCTGTTGTCAATGAAGCCATTGAAACTAACACTTAAATATGCAAGAAATTAAATACAATGATATCATAAAGTTTATTTTATTCAACTTCTTCAGTTCTTTTAAGTTTTGTATTTTAGTTCGTGTATTAAAAAGTTAAGACAGGCCTGTAGAATGTATCCAAGTTGGCATAGACTGAGGAATTCTCAATGGTGATTCTTAATTAGAATAAAGAATTTTTTTGGTTCGATGTGTTTAAGGTGGACCACACTGATTTTGTTGGTTGTTAAAAAGAACCAAGTGAACTTCTGATTAGCGAGTAACTTAGATTTTATTTATTAGAATTTTATTTATTTTATCAAGTATATATTGTTCTCTAGCATAGAGATCAAATTTTGTTAGTTTGATTTCCTCATTTGCGGATTTCATGTCCAGCTGAAGCTTTAATTATACTACCTCTTCTATGTGTCAGCATCTGTTAGTTTTGGTAGGCAGTAGAATCTACTCAGGTGGCTATTTAATCCCTGTTGCAGATGCCTGCTCAGGTAAATTTGTATTTCTTCAGTACCCACAGAGACAACCAGTAGTTTATACTGAAGTCATGCTGAATGGATCATAGTTACAGTTTCTGAGGAAGAGTGCATAATCTGATGTGAGGAATAGTTATCAAAGCCAGTGCACTCAAAGTTTTGGTCACATGTGACTTTGTGCTACCATTAACAACTTCTGCAGATGCAGTGGGTGTGATGGATAGCTGTTCAGGACGAGAAATTGAGGCGTTAAGTTTGAATTCCATTCAACATTGTTACATTCACATATACCATTGGGAAAGTTATAAGTCCATCCCCTTCCCCACTATGGGTTAAATAGTAAAACTTATATAGAAAAAAAAAATAAAATAAAATCATTGTTGTTCTCAAAAGGTTATTAACGCAATATTCACTACCACTAAAAGATATAATTATTCATAGAATAATTTGTTTTGGCTTTAAATGATCTGCATTGTTAGGATGTGAAAAATAAAAACAATCAGCTATTGATAACTTGCAAACAGCTTTGCCTACCCAATTTAATTCACAAGGATTAGGCCAACATGTGGTATAGTTTTCAAGCACTTTCCTATGGTACCATAAGCTGGGATTGGTATCAAGGAGTCACCTCCTTGACAAAGTGACCTTGTTAAGATTCAAACCTGAACCTCATGGTCAGAATTCTAGCATTCTAAAGGCTCTTTTGTGTGTGCGTGTGTGTGTGTGTGTGTGTGTGTGTGTAATTCACTACAGATGAAACCAAATAAGGTGACCAATTTTTCTTTTTGAAAAACTCTCTGACCAATGAATAGCTTCAACTATTTAGACAATTTTAATTTTCTTTTATCTTTTGTTGAATTTTCATTTCTTGTAATTTGGAATTTTAGTCTGTCTGGAAGAAAATATGGTTTCTCTTTGTAACTACTTTCATTATTTTTCTTAAGGTATTATGAAACTGATTGATAACACTTGTGCATTTCTCAGAAACTTTTTAGCATAAAGATTCTATACCAAAGAATGGTAAATAAAACAATACCACTTCTTCCTTCCTCTTCATATATTCCTATTACTTATCAAAATAGGTCATCAGGTTCTTTGCTTTTATTGTGGCTTGTAAAACAAGGTCATTTATACTATTTATTTTATCATTGTGTGCTTACAACAAACAATATAAGAAAAAAAATGCTATTAACGGCAAAGTACAAGTTGTGGTAGTCTCTTTTAGAATTGCAATTATGATGAGTCATTTCTTTATGTCTGTTCCTGAAGAGTAGCTAATAGGTAATAGGGGCCTGGAATGACTTTCTAACGTCTCCTAAACAAAATTGTTTTCTATCACCATGGCTAATGCTAACCTTTAAGGACTCTTTGCATCTTGAGCTCATGTTTACCACTAACATTAAGTTGAGTGATTATATTGAATCGATTGCTAGATTAGCAGCTAGAAAAGTTGGTTCGCTGTGTCATACCCAATTGTTCTTCATGTCAGAAACCTTCTTTCACATTTATAAATCTACCCATTGTCTGTGTATTGAATATTTCTGCTATATCTGATCTTGGCTTCTTATTATAAATCTCAAGATTCTTGATGAAATTCGAAGAATTATCTTTAATGTAATCACTCCTAACCTAGCATGTTGACTTCACTCAGTTTCTCACTGACATGATGTGGCTTCCCTCTGTCTTTTCTACAAATATTTTCATGGAAATTGTTTTGATATACCTTCCTCCTTGTTGCTTCAACTGCTTGAATATAAGCATGTTACTAGATCAGTGTTTCTCAAATGGTGTTCCCCAGAACCTTGTGAGAAAATGATGAATAGGCTAATACATTTTTGAGTAATTTTTGTTTAATTTTATATTAATAATTTTACTATACATAAACATATTGCTGAAAAATACTTGGTTATTATAATAAAGGTTCTAACCGTTTATAAAATTGTTCCAAGAGGTCTTGATGTGATAAATAGGCTAATGCATTTTTAAGTAATACTGGTTTAATTTTATATTAATAATTTTACTATACATAGACAACATATTGCTGAAAAATACTTGGTTATTATAATAAAGGTTCTAACCGTTTATAAAATTGTTCCAAGAGGTCTTGATGTGATAAATAGGCTAATGCATTTTTAAGTAATACTGGTTTAATTTTATATTAATATACATATATGATATATTGTTAGAAAATCCTTGGTTATTATAATAATATATAAGAGATTAATATTAATAAAGGTGTATAATGATTTTTTTGCCAAGGTTTCTCTGAGGCATGAAAATTATTTCAAGAGTTTTACAAGGGTAAAAAGGTTAAGCAATGCTGCACTAAATTGTCAATTAGGTCTGATCATTTTACTGTTGAATTAGATGACCATGTGTTCTATTCTAATAGTTTTTGTTGCATTTATCAATTGTAGAACTCCAATTTTTTTTCTTTCTAGCCACCAAAAATCTTCAAACATTTAAATGCAATGGCAATCACCATCTTCTGTTAAAATGTTAGGAAGAAAACTCACATCATTGATGGAAAGAGTGAAAGCTGTTAATGGACTTGAGAAACTTATTTTCCTGAAAAATTGTTTTAAGTGAAAGGTTTTATAAATTCCAGTTGCTTGGTCAATGACTGTCAAATCTTTTCTGATAAGAATCAGCTAATATTACCATTACCATAAGAATTTCTTGTATATTTTTATATATTTCTAAGATGAGGTATTTTATTATTCACATTGCTTGGAC
Source organism: Ascarosepion bandense (assembly GCA_037127315.1). Taxonomy (NCBI): domain Eukaryota; kingdom Metazoa; phylum Mollusca; class Cephalopoda; order Sepiida; family Sepiidae; genus Ascarosepion; species Ascarosepion bandense. Next base: position 1,404,763 of record JBBBDQ010000710.1, read on the forward strand.
TGTTGTCCTCATCTTTACTCACACAGTTACAACATTCGATCGATAGTAGCAACGGGCGGTGTGTACAAAGGGCAGGGACGTGATCGACGCGGGCTGTTGACCCGCGCCTACCGGAAATTCCTCATTCATGGGGTTGGTTACAGGCCCTGATCCCTATCACGGGAGGTGGTTGAGAGGTTTCTCGACCCTCTCGGGCTGGGGTGAAATCCCATCTGATACCTCCAGTATAGTGTGCATGTGGCCCTGGACATCTAAGGGCATCACAGACCTGTTATTGCTCTGCCTTGTGTGGCTTTCTGCCACCTGTCCCTCTAAGAAGTGCGTGAGAAAACTGACCTGAACCCGGTTGCGATGAACGTCAAGCTCGCCGTTGAATGAACACACACATCGGCGCACTAGTTAGCAGGCCAGAGTCTCGTTCATTATCAGAATCAACCAGACAGATCACTCCACCAACTAAGAACGGCCATGCACCACCACCAACTGAATTGAGAAAGAGCTATCGATCTGTCAATCCTACCGGTGTCCAGGCCGGGTGAGTCAAATTAAGCTGCAGGCTCCACTCCTGGTAGTGCCCTTCCATCAATTCCTTTAAGTTTGACTGTTGCACGCTCTGGAATTCTTCAGTTGATATTTATTAGAATTTTGAGCTGAACTCTTTATTTAGTTCTCGAGATAGATTGTTCTAATTTCACATGCCATACTTTTTTTATATCTCAGTTTTAGTTAATTCACCTTGATAAATCTCCAAGTTTTTGTTCACTCCACTGAAGTCTGGGATTGAACTCACAACTCTTTGGATCAAGTCACTTTTTGGATCAGTCATCCAACACTTTTATTCCCAGTGGCAAATGTGATAGTAAGGATGACGACAACTGTTTGAACAATGTAAATAGTGTAAATATTTTTATGTTTTTGCTCTTTTCAAGTTAATTTAAGGAAAAGGAATTAGTGTATGACATTTGATTTGCTGCTCAGTCAATGAATGCCAAATGCTTCCTTGAAGGGAGAAACAGTTAATATTACCATTAAAAGTTTCAATGTGTGTGTATTCAGAATTGAAAACTGCATTACATTTAAAGCAAGCATTTTACTTGGCTTGTTTATTTAAATTTCACTTGTTTTATCATAAGATGATTTGTCATTGCAGTTATTTCAGTGTGTACATGAAATAAAGAAAAAGAAATTTTTCTTAACTATGCTCAACTGGCCTTTGATTGAATAGCAAATATTTTCATTTTCTAATAACCATCTATATTGTGAGCAAACTTTAAACATTTTTATTTTTTGTTGACTTTTAAAAAACCAATTATTTAAAATCATTTATCTACTAAAAATGTTTAAAATGATAAAATCATACCATTTCTCTACTGAAAATAAAAAAAACATGACCAGTGCAAGGGCCTTGTGTTCCTCCCTCTCTATGATAGTTCAACTGCCTACCAAAATACACTCTACTGCATGTCAATTCTCATAGGGTAGTAATCTTATAAAACAAATATTGTTAACAGAATTATGTACAATAATGGACCATATGCAATATAGGTGAACAGTTCAACTAGAAAAACTTTAAATAAATGCAATGTATTTAAGTACAAATTAGAGATGTTATATTTCGCTGGTTAACAATGATAACTATCATCTTGACAGACAACGATGGTGACACTGGTGTGGAGTAGAAGGGTAGCCAGAGAGAGATCACACACATGCAGGAGTTGTCAGGAATTCTTAGCTAGTCTCTACTTCTTCAGCCTGCAGGGATCTCTCTTCTCTCTCCATCTTCTCCTGTTCTTCTGTCTTCAGCCAGAAATCCCAGACTTATATAACCTCAAATTCCTATGCATTTTTGCTTTTTTTTGGGGGTTGTCGCTTAATTGACATCATCTATGGCCAGATACATCTGTCAGTCATCTTTGCTGGCTATTGCCTTTCAAGCCGGTTATCACCTGCATTTTCTGTTTTCGATGTTGCTCCATGCTGCTACCATCCATAGCGGGTATTGTTGTCAATCATATTTTTGTTGGCTATCACCTGTGTTTCTTCCTTTGATGTTGCACCCCACCTCCACTATCCATGGCCAGATATTTTTGTCAATCAAGGTAATATATTACAATAATAGATTATCTTGAATAAATTAACAACATTTTGCAGTAATGTTTAACATCATAAGCTTGAGAATTTTTTTTTTTACAGTTGAATAATTTAGAAAAAATTTTGTTTATATATAAACAATATATTCTATATATACTTAACGTGAGCCAAACAAAATCATGTCTTTGAATAAAAACAAAAAACTCAGAATGACTTCAAAATCTATAAAAATTTTCAGCCTTTAATAGTTGTACTTAGCTTAATTTGCAATGTATATAAATGTGGGTATAAAAAAAAAGAAAATGTTGATAAGATAGTGAGGACCAGAAGGCATTGCCTAGGTGACCCCAGTCAGACTCCCTCCCACCAGCTGGGGTGTTTAGGGGTAGTATTGTGCTGGCCATGAAAAATGATATGTTATTGCAAAAAAATTCCTTTTTTAAATGATTATTTTTTTCCATGAAACTTGTATACAGTGACCATTTTCTTTGCATATATTTTTCTCTACTTCTTCTCTTTATTTCTCTCTCCCTCTCTCTCTACTCCCTCTATTTCTCTATTTCTCTCTCCCTCTACTTCTCTATTTCTCTCTCCCTCTACTTCTCTATTTCTCTCTCCCTCTACTTCTCTATCTCTCTCCCTCTCTTCTCTTTCTCTCTCCCTCTCTTCTCTATCTCTCCCTCTACTTCTCTATTTCTCTCTCCCTCTCTTCTCTATCTCTCTCTCTCTATTTCTCTCTCCCTCTACTTTCTTTCTCTCTTTTTCCCTCTACTTCTCTATTTCTCTCCCTCCTTATCCCTACTTGTCTATTTTTCTCCCTACTTCTTTCTTTCTCCGTCTTTATCCCTACTTCTCTCTTTCTCCGTCTTTATCCCTACTTCTCTCTTTCTCCCTCTTTATCCCTACTTCTCTCTTTCTCCCTCTTTATCCCAACTTCTACTTTTTTTGTTTTTAGCTATCCATTTGATATTTTTTTATCTTTTGCATCGTTTTTAAATGTCTTATTAGTGAAGAATTGTTTTGAACAAATCTTGGTGTTCATTGATTGTTATTGTGTTCTTCTCTTGCAGCAAATCACATTTGATTTCTACACAACTCATACCTTTAGCCTTCTCATAAAGATCATGTTGATATTTTCTAGTATTTGGTATTGTTAATTCTATCATTAAATATCCAGAAGGCTTAAAGATCTCTGCTGATTGGAGGGATTATTTAAACTTGGCTTTTATAATATAAAATCTAATTCTTCTTTGCTAATCATGTGTCTATTTTTTTTTTATCTAATTTGCAAATTACTGTATATATTCGTGTATAATTCATCTTCATGTATAGTGCAATCCCTGAATTATTTTTACATGAATTTTAACCTCTCCAGAAACAATTTACCCATTTATAGTGCAACTGGTTACTAAGAATATAATTTTTAAGCTCTTCAAAAAAATTATCTGTGTATAGTGTGACTTTGTTTTTTTTCTTTTTCTTTTTCCTTCCTTAAAAAAAAATGATAATAAAAACACTCATATTAGACTTTAATAATATATACAGTAATAATCATTATATTCAAGTACTTATTATTTACAATAGACAATCTGCAATATAATTCATCTTGACCTAGTAATTCAACTCCAATCACATTCTCACCAACGTTATTTGGCTTCCCTCTGTCTCTTCTACAAATACTTTCACTTGATTCTGCTCTGATGAGCTTAGCTCCCTGGTGCCCACTCTGCATGAATTTAGTCAAGCTACTAAACTAGCAACTAGGTCCCACTCTTTTACAGTGAAACCAATCAAATGTAACTGCAACTACTATTCTAGCAGTGTGTTTTTTTTTTTTTTTGTACTTCCCACCTGCGGAATTCCCTTCCATATACTTGTTTCCCTAACTGCTACAATCTCCAGGAATTTAAACGCAATGTCCATCACCATCTCTTATCTCCTTGACTCACATCCTTTCCCTGACAACCCTTGCATCATCTTCTTCTTCCTTTCCACTCCACTCTCATGCAGCCTTCTTCATACATGTATTTCCATCCTTCTCTTACTCATTCTCTGATACCTCATAACTTGTTCTTCTTTCTCCTCACTCACCTCTCTGTGCACCAGTGGCAGTCCTGCCTTGGTTGGGCTGAAATGATTATAAACAAAAAAAGATGCAAATGGTAATATTAGCTGCTTCTTTATAAAGATATATGTCATTCATCGACCAAGCAATCTGTACTGCAGTTGGTTGAAATTTATAAAATCTTTCTCTTAAAACAATTTTTTTCAGGAAAATAGATTTTGCAAATATTCTGTTACTGTTCTTTCCAGTATTGATGGGGTTTTTTTTTCTTTAAGTTAAATGTGATATTTATTTTAATTCTTGTTGGAAGTCCTCAAGTGATGTAGTTCTTTGTTATTTGATACAGTTCTTTCGTTGTGTTTCTGTAGTGCCAATTCATAATGTTTAGAGAATGCAAAAAAAAAAAAAAAAAAAAGCTAGAAATTCCCAGGAATGTCAGTGTCCAAGATTATCCATTCTCTCTGACACTCTTGCCCAGTATTTTCTCATTTTTTCGCTTATTATTTTCAATCTTCATTACCCATTCATGTATTTATCTTAATCTCATACTAATCTGGTGGACAACGAAATCCAGTGGTGAATCTCACCATAGTCAATTGTCAAGAGGGGTCAGTCAGTCAATTGCCATATGTGATACACGCTTTTGGCGATCATGTCTCAAAAGAGACATGACTGACTGGGAAGAAGATTATTCCACAGTAGGTTGCCATTGCTTTCTGTCGTAGACTGTTTGCAAGCCAAGGTTATAGACCCCAATCTGTCCTATTATTTAACCCATAACTGGAGGGAAGAGACGAATTAATACCTTTCCCAAGGATATTTGTGAGTAAGTGAATGTGAGGAACTCAACTGGAATTCGAACTTGGCTTCCCGATTTGTCGTTCTGAGTCGATATCCACTGCACCACAAGGGGTACTTGTAAATAATATTAGCCTAGGAAGATGATTCCAGGCTGTTAGAAAATGCCCGAAAATCATACTATAAGTTGATCCAAGCTTTTGGGAATGAAGATGAAACTGTTCTGCTAGCATAAAGTCACAAGTCATCGTGACTGAATTGTTGAGCATGTTAGCCGCCTTCAAATTGTTGTACATGATGGATAATGCATTCTCTCCCAAAAAGTTTAACTTAGGTCTGTTCGTATAGTTTCAGCATTGAGACACATGCTGGCTTTGATGCTTGAAGAAACATAAATGTGTTTGTTTGAAACATGGATTAGCTCACCACCCTAGCAGATAAGTATTGTCAGAAACAAGCAGCCAAAAATAAGAAATTCAGAAATAATTTTACTGCATTTTTTCTTGTATTTTTGCTTTTCTATAACTGTCTATAAAAATGCATTATAATCTTTTTCCTTTCCATCTTGACCTGCATGACTGTCTTTGAGTTTATGTCTGTGTTGCTCTTTCATATCTGCTGCTACTCTCTCTTCCCCCCTCTCTCTTCCCCCCCTCTCTCTACACACACACACACACACACACACATGGTGCGATTAATAGATTGTCATCATTAGATATTTTTCATTTTGCATATGTGCATTGCTTGTTTTTAATTTTGTCAACTGTGCAATGCAGTAGTCACTTGTGTACCATCTGTGAGAAAAAGAACATCATGATACAATTCAGTCAGTTAAGTGCCATACGTGATACACGCTTTCGGCGATCATGTCTTGAAAGAGACCTGACTGACTGGGCAGGAGGTTATCACGCAGTAGGTTGCCATTACTTTCTGTGTTAGACTGGTTGCCGACCAAGGCTATAGAACCCAATCTGTTCTGTTATTTAACTCATAACTGGAGGGTTCCAAGTGTATTTGCGCATAAGTGAATGCAAGGAATTCAACTGGAATTCGATACAATTCACTCTGCCAGAAATCTGGATACGACATGTTGTACTGCTTGGCATTTGCACTAGATGCTCTAATATGAACATTTCAAAGTGTTTGGGTATCAACCTGAAGCCAGTGCTGAGGATTCAGAAAGTGTTGGATGAAAGTATGGCAGCTTGGAAAATTCACTCTGTTCTGATGAAAACAAAAAAAACTCCTGAATTTGTTGGTATAGGCCTCAGACTCGACGCAAAGGCCTACATTGTCTTGAGGAGGTAGTGCTACCCTGGGTCAAGAGGGTGGCTGCTTGAAGACCCTATGTTTGCAACAGGACTCTTCATTAGCTGGTATAGCTGTTAAACAGTTTCTACAACCATATAATCCCTTACATCTGGCCATGGCTTACGGCCATATCACGCTCAATACACTGGTTCTCGCTCAATCACCGAAGTTGAGCAACATTGAGCCTAGTCAGTACTTAGATGGGTGACCGCTTGGGAATACCAGGTGCTGTAAGCATTTAGTGACGGATGTGCATTGGGATGCATTGTATATCGGCTCGGAAAGAGAAATCGGTGAGCCGAGTTCGAATTCCAGTTGAATACCCTGCATTCACTTAAGCACTGATACCCTTGGGAAAGGTATTAATCTGTCCCTTCTCTCCAGTTATGGGTTAAATAACAAGGGTAGGACTTGGGGACCCTGCCCTTAAAAACAAATCCCAATGAATCTTGATACTCAAAAAGAAAAATGTATTACTAGACACAAAACTTATATAAAAATAACAACAATAAATTGTTGAAAGAAAAAGGTATTACCAGCAATAAATAAATAAAAATTTAGTTGGCATTAAATGACCCGCCAAGGTGTTGATATGCCATAAAAACAAAACAACCAACCAACATCTGACCATCTAACTGCCCAGACTGCAACTTGTGGTCTTGCTTTGCAATTTGTGGAGTTGTTTCTGTGGCGTTACGGCACAATATGCAGGACTGTTTCTGTGGTGCCATCATTCAGTCTGTTGGTTCCATTGCATGTTTTGAGAAGTTATATGTTTGGTTTTTAATGGCTTTTATATTAGTCAAATATCCAGTGTTGTATGGATGACAGTTTGATGACTGAGATTATGAGAAAAGTAACTTAAAATTGTGTCAGATTTATTTTCTCAGAATATGTATTTTCATTATAAGAGATACATTATTCAAAGAATCTTGTTGCTTTGCCTTTTGTTGAAAACAGATGATCATTTAATGAAGCACTTCATGATAAACTGTCTTAGGTCTCATTTCATTAGTTGCTAAGAATGCTTTACAATGTTTTTAGCTTTTTGTTTAACTCTGGCATTCAAACATCAGTATTGGCTCTCAATGTTCAACCTGCCATAACGCACCCCATACATAATCTTCTATAACATATGACATCATCACAAATAATAAAGAAAGTGATGGAAACTGTAAGACTTTGACCACAAATAGTGGTATTTTGAGAGCCAATATTCAAGTAGAAGGAGAATGTTAAATGCTGAAGCTTTAAAGCAGAGGTTAACATGGAAGTTTATATGGTTTCTGTCTTTGTTCCTGTTTTTAATCAATTAGTATTTTCTGCAATATGTAAGTAATGGGCATTTAAAAAAAGATTTTGTTGTACTCGTGCAAGCTGCTTAAAATCATCATTTTTCCCACTTTTGATCTAAATAGTGTTTCTTTCTTCTAGAAATAAAGAATGAATGCACCTTATTACTAAGATGTATTGTTGATTAATAATCATTAAATATTCTTATATATATCACAATTAGTTTTTGGTCATAATTAAATTAGACCAGTACACAGTTGTATTAAAATGTTCAATGCAGTTGTAGAACTTTTTAATATTTTTAATTTGGAAATGAGTTATTTCCACAACCTAGGTTTCAATCTTTTGGTATCTTCAGGTAATTTACAATAACTGATTTTACCGATTTTCAAACACATGAACTGGGGTTTTTTAGGAATGCACGACTGGAATTTTCAAACAAATGAAAAATTTTCAAAATTACAGAGGAGTTATTTCAGGATCATTGAACATTTCATCCATGCTTGTTTGATCTTAGTATGTATTTATGGGTATGATTACATCTGGATATAATTTCTGATCTTTCATTTTGTAATTTTTTTTCGTTCAGGTAACAACATAATGACTAATTTTTCTTCCTGGCACAATGTACATAAACTGCCACCATTGTATGGTTTGGCTATTTTCACTATACTCCAATATATATATATATATATATATATATGTGTGTGTGTGTGTGTGCATAGATTTTAATAAATGGTACAGAATCTTTTAAGCTAATTAAAAATATTTTCCACAGGAAATCTCTAGTTTTTGAGCAAGGTTTCTGACACACAGATAACATACTTTTCATATGATAGTTATATATTTTTATAATTTCATAACCACTTTTGAATATTTGATATAAACTAAAGTTTTAAGAGGAATAAAATATTATGTTCAAAAGTTAAGATGTCCTGGGTATGACAATAAATAATGTTTGGCAGTATGGCCTCTAATCAGGAGGTTTTGAGGAGCATGGAACAAACTCTTAATTGCTATTGTTCCCAGGTTCACTCTGACCTTGGCACTAGCACCTATTAGGGTCCCAGCTATGGGCAGATAGTAAACCCCCAAACTGGAATTAAAACATTATGAAAGTATAAAAGTACATTTTTACAATAATTTTATTATAAATTTTATTAGCAAAAATAAAAAAGCTCTCAAGAAAATTAAATTTTGGCATTAAATGACCCATAGGGTAAGAGTTGCTTAATTAGAAGGATCTTATTTATGGATACTCAAGCATTAATAAGAAATTTAAGAGGGTTAGGCATAGAAATGAAGCCCTGTAAAGTTCTTTGTATAAATATATTTCTGTTGACAACTTTTGCTTCAGAGTTGTTTTATGGTTAAAAAGAAAAGTGATTTAATTTTTAAAAAAAGCAAGGTGATAAAGCCATGAAGATGCAAGGGGTTACCAAGGATGAAAGAAACTAAGAAAACATTATCGAAAACAATGGATTCAAGGAGACAGAAAATTATAATTCCCATTGCATTTAAACTTTTGAAGATGGTAGTTGACATGAAAGCAAGATGCTAAAAAAAAAAAAAAAGTTCTGTAGGCAAGAAATGTGAGAAAAACATTAAAATAGAACCTATAATGGTAGATTTATGAATGTGCAAAAAGGCTTCTGACAAGAACAATTGTCTGGCATGACATGGTGAACAAACTTTTCTTTAGACCTTGCAATATGGCAGGCAGAGAAACTTTTTTGTCTGCCATCAGGAGAACAACACTTTGTGCCTTTTAGGGTTCATGTTCTTCACTGACATGAGGTGAGGTGATTATATTGAATCAATTGTAAGGTCTACTACTGGGAAATTCTTTTCATCATCTTTCACATTTATAAATCTACCATTCATCTGTACATATTGCTGCCATATTTGGTCTGCTGCTCTTATGTATATCTCAAGATTCTTGACAAAATCCAAAGAATATTCTTTAATGTAATCAATTCTAAATTGGTATATTGACTTCAGTCACTTTCTCACTGATGTAACATTGCTTCCTCTTTTTTTTTTTTTTTCCTACAAATATTTTCATAGAAATTATTCTGATGGGTGTCTCATCTGTGGAATGCCTTTCCTTTTTGCTTCCCTGCCACCCACAACTTAAACAATTGAAACGCAATGCCAATTGCCATCCCTAGTCTTTGTGAATTCTGTTCTTTATTGTCCTTTTCCTCATTTGTCCTCACTAAAGTCTTCTCATTCTCTTTCCATCCCTGTAACCTTGGAGTGAAAAGATTAAAGCAAAAGAAAAATGATGAGACCTAATACCAATCTAGTACTACACTTCAATGTTTTTAGCAAAATGTATGTGGGGAAAATAAAATAAAAAAATATTTAAAAATGATAATTTGGTTTCAAAATTTAACTTGAGAAGTTAACATTGATATTTATTGGTAAATTTTATTTAATCAAATTCACTTGCTTTAAAAAATAAAGCAAATTTCAAGAATTAGGAGTTTTTTTACAAACCTCACAAAGTTATTATTGACATAGAAAAAAAAACTCATCCAGGCATGAATAAAATTACCACTTGCTCTCTCTCTCTCTTACTCATTTTCACACTGTCTTAATTTAAATAACTTCTCAATGCAGCTGGTCAGTAAAATGTTCAAGTAAGTTTAAACGTTTTAATATATAGAGAATAACACCATTAATACTACAAATTGCATTACTTGATAGTTGATATTCAAAAGAAGGAATGATTGTAACTATTATCACAAATGCATTGTGTATTTCTGAACAAATGTGTTTATTACATAAGATGAATTATCATCAAACTATTTTTTTCACTTGCTTACATTTCTCCACGTAAATTACGTTTCTATCTCTCTCTTACCTCACTCGGTAGATTACTTTCGAATGTGTGCCTCAAATTCATATTCAAATATTCAAAACAATGATTTTTACCAGTCAGTATTTTCAAAAATGTGATCTTGTGTACTCTAAAATGATGTATCATTAACTTAGATTAACTAAGTAAAATTGACTGACAAAAAAAAAAAAATTTTTTTTTTTTTTCTTCAAGTTATTTATTGAAAGTTTTGCTTTTACATTTTTACATTTTGTTAATTCTTTCAGTGCAGGAATAGGAAAGGTGTGAAAAAAAAAAGTATTCCATAACTCTGTGCATGTGATGATTTATATATTTTATCAGCATTTATATAATTTTAAGTAAATTGTATTTCCATTTTTATTAAAGGACTTACTGGCAACATATTTAAGCTGAATACTAGAAATCCTAAGATTCAATTACCAGTTTATAACTAATTCAACTGAAGACTAAATTTATATTTAAATCATTGATAGAAGGCAACTGTAAATCTGTGCCATAAGATTGGAATATCCTAATATTTGGCTCGATTCAGGGCTAAGGTAGGTAGTCAGGATCACTATCATGTAAGTGGGACTTCTTTGATTATTAGAATTAATGTATCTTTTTTTTTAATCAGTTCACCCCAAGCAAGGTAATAATGCCACTAAGACACGGGGACGACTGGAAGGTAAAAAGAATAAAAAAAAAACTTAGAAAGCACCAATCTTAAATAAGAAACAAACCTCTATTTCTGTCTAAAAGACTAGGGAACTCTGTGAACTCAAATGATAGGCAAACCTATCTATGATATATACACAAGTATAGTGTGAGTTTTTATGATCAGTTTTTTTATGCAAAAAAATAGGGTCTCATACAATACACAGATAATTTTTTTTTAAAGAGTTTAAGAATCATACATTTTTGGTGACTGATTGCACTATACACAGGTAATGTTTTTTTTTTTTTGTGCAATTAAAATTCATGCAAAAATATTCATGACTCACTATATACGTGAAGTCAGCCTATACTTGAGTATATATATATATGGTACTCCTATTGAGGAGAAAAATTAGAAGTATTGAGATGAAGTAGACTTCAGAAGGGACTGGAAACCCAGTCCTAAATCAGAAACAAGGGATAATTCTGTTCAAGAAACTAGGGAAGGATAAGAAGATAATGTTGAGAAAATATTTGCTTACAGCTTATGAAGATATGATATTGAGCACTTGGACATGGTGTAATGGTTAACAAGCTTGTCTTGCTAGATCAATTATGACTAAGTAGTAAGTTTAGTTATCACTAGGTGTTCCATATTTTCAACCATATGTCACATCTAAGCTATGCTTAGTAAATTACTATAAACATGACATTTTAGTTGTTGAAAAGTTTTACTTGTAACTCAGAATGTTTTTTGATTTCATGAGATGCAAAATGATTTGGTATCAAGAATCAATAAAATGTACATTGAGAATTTTGGTAATCATCAATATTTATAATATAGGTAAATGTAATTGGCAACTTTTAATTTTTTTTTTTTTTTGTTTTTGCTATGTTGTTGGTTTAACTGAAATTTGTTTTTATTTTTACCAATTGGAGCAGATTAATCAAGTGAAGTGTGACCGTTGATTCTAATTTTGATTTCTATAAAAATGTTATGCATGCTTGAATGACAGAACTGAATTACATAGAATTTTGCAGAACTTATAATGTGACTCTGCAAACATCATGAGTTCTAGAAAAACCAGGATTTTCTCCATTTTGTTGATCTGACAAGGGTTCAGTTTGACATTAGAGAAATTTCACAAATTTAAATTCTACTTTACAGTTGTCGGACTTCTGCACATTAAAAATAAATTTTTATCAAAAAAGAAATCGAGGAACAAAGATCAGGTTCAGTTGAAGCTGACCAAACTAGCCAAAAAAAAAAGTACACTAAATTCAGTTAGGGATGGCATGGAGTTTGGTAATGGCCAGTAAGGCTAGTCTGCTTGACCATTACTAATGACACCGTGTGTCTCCATACAAAATTTGACAGTAAATAATCCAGCAATGGTTAACATGTAGAATTACCCAAATTAACTTTACCTCACCATTTAAATTCCAGATTTTTGTAACATTCTTGACATTGTAAATAATATAACTTCTGTTGCTAGTGACAAATAAAAAAAAATAATTTTACACAGTTTGTGAAAAATAGACAGTGGACAAGTTGATTCAACTGCTTTTGAAGGCCTGTTGGATGTTGGAATTCTTCAGAAGACACAGTCTACAATAAAAAAAAAATAAAATAAAAAGAACCAGGGTAATAAGATTTTGTAAAAATTGAATGCTCATTTAATTTTTTTTTAAAATTTTTTTTTTTTAATGTATCTAGAAAATGTAGTCTGATCCTAGATTTTGGTATTTTCAATTTTTAAAATTTTTATTGTTGAATATTCTTTGAATCTATTTCCCTGTAAAATTGTATAAAGTAAAAACATTTCTTGAGATATGATTGAAAATATATTTCATTATTTCAAAAGAAATATAAGGGAAAGTAACAAATTATATGCACTCCTGTCTAAAGATACGTAATGGTGAAGCTGTAGACAATTTTTGATTTACTCTTGTAGAAATCTCATATTTCAAAAACTGGTGATCCTTGGCATACCCATGCGATTGTGCTTTACTATATTACATGTCTGGCCAGAAGAAGTTACAATGATGAGTTAAAAACATCAAGTCAGCTGCACATTTTCTTAAAGCTAATTATCATTAATGGACACTTTCTTTCTTTAATGCACTTTTCAATATATTTTTAAGATAAATCATTTTGTCTCTTGGCTTGAATTTTATGAATGAAAACACTGATCATAGTTGTCACTTTATCTTTTTAGTCAGGTGAGGTAAGATGGCTTCGATATATCGGTTCATATTTTTTGATGTCTCTTTTTGTACTCAAAGATGAAAGAGACTGATATTTTGGGTTGTTGGGATTAACCTTTGGTAGCCATTCAGGTATTGAATGGTTTTAATACTGTTGTTGCTGCTTTTTTTCTTTGTCTTTGGTTTTCTATAAACATTGAAATCAACTTTGAACTGTTTGTATTTTTGGTGACATAAAATATTCCAGGTTTTTTTAGGAGAGGATGTTCATGATTTGGAGAAATATTTTCACTGTACCCATGATCAACACCATTTCTTCAATGGGCTCATAAAAAGAACTACCGATGCTCGCTGCTGCTGTTTACAAATAACTACTCTTTTAAAAAATCTCTAGGGGAGGTGCTGCTGTGATTTTAAAAAAGAAGTTCTTGATCTTGTTTGTGTTTGAATGAGTGTGGATATATTTCGATTCATCTTTATGTATACTTTGAAGAAACAAATTTTAGATTTATCAAACAAAAAACTTACTAATTGTGATCTTCACCTTGAAATATATTTAAATTAATAAAAAGAAAATATTTCTTCATCCACTAATAAAAAAACAAAAAATTAGATTAACATTCTCCACCCACAGTCTTTGCTCACTCACACTCCCCATGGAAGGAAAAACAAACTTGAATTTCTCTCCTCTGTTGCATTTGTTAGTGTCCCTGTTTAGAGGATTTGGGGCTAACGACAAATGATGAATCAGCTTCGGTGGTGCTGTTTTTTTTTTCTTTAGAGTTGGCTAAATATTTTTGCTAAATGGCTGATATAACCGGAAGAGGATGTTAGGCAAATAGAATTGCTTCTATTCTTGGTCAACCTCTTTGTGAATGATGCTTAACAGAAGGAAGACTATAGATTCGTTTTTGAAGAGTGGATACATTTGCCTGTGGTACATACATACATAATAAATGCACTGGTAAAAAAACTGCTTTCCTTTTGTTTCCGTTCATATTGTCTTTTTACAGATATATTTTATATCTGAACTTTTACATGCATACACACGCATTTTTATTGCAATTTTATAAATGCCACCCTATTTATAAAAGATCGTAAATCTTTATACAAGAAATACTTTGAGAGTGTTCTCGTAAATATTTTACCATCTATAAACACACTTTATTATCTCACCAATTTTTATAAAATTAAAATTCATACCTAAAGAATCTAGAATATGTCTGTCTGCTACCATAACTGGTATAAGAAATTATTTTCCTTCCGTACAAACATCTCCAAATCAACATGCGGGCAACCATGAAACATGGATAAAAATACCTACTCAGCACACACATTCTATCATTTGAATTCTACAAAATAGAATTCTGATGCACATACACACACACACGAATGATATCCACAAATGCTGCTTAACAAGAAAAAAGCACATGCTTAACTGATGAAAAAGAAATGGCACAAAAATTAAAAGTAGCAGAATTTTTTTCTCCTTCATATTTCATTCTCTGATGAAGTTTTAATAAAAGCAAAACCTGTTAGACTTAGAAACATTACCTGGTTGTTCTTTATTCTGTGACTCTCTCTCCCTCTCTCTCTTTCACACACACCAAAGAAAAAAAAAAAACTGTTGATGTAATCAGCAGACTACTTGCCAAGACCAAAAACACTTATACAGAAACATTCTTGAATAAAAACGACAGTACTAAAAATAAAAAAAGGCCTAAAAGCAAACTTACCTATTCAGTAAATTAATGTGCTCAAAGCCCAGAGTGCCTAGACCAAGCAAAAAGCACTGACCAACATTAAATCTTATTAAAGGATGGGTCTAATTGTAACTCTAGTTTCATTCTCATGTGATGTTCAGATGACTTAAATGTAAATCTTTGTGTGTGTATGTATATGTATATATATATATATATATATATATATATATATACACACACACACACACACACACACACACACACACACAAAGATTTACATTTATATAGTTCCTTATCCTGTCTCTCTATCATGCACAGACACATATTGTTCCTTATCCTCTCTCACTGCCACACACCCATTCTCTCTCTCTCTCTCTCTCTATATATATATATATATATATATATATATATATAGTTCTACAGGTTAGGTATTGAGCACTTTCTAAAATCTACTGGAATTGGTTGATCAGAGGATGAACTTTATCCCATAGTGAATTAATACATAGTCAAATGAATTTTTGTGTGTGCTTAAACCTAACATAGTTTGCTGATTAAGGCTTATATTTTTTGCATGGGTGAATCTTACAAAAGTATTTTATCCTAATTTTACAGACTTATAAATATCTAACAACTTAAATAATCAGTTGCTCACAGTCAAGTGAATATACAAGGTGTGATATATCAGTCAGTTAAGTGCCATACGTGATACATGCTTGGGCGATCATGTCTCAAAAGAGACATGACTGACTGGGCAGAAGTTTATCCCGCAGTAGGTTGCCATTGCTTTCTGCGGTAGACTGGTTGCCGACCAAGGCTATAGAACCCAGTCCATCCTGCTAATTAACCCATAACTGGAAAGAAAAGATGGATTAATACCTTTCCCAAGGGTATTTGCGCATAAGTGAATACAATGGATTCAACTGGAATTCAAACTCGGCTCCCCGATTTCTCGTTCCGAGCCGATATCCACTGTACCACAACGCACATCCAAAACGAACCATGTCAGAAGTGTGATATATAAATTGTCTAAATTATGGAAAAAATGAAAATAATACTGATATATCATTTTAACAGATATATTTACCTAAATTACACAAAAATATCTTGAAATATTAAAGTATAAATTTATTTAATAATATTGCCATTGTCTTCAACCATTGCTTCCAGATGACTTCAGAATATCCTGCATCTCTTCTGGATGGTCTCCTTGTTTAAGTTGGTAAATCTATTTATCGCCCGGTTCACACTCCACCCACATCTATTGAACAGGTTAAGAGGCTCATCCCTTGTTCCCTGTTTAGGATGTGGTTTCTGGCTTTCTCTTTTCCAATTTTTTCACTATTACGTAGCCCCCTGCACATTAGTGGCATTACTGCCTTGCTTGGGGTGATACGATTAAAAAAAAAAGAAAAAATAATTGTTACCTTCAGTTCATCTTTGGTATTATAAGGAGTTTTGTTGGTGTCTCGCTAAACTACACCCGGCATATAATGATCAATGGGGTTGCAGTCTGGGGAGTTAGCTGTGATGTGGTCGCAGATATTGTCTAACAGCCATTACTGGGTTTGACAGCTTATGTGGTATGTTGCAGAGTCCTATGGCCAGATATAGATTCTTTCAAACACTGAAACGTTTGTATTGGAGCTTCTGACATTAATGCCAAGAAGTATAGCATGCCATTTTCTAATTTCTGGCAGAGTGAATTGTGTCATGGTGCCCATTTTCTCACAGACAGTACCCAACTGACCCTACTATACTGTGCAATCAAGAAAATCAAAAACAAATAATGCATATGCATGAAATTAAAAATATAAAAGGGGCAACAATTTACACGCCACATCCTGTAGTGAATAGTCAACCAAGTGAATAAATATCTTATGTAAATTTACTCATTTAAAACTGGTACCTATAAAGGAATTTGTTTTTAAACAATTTGGATTTTTGTAAACAGGCAAAAGGAATGAATGTTATTCTCTGTGCATCCCATAATGTTTTGGTTTTGTGGATATTTATAAGACATTGTCAATATTAATACTTGAATGTACTCTCAAAAATAAATGAAAAAAATATGGCTTCTCCTTTCCCATTTACAACTAATGAATTATCATTGTAAGAATTTGTTGAGGTTGAGTGAAAAACCTAACTGATTGTTCTCCCAACAATTACGGCTGGGAATGGTGGCAATAGACAGAGTGGGGGAAAAGATGGGAAATAACAAAATAGTAATACTGCCTTGAAAACTTTAGGAAAAAGATGCCCACAAGAGCAGCTTCACAAGACACTGTGTTTTTATGACTGCTGGTTTTCCCATTGTGTTTATTGGGATGAGACATCTTATAAAGACCCAGATCTTGACCAGTCGCAGAGAAGCCTGTATCTACATACCAAGCTGTCCTGCTGCTATTGGGGAAAATCCAGATGTAACTGGTGTTGACAGACATGTCTGCAGGCAATCCAGGACCACTTATACATCTATACCAACATGAAGACTATGATCATGCTTCAATAAGTTCATCAACTAATAAAGCATTTATTTTACATGCTAAATAATTTCAACATAATCTCCTTCTTAGCAAAGTTGTAATTCAGATAATGATTTACATTGTATTTTAATTTTTTGAAGATCATAGTTGACTGTAAAGCAAGAAGCTGGGAGAGTTCCACGTACAAGAAGTGCAAAGGAAAAAACTATTAGCATAGAATTTACAATTCTGTTTAGCAATTTTCAAATTAGAAAAGCTTGCAGCCAATCTGGTACTGTGCTTCAATTCATAAAATCTAGATATCAAAAAGGAAAGCTTATGAAACAGTTACCATGAAAGTATTTATAGAAAAGAAACAGGTAATGTTATGGTGATGGGAATGTGACTGGAGCAGAGATTCCAGGTCAGGGATGATAACATTGCAGATTCATCTTGAGATTTTATCAAAAATATATTAAATGAATAGTCTTGATATACAAGCAATATTCATTGCCTAGACAAATTGTAGATTTTTAATTGTTTAAGATAATTTTTCTAGTCAGAATCTGTCTCTCTGTCAGTCAAAAATCTTTTTGAATATCTAATTAATGATGTATATTGAACACCATACAGTGAAATTTTGGGACAAAATCTAACACCTGTGTCAATCTGAAGATTTATTAGTTACCCTTAGATATTTTTTGTGTGTGTATGCACATTACTTATTAATATTTACATTTTGCATGAGTGAGATAAAAAAATAATTTTATTCTTGTTGTATAGTGTTAGTATAATTTTTATAGTTACAACATTTTTGGGGAAAGTCATGAATCCAAAACCTCCTTGTAGTAAATGCTTACTATCAGCAGTTTTAATGTTATAACACTAACATGGAGTAAGTGGTGGTGGTGAGGAGGAGCACCATGCATGATTTCTTCTTTGTAATTCAAACATGAATGTGCGTTGTAGTGCAGGATGTGCGTTGTGGTGCAGTGGATATTGGCTTGGAACGAGAAATCGGATTCCAGTTTAATTCCTTGCATTCACTTACGTACAAATACCCTTGGGAAAGGTATTAATCCATCTCCTCCCTCCAGTTATGGGTTAAATAACAGGGCAGATTGGGTTCTATAGCCTTGGTCGGCAACCAGTCTATCGCAGAAGACAATGGCAACTTACTGTGGGATAATCATCTGCCCAGTCAGTTATGTCTCTTTCGAGACATGATTGCCCAAACGTTTATCACGTATGACACTAAACTGACTGAATTCAAACATAATTTTCTTAGAGTCTGATGATTGTTTTTTGAAATGAGTACCATCAAATTTAACAACTTGATAGAAATCTTGTGTTAATGTGTGGGCATAAGTATTCTTATATATAGATAACTAGCAGTATAGCCTGGCATTGCTCGGGTGTAATGAAAGCTTTAAAACTAATCAATGGTCCTGGAGCTCAGACTCTTTGGACATTGGCACGAAAGACTAAAAAGCAATAGTTGTTTCCAGTTAAAGCGAAACCGTAGACTGAAAGAAAAGCGAATGGATGTAAGTAAAATTTTGATTTCCTGGTATCAATAACAAATAAGTTTTTTTTCGTCGTAAACTGAATTTTGAAGGCTAAATAAGTCCTCTGAGTAAATGGTATCATGGCTGAGACTAAGAACTACAATTATATCTGCTTAGAGCCAAACCTGAAGCAAAAACTAAAATAAAAGGGCTGAAAAAAAAAATACAGACATACAGGTAGATAAACAGACACACACACAAACATCTTGCCTTATATATATATTTTTTTTTTAATCGTTTCACCCTGAGCAAGACGATAATGCCACTGATGTGCAGGGGGCTACGTAATAGATATATATATATAATCGATTTTCTGCAGTATTGTAAGAACTGCAACCTTGAAACTTCTGAATATCGTTTCTTATGTCTTTGTCTATGAGTGTTTCAAATTTGATTAAAATTGAACCACTCCTTCTATAACCTGATTTTTTCGATTATCAATTTTCGATATTTATTGGGAGTATCTCGACACAAAACCTAGCTAAGAACACTTGCAGATGCTTATAGTACAACTGTGTAAATTTTCAAGAAAATCGGTTCAGCCGTTTCGGAGTCTATAAGTAACGGACACACACACACACAGACAAAGTTCCATTATAGAAGGAGTATCCTGTACATAGAGTGGTAGGATAACTCTCTGCAACTTAACTGTTAGACAAATGTATCTTCGAACTTTTATTGACATTGGCTGCTACGCGTGTCATCTGATTATATGTTGTGTGTATATATGATTATGTATGAATATGTGTATGTGTTCGCCGAACTGATCTATTTTTTTTCTTAAATTTTACTTTTAAGGCAGCAATTGTTATTTCTATTTGTTTTTAGGTCTTTGTGAATCTCATTTGTGTAAAATCCTTTGTAAAATAAAGACAGAAGCTGATGATGGTTCGCCTGAAACAGGCCCATACTTCTGATTTACCATGAAATAACTTGTCTGCCTTAATTTTTCTTATATATATATATATATGTGTGTGTGTTGTGTTCTTTTCTTCATCATTTACACTATGTTTATAAATGCATATTTTATTTTTGTAAGTGATAATCTTTAACCATGTCTTTTTGACATGAACACTGTTCTATTTGGATTGCATTGCTCTTCTCGTATCCATTTCTAAGTACTTGGTTGGTGAACTTGTTTAACAAGATGGCTAAATGCCAAATATACTCTACAAAACAATGCATGTGTAAGTTAACAGGCTAATATAAATTGACCTTCATGTAATGGTGTCAGGCATTTATTGAAAAGGAGAGATGATGATGATGGCTTATTGCTCTCCCTCCTCTCTCAAATCAAGAATGGATTAGTCAGTCAGTGAAATCTTTTACTTCAATGAAAACACAAAGCCATTCATTTTTTTTCATTAACAAATTGATTAAAGATAAAAAAAATAATTTCTTTATACTTTTTGCTAAATTCCCTCTCAACACACCAAAATGGCAATAAACTGAAATCTATCTTATCTTTGGTATACAATTATGCACAATTAATTCATATGTCCTATACAATACATTGTCATGCCTGGTTCACATTTCTTCTCTATCTTTTGAACAGGAGTAGAGGTTTATCCATTGGTTCCTGTTTGGGATTTGATTTCTGGATCCTTCTGAAGTCTTATTCTGTTTCACTTCCAGTAACCGCTTGGTCTAAACAAGGCATTATTGCCTTGTTTAGAAGGAAATTTTTTAAATTTTTTTTTAATCTAGTCATCTGGCAGTTGCGATTTCAATTCTTAGGTTAGATAGTACAAAAAAGTTATGCTTACTCCCGTTAATAAGTGGAAGAAACAAGCGATATGCCAAGGACAAATTAAGTAGGAAGAATAAACTGATATATCTCCCAGCATTTATGGATTACATAAAAGAATAGTTTTAGCACTTCTGGTTGGTTACCAGTTAGGACAAACACTTGATGAAGGCTGGAAGGTTGGACTGAAATATTGTGATGATAAAAGCCAAAATGAAGACAGTAATGTTTGTATAATAATAATTCCTCGTCTAAAACCTTTAGGCATAAACAAATTTGTTTACTCTTTAGCAGCAGAAGAGAAACTTAATTGAAACACTTTAGCTGAGGATATTAATGAGCATTGATAAATTCCTAAAGTATTGCACAGAATGGTAGACAAGCAAAAAAGACCCACAGAAGAGCTTATTTAGTAAGGTATGTCATAAATTGCATAAAACCACATGTTGATATAAAGTAAATTCTATTGACAGGTCATTGGAGAGAACTTAAGAAAAAAAAACTTCCCCAAAGAAGATGTTTTGAATTAATCTGATATTTTTTTTATAATCTATTTTTATTGATGATATTTAATAAAAATGGCAAGTGATTTCTTTTGTGAATAAGCAGATGAAGATTGAAATGAGTCATTAAGATTACTATCAACAATGTGTTCGTTGTACTTAGGCTTTGTGTTATTAAATTTTTGATAAAAATCTAACCTGATTATATTTAGATATTGCTCACATTTGATTAAATTATTAGATTTGTTAGCACACCCAATATATACAAGTCTTTATTTCCCATGTTATTATCCATCTATAAAATAGTGCAAAGTGAGTGCTGGTAGTAAAAACAGTGTTCACTGTTCAATGCAACTCTTAGTTTCATGCCTGTAGCAATCATCAGGTACAAATTGCACACACAAAAACCCGCTCTCCTTTAGCCAACATAGAGAAACTTTCCTACCTTCCATTAGTATATGTTGTATCGTGTAATGAAGAGACACACAGAGAAATGTAGACAAACTACTTTATTAACAGTGGTACAACCAAGATGTATATACAATATTTACAGTCTCTCACACTAGTAGGTGTTACTTCTCGAAGTCAGTGATACTGACAACTCCCGTGCTAAGCACACATTGTCTTTTACACATACAGGCGACCGTATATTACATGGTACGAGCCACAACACAACAGTATGGATTATGATAGTCTCCTAGAAAGCAACACAATGTGCCTCCTTGGCTTCACTTTTTTTCAACTGACCTGAAGTGGAACAAATATATCGGATCTATAGCTGCATCTACTGCTCGGAAGGTTGGGTATCTGTGTTGGGTTAAAAAGATTTTTCTTGTCAGAATTCATCTTGTACATTTATAAATCTACCATTTATTTGTGCATTTAATATTGTTTCCATGTCTGGTTAGGTGCACACAAGGTTCTTGACAAAATCCAAAAAAGGATCTGCAATGTAATCAGCCATGACAAATACAAGTATCAATTAAAAATAATGTTCAAACAAATCATTTCAAATTGTCGGTTGTTTATAAGAAGTTTCGTTAATCGTCATTAATTTCTGTAATCTCACACACACAAAATTCTTGATAAAATCTTAAGAAGAATTAACAATGTGTGACACCTTATACCCGGGGCTGGCCATCTAATGTGACACTCGTTCTCGTTGATGTTGTGACAATCCCGGTTGGTTTGGTCGTTGATGCTGGCCATGACCATCTCATCCAATGATGTCACCACAAAAGCTGGTTTACAAGACGTCTTTTGCAACAATGTGCCACTGTCTCACGTTGTGATTTGATCCCAGAGGTCACGTTGTGCAATTTTAGTAGTCGCCTATTTAAGCCATTCCGGACACTGGTGTATACTTGTGGTTTGAAAAAAAAATAAACACAGCACCAAAAATAAATTAATAAAATAAATGAACGAAGTTGAACACACCTGGAGAGCTACGAAGAAAGAAAAAAAAATGTATTTCCTTTACAGGAGCAGACAATATAGTTGTCGAAAATGCTGGTCACAATGGAGAGAGAAAGTTTGCAAAAATATCAGAGCTTCCAATCCTTAAAAAGAAATGTCTTTTCTAAATTTCATAAAGTAGACAGAGCTCTTCAAATTTTCACTAAAGTCTTTTCCGTATTATCTAAAATTAGAGCTGTCCATTTTTCTTTTAGGTGATGTTGAAAAAAAATAAAGCTCTTTCGGGTTCTCGTCGGAACTTGATGGAATGTGCCGAATCAGAGGCGGTCAATGGCAGTGGATGTGGCGTTGATGGCATGATGGCCTGATTATTTACATTAAATTTTTGTTATGAAAATGTGTGTCATTCGGTAGGATTTGAACCTGCAACCCCTATCCACATAAGGGAAGCCACCATGTGATCTGGTGCATCTTAGACCTTGAATTCATCATAATAACCATTTCTGCTCTGAAATGTATCATATGTGGTCAACAAATGTGAACATAAAAATAATAATCAGGCCAGTAGAAATAAATATATAATACTATTTGATTATAAACAGAATATCTACGTAAATATGAGTATCAATCCAAAATAATGTTCAAACAAATCATTTCATATATATATATATATATATATATATTTTTTTTTTTTTCCTTTTTTTTTTTCCTTTTTTCAGATAGTGTAACTGTGAAGGAGCAAAATAAAGACAAAGAAAAAACTATTCTTAGCCAACGTTTCATTCTCTGAGGGACTTTATTAAGGCACATTTGCCTTTGATATATATATATATATATATATATGGCAGATGCACCAGGCCAGATGTGACAACAATATTCAATACACAGTCAAATACACAGTACTTTTTTTTATAAAAGTACAAATGAGTCCTGATGATAAAAGTTGTTTCACACAACACAGTGAACTGACTTTGTTTACAATAGACTTAGTAATTGATTCGATATAATTGTTCTAATTCATAATATTTTATGCATGCATATAAATCTACTCATTTTACTTTCTTTCTCCCTTGTGATTTGCAGCATTTTTTTCCCCCACATCTCTGGCATGTTTTTTGATTAAGATTTACTGTATTAAAGAATCAAGTTGAAATCTTGTATTGATCTGTATCCCTGTTCTATTTTCCTCACACCAATTGTTGTCATTCACGTGTGGGCCTGTTGCTGTGAGTGCTGATCACAACTGGCTAACCTGCCTACACATCCTCCTTGATCACATGGATTACAAACCTCCATGTGACTGTTAGTCTTTGGATTAATGATACCTTTCTATGCTTCAACATTTACTTGTCTGTTTGGCTAGACTGGTTGCCTGCTATTTTCACTAGTTTAATGGTTTAAGCTGTATGACACCTTTTTATTTAATAAATGGGTAAACGTTGAGAATTCACCTTGAATTTAGATTGTCTGTCCATCTCCACCCCTCAGACCTACTGCTTAAGTAAACATATTAGTGGAATCTAGTTTTATTACATAGCAGATAAAGGCTGTCACACTGGTCTTTAATTTACGAAGAACAATCACCATTGTTCTTGGATAAACCTGGGACAGTGTTTATACATTTTTATAGATTTTGTTTTAAATAGTTCTGAATGAACAAATAAATTTTATTTTTAATAATTTTATTTTTCACATGTTCAGGTCTTTTTTTAAATTTTTGTTTTTAAATAAACTATTTTTTTTTTATATCTATTTAGTTTTCAGCACCTTTTTAAAGTATTTTTATTTAATGTTTTAATGTCCATTGTGAAATTTGGTATTAATTATAAAGATTAAACTAAAACGTCTGATATTAAATGTAAAGATTAATATAAAATAAAAAAAAGCATGTTAATTATAACAATTAAAATAAAATCTTGTTTCAACCTGTGAAGTAATTGGCCTTGGTTATTTGTAATTGGCAAACATACACAACAAATGGAATTGACAAAGTTTCCAGTAAACAATAAGAAAAGGAAAAAAAAGAACAGGTCAAAATAATATTAAACAAACAATATATATGCAAGACAAAACTAGTCAAAGCCACAATAATAAGGTAAAATGTTTACAATGTAAGAATGGTGTTCACACACAACAGGGATACAGTCAAGTGATTATAGTGTTCTGACTTCAAGAGAAGAAAGAACAAAAATATGGTGGATGAAGCTAAGATGTAGTCCATTTTGATTGGTTATGATGAAATCCCATCACGCATCTGTAAGATCTATCTATAAATTTGAGGAAGGGAATGTTCTTAGCAGTCATTTCTTTAGATTCAAATCAACAAAAAAGGAATAAAATCAATAAAAGAATCTGATATTATAGATTTATAAAAAGAAAACAAAACAAAAAAAAACAAATATTATAGCTGTCTACCACTAACCATTAATGTCCACCTTTCCAAAAATGGGACAGTGGGTATTAATAGGTTATTCTTAATCGTATTCCATAGACTAATTGTTAAGTCAGCTACCACAGAAAAGCAAACACCTGAGTATAAAGCACACCTGGGCAAACTGCAGCCCCTTTTGTTCTTTCTGAATGGCATGCCTAATTTCGTAAGGAAAATAACGTTTTTTAAAATTGTATTTTATTTCGTTCACACTTGTTCACTTACACACTCTCTCATACGTAACCACATACGTAAACAATGATTAAGGACAATGTCTCTTAAATTGTTTTGTTTTCTCACTTGTTCACTCACACTCTTTCTCATGCATAATCAATAATT
The DNA here is from genome assembly GCA_037127315.1 of Ascarosepion bandense. Classification (NCBI taxonomy): domain Eukaryota; kingdom Metazoa; phylum Mollusca; class Cephalopoda; order Sepiida; family Sepiidae; genus Ascarosepion; species Ascarosepion bandense. The sequence continues at coordinate 1,430,200 of JBBBDQ010000710.1, forward strand.
TTGTACAATTTTTCTTGAATTTTGTTAAATTTTGGAGTAAGTATTATTTGCAACAATTTAAACCATTGGAGATTTTCACTAAGGAAGATCATATGTATAAACATCTTTTACTTTTGAAACAGGAAACATTCATAAGAATTTCTTCCCTAAAGAAATGTTTTCATATTCAAATGAATAATTTAGAAATAACCCCCACTCAGCAATGTGTTATAATCCCACTGTCAGTGATATTATATCAAGACTTGAATTTTTTTAATTATAAAAATAATCTTTTCTATAAAATAAAACTTTCCTACCATTTGTAAGGTATATGCTTACACATATGGTCTTCTGTAGTGAAAAAAGCTGAGCTACCTACTATGAAAAATTACTTTGAATCTTTTTAATAGTATGGCCCACTTTGTGATGAGCATAGATATTATAGCCCACTGCTTAAAAAATGTTGCCCATACCATAGAGAATGTGAGTTCAATTCTTGATAGGGGCTTGGTCTTTATTTTTTTATTCACTCTGCTTGATGATGATCTTGGAAAAGCAGCAAACTATGAAAAAAAAAAAATTATAAAAATTAATAACTGACAATCCTAAAAAACCTAAGCAATATGAGTATGATTACTAATAATTACTACAGTATGACTATTACAACTCAGTCAAAAAATCAGTCTTGAAAATTGTTTATGCAGTCTTGTGTGTGTCTGCATTGAGTGTTGGGCACTTCAGATCTTTATAGCTAGGATATAACATACCACTACTACAGAGTTGAAAAATCCTTATTTCGTCCATGTTCTAAAAGTAAGAAGTAAGTTCATCTGGCAACTTTTTCTATCAAGAACTACCATTTTGTGGAACAAATGTAAGTGTTTTTCTAATCATTACAGTTTTAACCCTTTTTAAGTCAAGGGTCTGTTATTATCTTCCTTTTCCTCATAATTGTCTTTTACTTGACCAATTTCTCTTTTATTCCTATTTCACATCTCTCATTACCATTACGACTCTAACCTTTCCTTTCGTGGCTCTCATGCCATGTATTGAGTGAATTTTAGTATTAAAAAAAGCAGCAATCTTCAGTGTTGTTCAAATTGTAAAATCCAAAATATGTCCTTGTGTTTGATAGTCAAAACCTTTGACATTGAGAACTGATGGTGTGTTCAGACTAAACATTGCAAAGAAATAAGTTAAATCTTTACAGCAAATTCCATGACACTTTAGCAAAAAAAAAAAAAAGAAATCTTCCCATGCATATATGATGGACATTTTGTTATGTTCGGCAAAAACTCTGATTTCAATCAGTTGATAGAAAGATCTCCAGTATTTTATTTGCTTTATTGCATTGCTTGGGGTGAAATGATTAAAAAAAAAAATCCAGCAAGTTGTGCATACATTTTGAGACTAGCAAAAACTCACATTTAAAGTCAGTTTTGCAAGTTCTGATATAAATTTTATGTGTTTGTGTGTGTGTGTGTGGAATATACGCACAACAGTAATACTAATGTATTGACATTTTGTGTGCATTTCAGTGATTAATGGGCTGTTCATTATCAGGTGGCTTTAGTTTTTGTTTAACTCTTTCTAAATTTCTAAAGTTGTCTACATCATTTGATTGGTTCAGTTCAGTGCCGTCTGAAACTGGAAAGAAACTGTAATATGGTTAACAATGTCTATGTCTGAGAAATGTCAGATGGAATTAAACATGTTATCTCTCTTAACAGTTGGCCTACCATCCAGTTTGACTTGTACCTTGCAAAAGGTTATATTGATTGCTATCAGACATAGGAAGATGATGTTAGAGCCTATAAAACATAAGATCTTCAGCACATTCCAGGAGAATATCATGTATAAATTTCTATATATCAGAACAGTATTAGGTAAATGAATGAAAGCGGAAACTGATAAAGTCTACTAAAGGATGAAATGTGTTACACAGAATTTTTTTCTGCTTTGTTATTCATTTGCTTAACATAATTGTGTATTATATATATAAATGTTCATTGGGCTTACGGCCTATCACGTCAAATACACCGGTTCTAGCTCGATCACTGAAGTTAAGCAACGTTGAGCCTGGTCAGTACTTAGATGGGTGAGCGCTTGGGAATACCAGGTGCTGTAAGTGTATAGTGACGGATGTGCATTGTGGTGCAGTGGATATTGGCTTGGAAAGAGAAATCGGTGAGCTCAGTTCGAATTCCAGTTGAATACCCTGCATTCACTTAAGCACTGGTACCCTTGGGAAAGGTATTGATCCTTCCCTTCCCTCCAGTTATGGGTTAAATAACAAGGGTAGGACTTGGAGACCCTACCCTTAAAAACAAATCCCAATGGGTCTTGATACTTGAAAAGAAAAATGTTGTAAAAATAAAATAACCTTACCCAAAAATCATTGGTTATGACCTTAAATGATCCCATAAGGATTGATAAGTCGTTAAACCTCGAAACAAACAAACAAAATAAATGTTCATTACATATAGTCAGTTAAGTGCCATACATGATACGTGTTTTGACTGGGCAGATGATTATTCTGCAGTAGGTTGCCATTACTTTCTGCAGTAGATTAGTTGCCAACCAAGGCTGTAGAACCCAATCTGTCCTGTTATTTAACCCATAACTGGAGGGAAGAGGCAAATTAATACATTTTTCATTGGTATTTGCACATAAGTGAATGCAAAAAATTCAACTGGATTTCAAACTCGGCTCCCCGATTTCTTGTTCTGAGATGCTATCCATGGTACCACAACACACATCCCATTACATATAGTAAAATGATTAAATCAGAAATGCATACCATCCATAAAAAAAACACAAATGTTCCTGAGCAGTTATCTGCAACAGGGATTGACTTAGCAGACAAATGTGATTGGAAACAAATACCATACATAAAAATGGTTGGCTATGTTAAATCAGAAATACATACCAATTAGGCTGTGAGAACCAGAGTAATTCAACTACAGTTGAGTACTATCTGTTGCTATTTACTAATCCTACACTAGTATGATCAACAGCTTGAGCATGGTCAGTATGCTCAGCTTCATGCTATCAATGTCTTGTGACTTTTTGCTAGCACAATTATAGACTGATTACAAATGGTTCCTTGCACTCAATTTCACTCACAAGGATCCAGCAGCAAGATCTCTGATTGTGAGGTTGTGAGGAGCATGGAACCACCTCTTAAATTGCTGTGGTTCCCAGGTCCACCCTGACCTGGAGTGGTAGCACCTGTTAGGGTCCCAGCTATGGGTAAATAGTTACCATTAAATTGGGGTCAAAACACTATGAAAGTATAAAAATAGACATTCATAGAAATGTATACATTTTTGAAGGAAAGTTATTAGCAACAATACATTTTTGAAGAACAAATTATTACCCTAACACATTTTTAAAGGAAAAAATATTCTCAGCAAAATATTTTTGAATACAAAACTAGAAGACATTTTCAGTTTTCTAAAATAAAAACAAAATTTCATTAAAGTCTGACTAAATCAACCTTCTCACTATAACCGAATATTAAAAAAAAATAACTTAAAACCCCCACCTTTTTGGCATTAAATAACCCACAGAAGTTGATATGCCATTAAACAAAACTCAAGTAAACAAATCACTCACAAGGCTTGGGTTATATGTTATCATTTTCAGGCACTTCCCAGTGTTGCTTCACACTAAGGTTAGCTTCCCATGTTGATATCATGAAGATGTCATCTCCCTGATAAATCGAATATGGTGAGGTTTGTTTTAAAGTGAATGTTCAGACTACTTGGCCACATGCCTATAATATTGTATACACACTAATTAAATGCTGAAAGTCTTCCTTAAACACCTGGCATCTTTTTGTGTATGATGTTACATCAGTGAATCATCTTAATGTCTAAAAGTCAAGCATCAATTGCTATTTGTCCTCCTTATTTTCATAATATTCATTTACTACTACCTCTTATTTTATTCATATCACATAACTTATTCAATAACTCTACATTGAGTTGCTCTCGAGCCTTGTATTGAGTAAACTTTACTATAAGAAAAAATGATCAAATACTCCAAGACAGTTATTGCTTTTACTGCATTCACCACCATCCAGAAATTGTTTATAATCACTTTAACTGCCAGAATAAGAAGGTTTACAACAAAGAAATTTTTGCCATATATCTTGTCAGCTGCTTTTAAGCAATTAACCTGAAAAAAGTTAATGGTGGTAATGATTAATTTCATATTGCTTAAATACCTTGGAATACATGTACATGCATGACTATGTTTATTGATTATTAGTGTTGAGAGTGTTCTTTTTCCTTTTATTTTTCAGTCATTCACACACACACACACACACACACACACACACACACATATATATATATATATATATATATATATATATATAATGCTTACTCTGTTGTCTTGTTTTCACACCTAACTTTGAATTCATGTTGCTACTTGCCTTGTCTTGATTGGTCAAACTTGCTGCATTAATATTTGCATGGGCATGTATAGGTCTGTGGTCAGCAAGGAGTATAATACCCCCTTAAAAGTCAAGAATGTTTGGCTCTAAATGCCTGATATTAATTAATTACGTTTGTGTATTACTTTTTTTAATTTGGAGAAAAGGCTTTTACTTCACTCATCTCAAATCAGTTTTAACTTTTAAGGCAGTCTTTTAATACTTTTTTTCTTTTCTTATTTATGGGATAACAGATAAATAATTAAAAACTAGGATTGGAAATCAGTTTTATACAGCTTGAATGGAGGGAATAAGATATTCTTTGATTGAGTCAGTAAAAGGATAGTCTTGTTTCATGCAGAAATGTTTGCTTTTTTTTTTTTTTTTTTTCTCTGTAAAAGAAAATATTTATAATTAGCTAACTTTTGCACTAATGCCCTTAGGAAAAACATGAAGGTACCTCTTCTCTCCCTCAGCTATGAGTAAAATAGTAGGCTGGACTCTTTAGCCTTGAGTGGCAATCAATTAAAAGAATGTAAATTCTGAATTCAAAACCTGGGGGAGGCAATGAAAAACAATTCCACTCTTTTTCCTATAACTGCATGGCAAATATGATATTAAAATAAAGGAAGCTGTGGAGAGCTGTGGTTGCTTAAATTTGAAGGGATGTGACATCAAATAAAATGCGTGTAAATATTTATTTAAATAATTCTAATATAGTTTAAGTTTTCTTAAACCCAAACAATTTTTTTCAAAGCTGTTATGGTATACTAAATAAAAATAATGGGTAGAGTTGATAAAAGAAAAACTTAACTGACATTTGGGTAGTGATTGTGTGGGTAGGGGTGCAATACAGATGTCATTGATATAAAATATAAAAAAACAAAATTAAAATTAAATGTCTACATTTTTAAATATTCTTCGAAAATTTCTGAACTGAGAGCATAACAATTTTTATGTTTCTAATTTCAGTAAAACAAATAATTTTTATGTTAAATTCAAAAAATGTAAATATTTTCCCCTCTAATTTTGAAACAAAAACAAATGCAATGTTGTTTACAATGTCACACAAAACATCTAATTTCGGTAAAACAAAATAGTTTTTATTTTTATGTTAAATTCATTTAGTCAACAAAAAATGTAAATATTTTCATCCATAATTTTGAAACAAAAGCATGTTGTTTACAATGTCACACAAAACATCAAATCATGTTTACGCAAAACAAAAGAAAATGGATTTTTTTTTCTCCTACTACTAAAATGTTCTGAGTTGCGCAGGCAACACCAGGCTATGATGCTAGTTCTGTATAAAGCCCAAGAGCCACTCACAGTAGATGATTACAGGATAACAGGCGTAGTTAATGAAGGTATGTTGACAAGATAATGGTTAATCTTAGACTTCAACAAGTTATTCCAGTGATTGGAGGAAGCTTCTTCTTGGGAGTTTGTTCCATAGAAGCTGTAGTTCATGGGAAGAAGCTGTTAGAGTGGAATTTAATCTCACCAATGGAATATAAAGAGAATAAATAGTTTGCTACAATTGTGTGTGGAATAGCTGGCCTTAGCCATCAAGTTTAGAACTAAGGACTGTTTGTCTGAACAGTTTTCATGGAAATAAGACTAGTGAAAGGTTTGCAACATTTTGTCTTGCAGATAATAAAGAAATACCAAAATAACACAGAACTCACTATAAAGAAAAACTCAAAATTTTTGAAGGTCTCATTATTCAAAAGAAACAGTCCACATTAACATACCTTTCATCATAGGGGATAGCATTTTAAATTAGCTTGAAAAGAAAAAATTAATCTTTGTCCATAGGTACTGTTACATATAATATTGCTAATACACATATCTATTAAAATTAGAAATATAGTGTTTCTAAAAATGCCAGGAGGAAGCTAATAAATGGTTTACTGTATGATTTAATTGGAGTAGATAGACTAAACTATTGCCCAGTTCACACTCCATCCACGTCTATTGAACAGGTGAAGAGGCTCATCCTTTTTTTCCTGTTTAGGATGCGGTTTCCAGTTTTCTCTTTTCCAATCTTTTCACTCCTATGTAGCCCCCTGCACATCAGTGGTGTTACCGCCTTGCTCGGGGTGGTATGATTAAAAAAAAAAAAATTTTTTTTTTAGCATTCATGCAAGATTTTGAAAAAATCTTTTTTATATTAGGGCAAATATTGTCTGCACCTATTATGACAGTTTAATGCCTTTTTTGGAATTAGAATTTACTCGTGCAATCAGACTGGCAACAAGGTCCTACCCACTTACAGTTAGATCAACCAACTGTAGCCGTCAATTCTACTTCAGCAACTTCTTTCCTCGCACTTCCCGCCTGTGGAACTCCCTTCCTTATACTTGCTTTCCTGACAGCTACAACCTCCAGGTATTTAAATGCAAGGTCAATACGCATCTGTTATCCACTTGACTCCAGTTCTTTCTACAACACCCTGTATATCTTGTTCTATCTTGTTCTTGTCCTTTCTCTCTACCTTCACAACTGTCATCACACCTGTGTTTCTATCCTTCTCTTGCCCTTTCTCTGTAACTGGTCCGGCTTTTTCTTCACTCTCCTCTTGTCTAAACTTTTACTCTTATGTAGCTCCCTGCACATCAGTGGCGGTACTGCCTTGCTTGGGGTGAAATGATAAAAAAAAAATAAAAAAAAAAAATGACCTCTTAAAATACTGGATTTGCTTTGAAAAATTGTCATTTTTACTTTTGAAATGGCTGGTAAAACTTTGGGCCTCTTGAGGTTTTGTTTAATTTACTCACTTAAAAAATAAATAAAAAAATTTGTTTTTACAAAATTTTGGACTCCAACCTTCAGAGATGCTACCTGCCCATTAAGCTGGGTGTTCCAAAAACAAATTTTTATTTTCGATTTACTTTATTTTTTTTAATCCTTTCACTCCAAGCAAGTTGATAATGCCACTAAGATGCAAGGGGTTACTGGGAGTGAAAGAAAATAACTTTAATGTGGAGAAAGGACAATAAAAATTTAAAAAGAAAATGAAATTCAAAGAGACAGAAAATGATGATTGACATTGCATTTAAATTTTTGTAGCTTGTAGGTGACAAGCAAGCAAACATTTGGAAGGTGAGAAGTAGAAGAAAAGTAAGTCTTAGATTTGAACTCATGGTTACATCTAGCTGTTTCAACAACAACACGATGAGACCTACTTGCCAATCTAGTAGTATGCTTATTTTATTTGTTTTTTACTTTGAGAGCTTCTTGGTCAGAGTTCACAAACTTTTTAACACCCACTTTGATCAGTTAAGTAAATGGTATTCAGTCATTATACTTTGAATCTTGTTAAATTTCCAGAGCTTTGCTATCAACTATTACTTTAGAACTCTTTATGTGATGGACATTGAGAATTCTGTCTTTTTGTCTGTATTCAATCAGTCTCTGATGAATAATAAAAAGTGAAACATGACTACAAATAAAGCATGGTTTGGCATCAAATTATTTAAACTGGAATTATTAAGGCTTGAAAAACTTCCATGATGAAGCTATAATTTAGTAGGAAATCATTATGATAATGTGGTATAGATGATCGACTGATTTTACAAGTAGAATTAATAGATCTTCCTAATCATCCAATTTTAGCTGAAATGTTGAAGGAAAAAAAAAATTTTTTTTGTTGTTGTTGTTTTTCAAACTATCAGCGTTTCTAAATATGCTTGATTTATTTTCTATTTAAACAAACAAATAAAAAAAATGCAGGAAGGCTTAAAAGATGTTAATTTTCATGGCCTTCTCTGTCTTTCTATCAATTTCCAATGAGTCTAAATAGGAAACTTGATTTTCATTTCTTATGTTGTGTTTTTGTTGAAGCCAGTTTTGTTTTGGCTGCACTACTGCACTTAAGTAATTCATTTAATTCACAGGAGAAAGCAACCATTGGCTGTTGAGCCAGAAAGAAAAAATATAATGTTACAGGGGAAAATGATCTGAAAGTAAAGTAATATTTATCTACACTTTATCACCTATCAATTTGCATTGTTCAGTATTTGTGACACTTTTGGGAATTAATAGCAAACCTGGAGATGTAGTAGACAACAAAATTAGCCAAAACCTTTCTGCAGAAATATTTCAGTATTTCCACATATTTTTTTTTTCAATTGGGTTTTCTTATTTATCCATCCACACATCATTCTTATACATATATATAAAGTGAACATTGAAGTCAACACTCAGAAGTGACAGACTGTTTCATGCTAGGTGCAATCATCAGGCATGAAACAGTCTGTTGCCTGTAAGTGTTGACTTCAATGTTCATTTTTTATATTTACATATGCTCTATCTCTGATATTGAGCCCATTATCCTATAAATTATACTACACTTTAAAATTATATTTCTCTGTGTGTGTGTGTGTGTAATAAATCCAAGAAAGGATTTGGTAAAATAATCCCAATGGCTCCTAGTAATATTAGATTAAATATTAAAACTGATCCAACAGTGAGTTCATTGTAAATTTAATTTAAAGAGCAAATGTCTATTTCACATATAAATTCAATAGCTTACATTTGGAGAATAGCCATTTCTACTGGCCTTTAAAAACTTGCTTCTTCAGTGCTGAGTAAAAGATATTTCTTACTAGGAGCAGAAGAAATGGTTTTAAAGGCCTGTATAAATGGCTATTGTCCAAATTTGAAATATATATGATGATGCCAAGTCTGTAACTGGAGAGGATAATCCAAAAAGATTTATTTAATATAAATTATTTAGAGATAAATCTGTATAGAGAGCTTAATGGATATTATCCAGAGCAATTATACATAAAAGAAAACTCAACACATCATCTAAAGTGGTTATAAATTATAATTTATTTTACGGGCGAGTATGTCCATCTCTTCAGACCATGATTTCATATATATGAATAGAATAAGTAAAGAACAAGTAGGAAAAAGTGTCTTCAATCTAACGTGTTTCACTGTAACAAGCTTCTTCAGAGATTCTTTAAAGACTCTCTCTGTTCTTTACTTATTCTATTCATCTTGTTGGATTCTGATCCATATATTTAATTTATATAGTATTACGCAAGGACTGCTTGATGTAGAGTAATAGACTTAAAATTTATACTACTAATAAATGTACATTTTGTTTTTCACTAGTAACACAACTCAGTTTCATGCTCAGTGCTATTGTCAGGTATTAACACCTGAACTTCAGGCAGTTTATCTACAGTTTTGTGCACAATACTCGTACCTAGGATGTGCATTGTGGTGCATTGGATATCAGCTTGGAAAGAGAAATCGGGGAACCGAGTTCGAATTCCAGTTGAATTCCCTGCATTCACTTACGCGCAAATACTCTTGGGAAAGGTATTAATTCATCTATTCCTTTCAGTTATGGGTTAAATAACAAGACAGATTAGGTTCTATAGACTTGGCTGGCAACCAGTCTACCGCAGAAAGCAATGGCAAACTACTGCGGGATAATCTTCTGCCCTTTCGAGACATGATCGCCCAAGCGTGTTTCACGTATGGCATTTAACTGACTGACTGACTCATACCTTATTCAAAAGTTGTAGAAATAAATTGTAAAAATAAAACAAAAAATTAAACTGTGTTTGTTATTTTTAATGGAAGTAATTTGTTTAATATATAATCACTTTAAATGTTATTTTTAGTGAATACTCTTACTTGATTCGAGGCTAAATATTTATGCATTCTCAGTATATTTTTTTTAATATGATTTCTCAAATATTCAGAGTGATAGATAAAAATAAATAGATATACTGTTTGATAAATAAATGGAGCGTCTACTCAAATATGAGTCTCCACTAAAAAATATTGTTGAAAGTGATGAAATCCATTATGTTAATAAATAAATATCCATTACTTGTTTAGAAAATTGCTTTCTTTACATTTGAATGGGAAACTGAGCAGATTTGAAAAATTTTCAGCTAAGTTCTCTGTGACTCAGTCAGTCAAAGCACTTCTGATCCAATGATGGCAATCTTTGCCCAGGAGAACACAGGTTCAAATTCTGTTGGAGAGTATGCTTTTTTTCTTTAATAAGATTCCTTGAACATTTTGGTAGACAAAAATAAATATATTGTTTAATAAATAAACAGAATGTCTACTCAAATATGAGTATCCACTAAAAATAATGTTTAAAGTGATAAAAATCAGTCAGATTAATAAAAACTTCATTACTGTAAAAAGGGCGGGTAACTAAATGAGAAATATATCTCATTTAGTAGTGTTACAATTAACAGCTCAGAAAGAGAAATCAGCGTACTGTGTTCTGGTTGAGACAGTTATACTCACAGGAAAACTATGTATTCCACTCTATCTCCAGTTATAAGTTAAATAGCAGGTCAAACTGGGTTCTCAAGCCTTGGTTGACAACCAGTCTAAGAGAAGACTGAATTCCAACTTATGTAATAAATTGTTTGGAGAATTTGTTTACATACTGTTCACTAATACTGTTTTTTTTTTTGTTTTTTGTAAACAGTGGCTTGTTCTACACAAGCCTTTACCACTAAAATCAAATCATATGCGTGGGAAATCTAGCCGTTCCATTCTAATAGCCTGAATTGTTAAACTCTCATATGTGAAAACTGACAGAAGAGTTCACTACTATATAACAATGTTTTGTGTACAATTCAGAAATATGCCAAACTACTAGTTTCAGGATCCAGATGGATTTAATAACTTGGTTACATTTAAATACAATGTTCTGTTTCAAGATTCATCACCAAAAACTTTTTACATCCTGGATATTTCCAAGAATCTTTTTTTCCTTATCAAGTGAAATTTGTTATTTGTTCACACATAATGCTTGCATGTTGGTTTGGTTGAATTTATGTATATTTTTGTATTTTTTTTTTCATACTTGTTTACACCAAAATGTTACTGATCTTGTAAGTATGCTATTGGGATGAACTTTATTGAAATCTAATCTAAACTTATTTATAAATGGAACTTTGTCTGTGTGTGTGTCCGTTACCTATAGACTCCCAAACGGCTGAACCGATTTTCTTGAAAATTTAGACAGTTGTACCATAAGTGTCTGTGAGTGTTCTTAGTTAGGTTTTGTGTTGAGGTACCCCCGATAAATATTGAAAATCGATAATAAAATAAATTGGGTTATAGAAGGAGTGGTTCGATTTTAATCAAATTTGATACACTCATAGACAAAGACATAATAAATGATATTCAAAAGTTTCAAGGTTGCAGTTCTTACAATAGTGCAGAAAATCGATAAAATATATCTATATCTATATATATATATATATATATATATATATATATATATATATATAAAAGGCAAGTGTGTGTGTCTGTTTATCTGTCTGTATGTCCTTTATACAAATCCACAATTTTTATCCGATTCTCACCAAACTTCACACAAATATTTATTAGGCTGAGTCTGAGCTCCAGGACCATGGATTAGTTTTAAAGCTTTCATTACACCCGAGCAATGCCAGGACATACTGCTAGTCAAGGATTAACCCATACAACTTTGAAATTTAACTCACTCCTTAGCTGCATAGTATGTGCTTTGTCAAGGCTACATACAGTTTTGAATTCAGTTTTCATTCTTTTGGACCAAGGCTATGGAACCCAGTCTGTTCTACTATTTACCCATAGATGGGGGATGTAGAGTTGTATTCATGCCTTCCCAAGAATAACATGTGTGTAATAAACTCAAATGTAATTTGAACTTTGCTCTCAGATTCCTCAGTTCAAGCTGCAATCCATTATTCTACCGTCCCTCCACAAATAGTAAAAAAAATTTTAAAAAATTATGGAGTGCCATGATCTGTATCATGAAGTGAAAAAGAGGACTCTTAACTTAAAAAGTCAATAGAAAATCACTATCTTTTCCAACTAATTGTCAAATAATATATTTGTTCTGTGGTCAAATCTATACCAACATGTCTCTTTTAATCATGTGCTTTTTATCATACCAGAGAAGTGTACCTTTAGTTCATGACTCTCTCTGATCAAACCACATTTCTGAATGTATATTGGACTATATAAAATTTTCTGAGGGCAGGATAGAATCTCTTTTGTAAAGATACTGTTTACTTGGTCATAAGTATTGGTAACCTCCTTTTAGGTATGGAAATGGTACTTTATCATTTTGTTTATTGAAATTAACTGTATTGGTAAAAAAAAAAATTCTTTACAACATGAAAATAAATGAAGATCAGTCTGTGGATATGGTCATCAAATATTAACATTTTTCTCTTTTTAATAATTTTCAGATGATATAAAGTTGACCTTACCACCAAGTCCACTAACCTTAAAAAAGCTGGAAAATGAAAGACCAGGTAAATAATGTTTGTTTTACATGATCTTATTTTCATCAAATTATTCAGGTGTGTTATCTAAAAGTACTTGTTGTACCTCTGAAAAGTGGAGCTTATTTTGCTTGCTTGACTTTGTTTTTTATGTTCAGATTATATTGGAATTTCAAAGTCATAGAAAGAGAAAACAAAGGATGGTTTGGGATTAATATGACCCCTCTCACTACCTCCATGACACTTGAATTTTGGTCATTATGAAGGAAATAACACTCCTTCACATAGTTGAAATTCCATTTCTGAATCAAATATTATAATTAAAAAATAAAACCACCATTACCACCACTACCATCTACTCCTCAATGTGGACCTGTCAAAATTTAGTGTGGCATTTTTTTTTTTTTTTAAATATGAACCTTAAAACATTGGTGGTTCAGTGGGGGTGGGGAGAGTTAGCTTCTCACAGTTACTTCAAATCTATGTATATTAAAGATTTTATACAAGTGGGTTTAGAGAAATGGTTATTTTGCATTATAACAAAATGAACTAATAATTATAAAATAATCTCTAATTTAAAATTAAATTTGTCACTTACATTACAGCTAGTCTTATTATATTTTTTGTTTTAAAAAATTTAATGTTTTGTAAGCAATATTTTAGAAGTCTGCATTGCTTAGTTAGGCACAAGGCTATTATCTTTATGCACTTAATAATAAACTCTCTATTTTTTCATTGAATAAAGATGAGGAAATTGTCAGGTTTTACTGTGTAGCTGATCCCCATGCACGTCTGAGTTAATGCTGAAAAAGTTTTTAGCTCAAACCTGCCCCCACTACAACTAAAATCCTGATATTTGCTCATTTTGTCAGATTTTAGAAAGTGGGTTGGCTTTGCGTTCTTTTAGATCTTATTATAATATTCTTATATACATATATATATATATATATTTAGTGTATCGAGGCAGCAAATAATTTTCTAAACATATACTGTTAAATATAAGAGACAATGAATATCTATTATGTTTAATCATGAGTCATTCTAAACGTCATATTTTGGCTTTAATTTCAGTTGAAAATAAAGACAAAAATTCTCCAACATTTGGATAATTTTTTATTAATTTTGTTCTAAGCATTCGACTCACATGAGCCATCTTCAGAGAGGTTATTAAGACGGTAATACAGTAACATCCACCATCACCGACGATTTTATTTTGTGTTGACATAAAACTCCGCTAGGCAATGGCAATAGTTACCAAAAATAACAAACGCAGTTCGCAAATTTGCAATGTGGTTCTATGATGTCACACTGTGTGATAGCGCGAAATGACAACAGAATCATGTATTCAAATTCAATGTAACGTGTTATGACCGGATTTAAAGGTTATTTTATTAAGTACGGGTTGTTTGGATTTAATGTACATGGCCTCCAATATCCTTACTCACACACAGAGTAAAAAGAACCTTCAGATATTCAGAAGTTTCAAGGTTGCAGTTCGTACAATAGTGCAGAAAATTGATAATATATAAAAGCTTTCATTACACCCGAGCAACGCCGGGCTACACTGCTAGTTTTATATATTTCAGGAACAGTTAATGAGGTACTTATTATTGGTTACCAAAGACAGACATTACTTAAGACTCCACCAAATATTTTTAAAATGCTTTGTATGAATGAATAAAAGGATTTTGAGGTTATGACTTATTTATTGAAAAGTAAGATATAATATGAATTTTGTTTTTTCATCGTTTACAAGAGCATATTTTGGACTATTGCAACTCATTTCTCTTTTTATCTGTCTTTTTATCCTTCTCCTTCACATAACATTAATACATTAGAAGCAATTTCATATTTAGATTTTCTTTCTATCGGTTATCAGAAATCAAATGTAATTAAGGTGTTTGTTTGTGTTTGAACAAATTTAAGCTGTTTTTTTTTTCTATTTGAAATTTAGTTCAAATTAACTATCAAATAATTTACACTGAATAAATTCCACAACTTTTTCTCATCTTAGAAAATGATGCTAGCTAAAGTTAAATGCAGAATAGTTGAAAGCTTCTGTTTATAATTGGCAGTTTCATTTAATCGTTACTACTACTTTTATTCTCTGTTGAGAATTTTTTCCTGTCGAAAGAGTAATACTACAAACCTGTTACAGTAATTTAAAAAAAATTCACTTAAATATTTATAATGCCTTGAGTTGACTGCAATCCTATTTTTAAGTAGGCCCTATTGGCTCCATCATTTAATAGTTTTTAGATAGGATCCTGGTTTCTCTGTAGAGAACATGAAAGAAGACTTGCAAATTTATTCTCTTCTTACAATTCTTTTTATTGCTTCTTGCTTTTTTTAGTTTTTATATGCAGTGAGGTTCACTTACTGCAATCCTGATGGAGGGCCAGTCAAGGTGGAGGGTAAGATCCACAGGGTAGTGGTTTGCAGGAAGAAGTTAAACTTACTTCTTACTAATGGAATACTGAAGGATTGTAGGTAGTTTGGTACAATGTAAGTGGCATGGCATATCCTAGCCGTGAAGGTTAGAACTGGCAGAACTAAATAATGTAACACATCACTCAATATATCCCAGCATATGATTTTTATAAAGTACTAACTTTCAAATAGCACCTGACAAAATTTGGGCAAATTTTTAAAACAATGGAAAAATCTGAATTTCGTGTGTTGATAAAGCATTGCTTTCTGATGAAGAAAAATACTGTTCAAGCAAAGCAATGACTTGATAAGTGTTATTCAGACTCTGCTCCCTCGGAAACAACAGTTAAGTGATGGTATGCTGACTTTAAATGTGGTTGTACAGACATAAATGATGCTGAATGCTCAGTTCACCCAAAATTGGCAGTTGTTCCGAAAAACACCAAAAAAATCCCTAAACTCATTTTGGCCAATGGTAAATTGTAGTCGTGTGAGATAGCAGAGGAATTGAACATATCAGAAGGCAGTGTATTCACCATTTTGCATGAACATTTGTCAATGAGAAAGCTGTCTTCAAAGTGGGTACCATGTTTGTTCACAGTCGATCAAAAGCAACAATGCTTCAACAATTCAGAGTGTTGTTTGCAACTGTTTCGACACAACAAAGAGTTTTTGCATAAATATGTGACAATGGAAAAAACATGGATCTACCACTTCACTCCAATCAGCAGTCATCTGTGTGGACAGCAGCAGGTGAAAGACATCCAATGCAACCAAATACGCAAACATTAACAAGCAAAATTTTGGTCTCCGTATTTTAGAATGCATGAGGTATTTTGTTCATTGATTACCTTGAGAAAGGAAGAACTATCTATAGCCAATATTATATAGCATTATTGGTGTGTTTGAAGAAAGAAATTGCCAAAAAACTGACCCAAATAAAGAAGGAAAAGTGATCTTTCACCAAGACAACGCACCATGTCAGAAGTCGATTGCAACTATGGCAAAACTACATGAATTGCACTTTGAATTGCTTCCACGTCCACACTATTCTCCAGATCTGCGCCCAACCCCCCCCTCCCAAGTGACTACTGGTCACTTGCAGACCTCAAATGAATGCTCCAGGGAAAGAGATTTGGCTGTAATGAAGAACTAATATTGGAAAGTGAGGCATATTTTGAGGTCAAAGATTAATTTTTCTACAAAAAATGCATTGAACTGTTAGAGAAGCATTGGAATCAACCTCCTTTTAGGGTGATACACTATGTTGATGAATAAAGTCAAATTTTACCTAAAAGTTGTTGTTTATTAGTTAGGCCTAGAATTTATTGAGTGATGTGTTAGTTCATCTAAGCACTATCCATAGAAGGAGTGATAGATAAGTGACAAGTTTGTCACAACCCACCTATTAAAACAATGAACTTGAGCTTCACTTCTCTTGAAAGATTTTCGATTTTCTAATGCTTCATATTAAAAATACATTGTTTTTTATACTTGCTGCTTAATGAGACAGTAGAAAAGTAAAGGAAGTGGCATGGCACGTAGATGTAGAGGTAAACATAATTAGACAACAGTAGATCTTTACTTTGTTTACTTTGAGTTGCATTTTACTGTCCTTATTACAAATTGACATTCTTATCAACACACTAATCTTATGGGGTACTATATTTTTAGAACTTAGTAATTTCTTCTTTAGCTAATGATTCTTTGACCTATTTGAGTTAAATTTCTTATTATTTTCAGTTATTTTCTTTCCTCCTTGCAATTCACCCATTCCTTTTTAGCTTATTTTTAATCTTTATTGAGGAAGTTGTAAGAGGGTTTCATTTTTAATTCTCTTTGGCATTTTGCATCTGTGGGTGTTTAGTCTGACTTGCTAGCAATCTTTCAGGGGTAAATTTTTTTTTTCTGCAGTATGGTTCACTCCACTTGAGATAGGTTATGTTAAGAAGAAATTTATATGGATACAAGGGTAAGATAATGTGACGATAAACATTCACACTTACCAGAGCCAAAGCGTCCAAGGTATTTTGCTTATCGGTCTGCTGTGTTGTGTTGTATGCGTGTGTAAACCCACGCTAGACAGTTCATCATTTCATCAGCTGCGTCCTCTCCTCTTACAAGTTTGGTCTAAGAAAGGTATATTCTTTGACCTCTGTTATTTTATGCTAATTAGCACGAGCCGGGGACTCTGACTGAGAACGAGACTGACAGCGATGATTGGTGCTTTGGCAATGGTTTTTGTCCATAAAAAGGGTCTAAGACATTGGCTGCCAGTGCTGTTGGGACCGCAGTGAGGTGCACTGGTATAGAGATTCGTATGGAGTTACAACTCTGTTGTTGTCTGAAAGCTGGACTCTAGGTTCAAACCTACGAGTGGAGCAATCAGTGTAACTGAAATGTAACAGAAATCCACTGTTTAACTACAGACAACAGTTGATTCTAGACATACCCCTGTCAGTGGGACTTCAGAATATGCTGACTGCACCACTGTGGTGGGGGGGGGGTGTAAAAGTCCCGTTTGTCATGGGTATCAACCTGCGATGTTTGAGGAATGGATCCTGGTGGTTAAGGATTTTATGAGTTAGGCTATACATATATTCCTAAACTCCAACATGCCACTTTGGCCCTAACTTGAGCTAGATGGGTGGTTGGAGAGGCCCAATCCAATCAAGTGGCTGGTTATGACAAGACCTAAGTCAGATTAACAAAACAAAGAAAATTTGCTGACATTTACCATTTCAAACATTAAATTGACTTGGTAAGAAGTGGTTGTAGGGTCAATCAGACTGGGAACAAAGGAATCTGACATGTCTCTTTCAACCCCTGATAACCCATACATGGGTGGAAAATCCTGAATACAAGAGATTCTTGGAACCCTCCCCACATTTGAGTATACCAGTCATGTAGCCCTGAAGGAATGAGGCAAGAGATTTCTCTCATATGAGGCTCCAAGGTGGCGGGGGACCGTGGCTCAATAATAACAATTACAATAACAAGAGTCTACACATTGATATAGGCACAGAGAGTGACACAGAAAAAAGCAGTTAAAATTACGAAAAACACGCGAAAGATGCATTTTTACAAGAACCAACCACAATTAATCTACAAAACTGTAAGCAAGTTTGAGCAAAAGCACACTGTATGATTCAAAATCTGACAAAGAATCTTGGCAAAAACTACACCTTCACACCAACCACCAAAAAAAACCTCAGTAAATAAAACATGAGAAATAATGAGGGAAATTAATTAAAAAACATCACAAACTGCAACAATCCACAAATGGGTACAAGTGCACTGGAAATGGTTGGTTGTTTTGTTTTTATGGCATATCAAACTTGGCGGGTCATTGATTGTCAACTAAATTTTATTTATTACTGGTAATACCTTTTTCTTTCAACAATTGTTGTTTTTTATATAAGTTTTATGTGTAGTAATACTTTTTTCTTTTTTGAGTATCAAGATTCATTGGGATTTGTTTTTAAGGGCAGGGTCCCCAAGTTCTACACTGTTATTTAAACCATGACTGGAGGGTACAAGTGCTTACAAGGGTACCAGTGCTTAAGTGAATGCAGGGTATTCAACTGGAATTCAAACTCAGCTCACCGATTTCTCTTTCCGAGCCAATATCCACTGCACCACAACGCACATCCATCACTATACGCTTACAGCACCTGGTATTCCCAAGCGGTCACCCATCTAAGTACTGACCAGGCTCAACGTTGCTTAATTTCGGTGATCGAGTGAGAACCAGTGTATTCAACGTGATATGGCCGTAAGCCGCACTGGAAATGGAATAGATAAACTAATAGCAACAGAATTCACTAAACTCCTAAATTTAAAAAATCTAAAAGCATTATGGAGCAAGAAAAAATTGCATTCACTTCAAAGAACTAACAGATTCCCTAAACAAAAGTAAAACTCTACAACTAGCACTGATGAAATTCGTTACCACGTTTTAAAACACCTGCTTAGAAAAGTATCTTTTAATACTTTAAATCTTCAATGATATATTGTTTTTGAAAACAATTTCCAAAATTTTTGCTTTAGTCTGTCATTGTTCCAATTCCTAAAACTGGCGAAGAATATTCTAATCCAACAAATTACCGACCTATTGCACTAACAAGTTCGTAAGATGATGAAGGGAATGGTAAATACTCAATTAATGTGGTACCTAGAAAGAGATGGTCTCTTATCTAGCTACCAAAGCGGATTCCAGAAAAAAAAACAAGGAACCAATGATCAGCTTGTACTGTTAGAATCCTTTGTTTGTGATGGCTTTGTTTGAGGTCATCATGTGGTATCAGTATCCTTTGATCTTGAAAAAGCCTATAATACCTCATGGAAGTATGGTATCCTAAAAGACTTGCACAAAATGAGAATAAAAGGAAGAATGACTATATTCATCCAAAATTTCCTATCAAATCAAACATTCAAAGTATGAAATGGAAACATAATATTGGACACACAAGCAGGAGTACCTCAAGGTAGCATCTTATCAGTTACACTATTTATTCTCAAAATCATTAATACAAGAATTGAAAAATCCCTATATGTAAATGACCTCTCAATACTATACTCATCACCAAACCTGCCTTCCCTTGAAAAATATGTATAAATATGTTTAAACAAGATAGACAAATGACAATTCCATTTCTCAAAAAAAAAAAAAGAAAACTGTATGCAAAAATGAACCTACCACCTTAATCCGGAATTAAAATTTTCATTACAGAGTAGACCTCGATAAACTATCCTGCTATTTCCTTGGGTAGCAGTAGTTCATGTGGCACCCAACGTAAGAATGGTAGCAGTTCAGAGAACAGCGTGGTTGTGCGGATGACCATCTACATGACAACGGACAAGCACATCACTCCAGTTAGCGGCGAACTATGGCAAGATGGTGACTAGACAAATACCCGTCCCCTTTGGAGGGGTTGGCATTAGGAAGGGCATTCAGCCGTGAAAATTTGCTCCAATTTCATATGTCATGTCAAATCCAGATATAGTTAGTAATAATGGGGCTGGAACTAATAGTGAAGGTATCGTTCGTGGTAGGGTGGGCCACTCTGTTGTGGGTCTCATCAGACCGTTAATGAACATCAGACCTGGATGGCATGGCAGAACTTCCAACCCTCGGACACAGGGAAAAAGGGAAGTAAAACCTGATAGAAGAAGAAGGAGGAGTATGCAAAAGTGTGCCTCGTCTGCAAATGGACACTTAATTCCTGTAATCCAACAAATAAAATATCTGGAATTATACTTGACAGCAAACTTAACTTCAAGCCACATATTTATTACCTTAAACAAAAATGTCAAAAGATTTTGAAGCTTCTAAATGTAATATCAAAACTGAATTGGGGTGTCAACCAAAAAGAAACACATAGAACATATCAGCCACACATCAGATCAAAATTAGACTGTGGATGCATTATTTACACTGCCTATCCTATTTGAAAAAACTACAAATCATACAAAATCAAGGACTGAAAGTAAGTCTTGGAGTCTGCTGGACCTCACCCATGCAAAGTATCTATATAGAAGCTGATGAACCACCTATATCTCTGAAATGAGAAAAACTATTCCTCCAATATGCAGTAAAACTACAATCCAACCCAAATAACTTAGCACGCCATATGTCCAGTTTTAAAGAAATAAACCAATAGCAATCCCTTCACTTGGAGTTTTAATCAGCAAAAACTAGAACAAATAAACAGATCTTGATAATATAACACCAGTCACAATAAATAAGGTAGCTCTATGAACAATCTCCAAACCTCCACATAGACTTAATATTGTTTTATAATGTTAGTTTTTGTAATGTTATTTTCAAGATTTTATTTCACTATTATCAAGTTATAATATTTTGGTATCTTTGCATAAAGTCAGCATACTAAATGAATCCTTCAAGTAATACACATTAATGCTCTTGGAATAATTCTTTTGAATAATTTACCCA
Organism: Ascarosepion bandense; assembly: GCA_037127315.1. Lineage (NCBI taxonomy): Eukaryota > Metazoa > Mollusca > Cephalopoda > Sepiida > Sepiidae > Ascarosepion > Ascarosepion bandense. The sequence continues at coordinate 1,451,276 of JBBBDQ010000710.1, forward strand.
GAATCTTGCTTTCCCATCAGCTACAATCTTCAAGAATTCAAATAAGAAGTCAATAGTAATTTACTATCTCACTAATTTGCTACCTCCCTCTCTCATGCTTCTTTTTTTGTCCACTCCACTCTCATTAGTATTCTCATCCTTCTCCTACCCTCTTCCTGACATCTCATGTAACATGTCGCTCTTTCTCATAACTTACCTCCTATGTAACCCTCTGCTCAACAGTGGCAGTAAAATGCCTTGCTTGGGGGCGACACGATTATAAAAAAAACAAACAAAAAAAAACACAATCTCTTCAATGATGTACAACACAGATAACACTCAGATTTTTGTCTGAATGCTTTATATACTAAATATTTATAGTCACATGATCCCAGTAGCACAGTTCATTAAATGGTTATGTCTGCTGCCTTTCTTCTTGCATAACACATTGACACACACACACACACACACACACACACACACACACACAAAACAACAGAAATATCTACAAAGAATTAAGCAATAAATGACTACAAACTTTTTACACAGATGGATTAAATAATCCTAGATGGAATAGATGCAGCAGCCACAAACAAATTTGCTAACAAATCAGGCCATTAAATAATGCATCTATGTATACTGCTGAACTACAAATCATTAAAATGTCACTTAAGATTATATAAAATTTAAAAGATAGGGAGTCTGAGAATATTACAAACTTTCTGTCTAGTTTAAAAGCAATTAAAGAAATGAATGCAAATCATCCTTATATTCAAGAAATCCTAGAAATTCGTCATAAAGCACAAAACAATATTTGTCTGGATTCCTAGCCATATAGAGATCAAGGGAAACCATAAAGTCAACACATTGGCAAAAGAAACAGTGAAAATGAAAATAGCCAACGTCAAACTCCCTGATACAGATTAAAAAAACAAAATTACGTAATACATGAAAAGAACATGGCAAGCAATTTAAGACATGTTCCCAATCAATAAGCTATATGAATATCAGCCATTGTAGACAAGACATAGTGCTTATCAGAATAAGAAACACACACACACACAAAACAGAAAATACACCTCGGTGTAACCACTGCAGTCAATTTCTCACTGTCAAGCATTTTTTTGATAGATTGCAAGAAGCACCAAAAATATGTATTAGCTTTTACAAGCACAAAATTTTAACGTGTTTTTCAAAAATGTACTTACTGCTCAAATAAATGGAATATGGATGAAGTGTGTGTGTGTGTGTGTGTGTGTGAGGGGGGGATTTGCTACTATGTAAGTGGCATGGCAAGTCTAACCTTGAAGGTCAGAGCAGGTGATGCAGGTTGTCTGAGCACTTTCCATGGTATCAGTGATAGAGCAGAGAGACTCACTACTCCCCTACTCCCCGTGAGAGAGATGTTGGAGTGTGCAAAATAATTCTTCTTCAACAAGGCCTCAGAGATGTTTTTAAACTCTATCAAGATTGGAAAGTGAGGTCTGGGTAGCTCCTGCTCAGATAGGGCAACAGTACTCTATTTTTGACCTGATCTGGCTCTTACAACAATAGAAGAATCAGGTGCTTACTGGAGTAGTATAGAGAGCTGATCATTTTATTGCATCTTTAGTGATGGATTGTATATAGGAATTTCACTTGAGTTCAGGTGTGTCTGAGGTCAAATATCCTCTCAAGGTACAGGGCCTCCATTCACTGGCAATGATGGAATTTAATCAGTTTTATTTTAGAGGCATTAAATGTAACCAGCCAGTTTTTGTTCCACTTGGAAGTTAGTGTTAGATTGGAAGAGAGGTCAGCTGCCAATCTTTTGAAGGTGCATCTGTATATCATCATATCATCAGCATTTTGAAATTGTTAAATGTGACTTTCTCTTCTACTCTAACAGTTCCTTTTCTTGCACTTTGTTTATGGAACTCTCTTCTATTTGCTTGCTTCTCTGATAACTACAATCTTCAAAACTTTAAATGCAATGTCAATTGTCATCTTCTATCTACTTGATTCCCATCCATCCTTTCTTCAACATTTCCTGTACCTTGTTTTTTCTCTAACTGTAACCCCCTGTGCACCAGTGGCAGTCCTACCTTGCTTGGAGTGAAATGATGAAAAAAAAACAAAAATTACAGAGTATATATTTCCATGTGACCACTGGGGAACACCTGCATTGGCTGTTAGGTCCTTGGAGAATTAACCATTAATAACTACCTTCAGGCACTTTCCCTCTTCCAGTGATTCCCATAGACAGAGAGCCTATCCAATAAGTAGAACACCTCAAATTGCTTTTTAAATAAAGCATTTTATGATGTCGTAAACATCCAGTGTGTTTGCAAGATGTATTCTCTTCATAAACATTAATGCAATAATTACTCATTGTGGTCATTTCAATGGAGCGTACTCAAAGTTGTTAAGTTTTATGTACCATGTCCTTTCAGGACATTGGCAATCTTGGCTCTCCATAATTTTCTGTCCTTTGTAGCCCTTAATAAATTTAGTCTTTTTATCTGTCCTAAACCTTGTTCTACTATCCATTTACACAAGATCATCCCTCTTTTTTGAAATTTGTATCCCTTCAGAATGTTGATGATCATGGCTCTCCACTGTTTCCTTTCCATTGTAGCTCTTAATAAATGTTGTCTTTTTGTTATCTCCCTTTTCCATCATCTATTTACTTTAGCTTGTCTTTCTTTTTCTAAAGCCATGTCCCTTCAGTGTTTTTTGTCCTTTGTAGTTCTTAATAAATTTAGTCTATTTGTTATCTCGCTTAAACCTTGTTCCTACTATTGATATACTTAAGCTCGCTTGGTATGTTATGTATTGTTTTCCTCTATTCCTTTTCTCCTTGATTAACAATTATAAAAATAGACTAAATTTTGCCTGAACATGTCTTTGTGTTATTGGGTTACTATCATGCCTTTGTACTCTCTGGTTTTCTTCAGGTATCTGCCATAATTGGTAAACTTCTGGAAATGACTAGTGAAGCACTAGTTCAATCAAATCAGTGTATAATAATAATAATTTCTCATCTCTAAAATATTTTCTTCAGTGTGGCAAACAGATATATTTTTTTCTTTTTAAATTCTTGCTGCTAACAAATCTCTGATTGAGACTTTCATTTAGATGTCTTGCATTGCATCCAACCTGTCCAGAAATGTTTAAACTGTCTACTGTATACAACAGCTTTCTCAGACCAATGGTTATAAATGGTTTTCAGCCAATGAAACTTGTATGTCTTGTCAAAGACAATACCTCATCAAATCTTGTGACCTGTTCCAAAAGAATCACAAAGAACTGTATCAAATAATAGATTTTGTTTGGTTGGTTGTTTTTATGGCATATCAACCTCAGTGGGTCATTTATTGCCAACTAAATTTTATTTATTTATTGCTGGTAATACCTTTTTCTTTCACCAATTTATTGTTGTTTTTATATAAGTTTTGTGTCTAGTCATACTTTTTTTTCTTTTCGAGTATCAAGATTCATTGGGATTTGTTTTTTGTTTTTTTTGTTTTTTAAGGGCAGGGTCCCCAAGTCCTACCCTTGTTTTTTAACCCATAACTGGAGGAAAGGGAAGGATTAATAACTTTCCCCAAGGGTACCAGTGCTTAAGTGCATGCAGGGTATTCAACTGGAATTCAAACTCAGCTCACCGATTTCTCTTTCCGAACCAATATCCACTGCACCACAACACACATCCGTCACTAAATGCTTACAGCACCTGGTATTCCCAAGCAGTCACCCATCTAAGTACTGACCAGGCTCAATGTTGCTTAACTTTGATGATTGAGTGAGAACCAGTGTAGTCAACATGATATGACCGTAAGCCTCAAATAATAGAAACATCACTTGAGGACTTTAAGCATTAGTAACAATTAAAATGGATATCGCATGTAACTCAAAGAGAAAATAATGATATAATCAATATGTTGACTTTCCACACTACTTCAAAGAAAAGTTTAGGAAGGAAGCTTCTATCATTACTGGAAAGAGCAATAAAAGCGACTGAACTTGATAAACCTATTTTCTTGAAAACCTGTTTTAATACAAAGATTTTATAAATTTCAACCCAGAGAAACAGCTAATATTATGGTTATCATCTCAGTTACAACATTTTAACTTATACACCCACCCCCTCTCTTAAATTATCTTAATATTTATTTTCGATATCATTATCTCCATAAATTTTAATAATACTGGTGTGGTGAAGTTTTTCTTTCTTCTTTTTTTTTTTTTTTTTTTTTTTTAAGATGCTACTATGATAAATTATTGCCAACTGGTCACACAGAGTTGGTGGACATTTTTGCTGTCTTGTGAAAGGAAAATTCTAAATTCTATTAATCAACTGCTGCTTTAGTCATCAATTTTTTGATAATGTTGGTTTTTTTGCTATCATATCAGCTGTTTTTATTTGATTCTTGATTTCACTTACCTTGCTTATTATTTATGGAGGAAAAATTTTAGTTTCCTCCCACACCTTCCTCTCAAGAGATTGGATTTGGGGGCGCCAGGGCAGCAACAGGTTCACAAATATCAGTGCATCCTAGCTTAGCCTGAGGGGAGAGGGCTGCTGATATTACAATTCCTGTTTCATCACTTCAAAATTCCCCTACCTCACTCAAACACTCCCAATCTTTCTCTGCTTCAGTTCCTTTTCATGGTTTGGCTTTGATGTTTTTGCACCATTTACATTGCCTACATAATTAGTTATTAACAATGCAACATATTTCTGGTGGCAAGGTGTTTGTGGCTGTTAACATTCTTTTATTCCTGCTCTCCGCTTCTCCAACCACTCCTCCTCCTCCCTCTAACTCCCTATTATATAAACTATTATCCTACTTATTTGTTTTCTGTGTAGGATCAATGTGTAGTATCTGTCTGATCCACTTTTTCTAAGCTGGAATCATTTAATCTTTTTCTGGCCAAAAAAGTTACAGAATAATTTTAAGTGGGAAAGAATTTCAGAAAGTGAAGGAGATGAGAAAGAAGAAAAAAGTGTGTGAAAACAAAGTTAAAGGTAAAATATGTAGTGTGGGTGGGGAAGTGAATATATATATTTATATATATATATATATATATATATTTTCTAAACATATGCTATTAAATTTTATAAGGGACAATGAATGTCTATTATGTTTAATCATGAGCCGTTCTAAACGTCGTATTTTTGCTTTAATTTCAGTTGAAAATAAAGACAAAAATTCTCCAACATTTGGATAATTATTTATTGGTTTTCTTCTAAGCTTTTGGCTCACATGAAAGACATCTTCAGAGAGGTAGTTTAAACTGAAATATTATAAAATCCACCATCACCGACGATTTTATTTTGTGTTGACATAAAACTCCGCTTGGCAACGGCAATAGTTACCAAAAATAATAAACGCAGTTCTTAAGTTTGCGATGCGGTTTTATGACATCACACCGCGGGATAGCGCGAAATGACAACAAAACCATGTCGTCAAATGCAATGTAATATGTTATTTCCTGTTTTAAAATTGATTTTATTGAGTGTTGGTTGTTTTGATTTGATGTACATGGCCTCCAATATCTGCAGGTTCCTCTTACTGTGTGTGAGTAAGGATCACCGTATTGTTGACCAAAATCTGTCTGATATTACCTACATGTTTATGTTTTTCAGAGAAATGTTGTTTAATAGTACTCTGATCAGAAAGATGACATGTAAGTCTACGGGAGAGCGTGGTTGTAGTAAAACCAATATATGTACTAGGTTTTTGATTAGTATCAGAGATGCAATCTCTGAATGGGCATGTAAATTGGTATACTACATTGGTTTTTTGTAAAGAATTTTGTTTAGTGCTTGTTGGGTTATTATAGACTATGAGGTCAATTGTTTTAAACTTTTTATAATATATAATGAGTTTAATTTGATTATTACTTTCGACTGGTTTAACATTTCTACGTATTATGTTTTTGAGAGTTTTTTCATCTTGTTTATAATTATTATGTATTTGGTTGCAATAGTATAAGTTAATAGTGTTATGTTTATTTTGATGTAAACCATTATTATTAATATTATCATTATTGTTAGAGCTATTGTTAATTTTGTTGAGATACATTTTAATTTGTTGATCAATAACGGAGTTAGGAAATCCATTATTGACTAGTGTTTGCTTAATGTTGTGTAATTCTTTAAGACGGAGTGACTTTCAAATTTGTTTTTAAGATATTTAATTTGATCGATATTCTTAGCTAAAACAAAGATGTCATCTATATATCTTACATATATAGAGGGTTTATTGTTGTCATATAATAATTAGAAAAGAGGGGACCTAAAGGAGATCCCATCGCAATACCATCTATGTGTGTGTGTGTGTATTTCATTGAATAATATTGACATATTATGTCTATTTTTATAATGATCCCTTCCAGCTTTTTAATTGGTTAATATGAAATTCACCAGTGAAGGTACCATAGCTTTTTTCATACCCAAGTGCTTTCAATCTCCTCCAAGATCATCCTCAGGGGTAAATTACAAAGATAAATTTATTGTAACTGGTTAAAATCTGCATTTTGTTATGTGATCTTTAAAAAGAAAATGTGGGAACGTACTCTGTTATAATTATTTTAAAATTTTAAGTTTATACATTGTTGCTATGGAAGTTTTTGCAAAACAATTTAATCATACTCAATTATTTTTCTCTGCCAAGTAGTGTTTTGGAAAAGATCAACATTGTATATCTGTTTAAATGTCATTTGGGTGATTGCATTTCTGACAAAAAAGTTAGTATACATGTTTGTTTAACATTATCAAGATATCTTACATTTTATTTTTCAGATATAAGATTAATTGCACAACATCTGAAAGCACATTCCTGTCTACCTTCACACTATAGAAAAATACTTGTAGACAACAACAATATACTACACTATGAAAATAATACACAAAACCTTCAAATTCTTGAGGTCTTCTATATAAAAAACAGCCAACTAATACTCAACAAAATTTATTACAAGTGTAGCAGCAACATGTTGAAGTGCATATATTTAATGTCATTTTACATGCTAAAATGGCATTTTCTGTCACCTCTCTTATATTCAGATGCTTATTTTGCAAAAAAATATCCATAGCTACAATGAATTAGTTTAAAGATTATAAAATATTATTCAATGAAAGCTGTTGGAATAAATATATGCTGCTTAAATATACATACAAATGTGTACACACAAATATACATAGTATGATGGACAAATTGTTGTCTAAATCATGCAAAAATAAAAATAAGACTAACATCTCATTTTAACATACATTTGCCAAAATCTATACAAAAATATCTCAAAAATATCTTTAAATATTAAAGAGTAAATTTATTCAATAAAATTATCATTGGCTTCTACCAAAGCCTCCACACGACTTTTGAATCTCCTGCAACTCTTCTGGTTAGTTTTCTGTTTAAGTTGATGAATGAGGCCATAATCCTTGCCTTCAGTTCATCTTTGGTATTACAAGAAGTTTTGTTGGTCTCTCAACAGTGCCCCACACATAACCAAGTGGATTGCAGTATGGGGAGTTAGGTGGTCAAATTTAAGGAGTGATATGGTCACAGAAACTGTCTGATAGACATGACTAGCTTCTCCTACTTATGTGGCATGGTGAAGAGTCCTGTTGCCAGATATAGGGTCTTCCAGCACCCACTCTCTTGATCCAGGGCAACCCTACCTTCTTACGTTACTTGATGTAGGCCTCCTAATTGAGCCTGAAGTCCTGTGGGGAGATGAATGGGGGCATAATGTCTCTATCACTAGTGATCACTCCAAAACACTTTTGTAATCCCCATTAGACTAATCCAACTCTTTCTAAGTTCTCTGCACTGTCCTCAGATTGACACACAAATGCCCTCTGAAATATTTGTATCGGAATTTTCAGAGTAAATGCTGAAAAGTACCTCATGCCGTTTCAAAAATTTCTGGTAGAATGAATCGTGCCATGATGCTCTTTTTTCTCACAGACAATGCCTAACTAAACCTACTATACTGTGCAGTTGACAAAATAAAATATAAACAATGTGCATGCAGAAAATTAAAAAATATAAAATGGAGACAATTTACCCATCACACCTATACATTTCTTAAATAGTCAAACATGAGAACAACTTAATACCACTTCAGATTCTCTTGATAATGGCTAAAGAAGTGGCTGAAAACACTTGGGTCAGTGAACAATATGGACAATTTTTGCACTCCCTTATTTCAGCAAACAGAAAAACATAAGAATGTTGGAAAAACAAAATAAATAAAAAAAAAATTCATCAAGTTTTTTTTTCATATTCAATGAAAAAACATGCTTAAAAGAAAGATTGCTGCCAATATATATATATATATATATATACACGCATAAGTATTGGATGCATGTTATTTTCTGTTATAACTCTAGTTTATGTTCGCCATTTTACCTGATATTTGGTAAGTAATATCTCGTAAAGTTGTTTTAGTTGTATGGGGAAGGAAAATTAAAAACTCATAGTTGAATCTATTTTTTTATCAGAGTTCAAAATTCCGCAATGCAAAAGTATTGGATACATGACACATTTTTCAAATTTCTAATTGAAACTTTGTATTTTAAAAGACTTTAAATATTCAAATTTTCGATAGTACTGGAATATTATCTTTCACCAATCAGAGAAGCACACAATTGCTTACAAGATAGTGCTACTAATCATCTAACCCTTTGATGTTCATTCTGCAATTCAAGGATTAAAAATGGCGAAAACTAAATAATTATCCAGAGATATGCGAGATAGAATCATTGAATGTCACAAAGGAAGACAAGGTTACCGAAAAATTAGCAAAGAACTGAATCTAGCACTAAGTACAATAGGAAATATCATCAGAAAGTATAAGAAGTATGGCAACGGTACAGCAAACCTTCCAAGAAAAATAAAGGGAGTCCTTCAAGGTGGACCAGCAGAAATGTGAAAAAAAAACCCTTCATTACTCGTTCTGAAATTAAAACTGATCTTGAAGCTGCTGGAAGTAATGTAAGTAAGGATATCATTAGCAGAGCTCTATATCGTACAGGCTTTCATTCAAGATAACCAAGAAAAATGCCTTTACTGAAAACCAAACATGTCAAAGACTGATTAAAGTTTGTCGAAACTTATGAAAAGAAAGGTATGCAGTTTTGGGAAAAGGTAATCTGGTCGGATGAAATGAAAGTTGAACTATTCGAAAGGAAAACAGCAACAAGTGTTTGGCAAAAAAATGGCACTGCTTTCAACAAGCAAAATACCATTCCCACAGTTAAGTTTGGGGGTGGTTCCATCATGATATGGGGATGCTTTTCATTCAAGGGCACTGGTGAGTTATAAGTTATCCATAGTAGAATGAATTATAGTATGTACAGGGAGATTCTAGAGAAGAACCTTAAAAAAATCTGCAACTTCTTTAGGACATGGTAGGAATTTCATGCTTCAATACGACAATGATCCCAAACATACCGCAAAACTTACAAAGGAATGGTTTGAAAATAATGGTATTAGTTTTCTCAATTGGCCAAGTCAGTCTCCTGACTTGAATCCAATTGAGAATTTATGGAATACTTTGAAAGTTAAAGTTCATAATTAACCACAAAATATCAAGCAGTTAGAGGAATTATGCAAGGAAGAATGGGATAAAGTAATGGTGGATCAGTGTGGAAAACTTGTGGCCAGCTATAGAAAGCGACTGGAAGCAGTGAAACAAAACAGAGGCTACAATATTAAATTGATGTATTCAATACTTTTGCATAGGGGAATTTTGAACTTTGATAAAAAAAAGAAAAAAAAAGAAAAAGGGATTCAACCATGATTTTCCTTCCCCATACAACTAAAGCAACTTTACAAGATATTACTTGCCAAATATCAGGTAAAATGGCAAACATAAACTAGAGTTACAACAGAAAATAACATGTATCCAATACTTATGTGTGTCACTGTATATTATGTATGTATGGAATCAGAGAAGGGAAATTTTAGCGTGTTATTTATAAGTGGTGTATATACACGCCAGTCACTGAAAGAATTCAATTCATTGCTGAAGAGTAATGTATAAATCAAAGAAGTGGTAACGTTTTTTTTTAATTTTCTTCTCTAGAGAGCTCAATCGATTCATCCCCCCCCCCACACACATATATATATATATAAGTAAATTATTACAAGTATAGATTTTATAACATCAAGAAATAAAGTAAATTTCGTACTTACAGGCATTTTTTTTTAAAGATGATGAAATATAAATAACACAAAAATGATCAACCAGTTTCAATCCCGTTTATCTTCAGTATATTTACAGGTGTTGGAGTCATCATATATCAAAACTAGGACCCTGTCCCTCTGTAAACAGAGAGAATGTGTAATTGAACTCCATATAATTACCATTTAGTGCCTGCCCATCCCCTCCCTTATAATATATTTTTTTCTCTTTTGTCTTGATTCATCTTCACTTTTAATATTTCAAAAATTGAAATATATATTTATACTAGCATCATAGTCCGGTGTTGCCTGTGCAACTCAGAACATTTTAATTTCTTCAGCGGATGAAACAAATACGTTTAAATTCGCTGCTGACACTTAAAATATAATCTATATATATATAAAAGGCAATCTGTGAGTCTGTGTGTGAGTGTTCCCTATGCACGCCTACATATTTTAATATTTCTTTTGTTTCAAAATTACGGGGGAAAATCTTCACATTTTTTTTTGTTGACCAAATGAATTTTTAAAACGTCGAAATAAAAATTAAATATAAAGGCTCATTTTTTTTCTTTTTTTATTAAAAAAAATATTTTAGTCACGTTTGACACGTGTGATTTGATTTCTGTGACATAATTCAGCAACCATCTTAAGATCTTAGATGTTTTACGGAGCAAATGTAAACAATCTGCATCATTGGCCAAAAAGTGCGAAAGAGAAAATTGCTGAACTTAAAACTCAAAAAGTATATGTTGACCTTGTTTTCCCTGTAGATATGTGTCCCTAGAAAGTTTGAATGGCGTAGCTTAAAAAATGTAGGCGTGCATAGGGAACAGTCACACATAGACTCACAGATTGCCTTTATATACATATAGAGAGAGAGAGAGGGAGAGAGATGTTGAAGGCATGATGATGAAAGCTAGATAGGCTTACTGTGCCTGGATATTTAAGATGCAATGAGTGAAATATGAAAAGCAGATAGAAAAGCATAAAAAATTTAAATACATTAACAATTTTTGAAATCTGCAGAAAATGATACAGTAGAAAATATTTGTGAATTCCTTATGTATTTTTTTTTTTTTTTTCAAACTGGTACATGTTTAACAGATAAAATTATGAACAGGCAACAAAGTTTTAAAAAGATAAGGAAAAGTATGAGAAGATACAGGCAAAGAATGAGTGAAGAACAAAGGCATGAAATAATGGATAATCTTAATTATTAACACTTTGGGAACTTGCTCAAGTTCAGTTGTTGCTGTAGAAAGGAAAAAAAAAACTAGGATGGTCTGTTCTTTGTTATTGATTTGCGGAAAATTATTAACTGATTGAACCTTCAAAGATATTGCAAGGAAAATAAAAACAAAGAGTTTGACATCCATATCATTTCAATCCATATTCCAACTAATATTTCAGAAAAAGATAAAAAGGCATGCTATCTTTTTACAATTTTTATTTGTTCAAAGGATTTTTTTTTTAATGGCAATGCACTTGATAACCATAGATGTGCAGTTTTCAGATAGTGTTGAAGGTTAGTATATAGTGTCAGAAACTTGGGATAATATCAGCTTCTGTCATAGGAGGAATATTTTCTTATGTACCGGAGTAATGGATAGTGGCTCAGATTGAAGAATCAAGGAGCCAGGTTCAAATTCCAGTCAAGTTCATAACATTCTCATGTTAGGAAAGGTATGAATCCATCTCTTCTCTCTCAAACTATGAGTAAATAGCAGAGTAGACTGGATTCCTATAGCCTTAGTGGCAACTAGTCTAAGAAAAGAACAACTCTGAATTTGAAAGCTGAGAGCTTAATGTAAGAATGGGTACTGCAACACAATCTGAAAGCATCATGAGGAAGAAGAATCAGTTTTTTTTTTCTTTTGCTCTCAGGATCCTCCCACACCCCATGATATTTGAGTCTGATGATGATGTTGTTAACTGGAGAGAATGGTAAAAATCCATTATTAAATGAAGCAACATAGTTAATTTCATATGTTGAAGAATGAGCAGTGCTGTCTGTATAATACATTATTTTAATTTGTAATATTTTGCATCTTGTCTGTGCAACTGAAAGGGTAGCAATGCAATCTGGGGAAACACATGGCCTCTATATATTATAACCCAGGCCTCTACCCTGGAGAGGTCACTCCAGTTTCACCACCCAGTGAAAGCACAAAATGAATGAATTTTAAACTTAAAGCATTTCCATTATCTCTGGATATAAATTGATGCTTCAGTCAGTTAAGTGCCATACGTTAAACACACTTGGGCAATCTTGTCTCGAAAGAGACATGACTGACTGGGCAGAAGATTATCCCTCAGTAGGTTGCCATTGCTTTCTGCGGTAGACTGGTTGCCAGCCAAGGCTATAGAACCCAATCTGTCCTGTTATTTAACCCATAACTAGAAGGAAGGAAGAAACGGATTAATACCTTTCCCAAGGGTATTTGCGCGTAAGTGAATGCAATGAATTCAACTGGAATTCGAACTCGGCTCTCCGATTTCTCGTTCCGAGCTGATATCCACTGCACCACAACGCACATTCCTATTGATGCTTACTACTTACATTATCTACACTGCAATAAAATAATCATATCAATTTTTTTATGCTATGTTTATTTTAGAATGTAATCTATTATGGCTCCCTACCGTTTTCTTTTTTTTTTTTAAGTCTGTGAATTGCTATGACTGTTTAGGACATAACAGAATGGTTTCTTTTTTTCCCTTTCCACAGTTTTGAATTCAAGTCTGTCATTAAGACTGCAGGGGGTTACTGAGTGTGAAAGAATATAAGAAAAAGAAAAACATTATTAGAGAGAGAACATTAATAGAAGAGGAATCATAAAAAAAAGATAACAATTGATATTGCATTTAATGTTTTTGAAAAATCAAAATTGATTGTAAAGAAAGAAAAAAGCTGGAGAGTTTTACAAGCAAGAGGTGCAAGAGAAGAAACTATTAGTATAGAATTTGTGGTTACATTTAGCTATTTCAATTGTAAAATGATGAGACCTTGCCACCAATCTAGTACTGCACTTAAATCCATAAAGTCTAGGTACCATAGAAAGAACAAAGTTCATCCGAACAATTACCATGAAATTATTTATAGAAAAGTCACAGGGAAGCTACATTATGAATGCCAGGTTAGGACCAATAACATTGCTGAGTCTTCTTTGGAGATTATCAAGGATCTCAAAATATATAGCAGGAACATCAGACTATATGTGACAGCAATATTTAGAGTATGGACAAATGGTAGACTTATAAATATGTAATATAGATACTGGCAAGGAAAATTGTCTAGCATGACACTGTGAACCAACATATCTAGAAGTTGATTTAATGTAATCTTTCCACTTCATGTTAGTAGACAACATTAACCCAAGAAGCCTCAATGGGTCACTCTCCTGGAGGTTAGCATCAGCCATACGGATGGAAGGTAGAAAAGGTTCTTTCAGATGATTAATAGACAAAATTCTGCTTTAGAAGTGTTAACATTAAGAAATCATTTCCTTGTCCCAGTTAACAACAGAATGTTGGTCTTTTTAGATCGGCTACTAATTTAACAGTCAGTTAAGTGCTATACGTGATACACGCTGGATGTGCGTTGTGGTGCAGTGAATATCAGCTCAGAACAAGAAATCGGTGAGCTGAGTTTGAATTCCAGTTGAATCCCTTGCTTTCACTTACACACAAATACCCTTGGGAAAGGTATTAATCCATCTCTTCCCTCCAGTTACGGGTTAAATAATAGGACAGATTGGGTTCTATAGCCTTGGCTGGCAACCAGTCTATCATAGAAAGCAATGGCAACCTACTGTGGGATAATCTTCTGCCCAGTCAGTCATGTCTGTTTCAAGACATGATCGCTCAAAGTGTGTATCACGTATGGCACTTAACTGACTGACTGACTGACTGACCAATTTAACAGTATTGTATACTTAGTACTAAGACTGCAGTAAATAGTTTTGTCATCAGTTAGATACTGTGTTGAGAACTGATGACATCAAGAAGGTCATTGATGAAAATTAGGAACAAGGATAAAGCCCTAGGAGTGGGGAAACCTGCATTAATGCAGAAAGACCTACAGGAGTGGAGTGGTTATTAAAGACAACTTTCCTTTCATATTACCACAGTAAGACTGAATCAGTTAAAAAATCAACCCCAAAATACCATAACATTTCAACTATGAAAAAAGACCAGTATGTCAATCCCTATATGATATCCAAAGCAACATCCTGAGCTTCTCCATTCTTACACAAAGCTTTATAGACTACTTCAGCAATACTTGTTAGTACATCAGCTGTTGACCTAGAGAAGCAAAAACTTCTTCTATTTGCGCTGTCCTTTCAGGATGTAGACGATCATGGTCTTCTACGTCTTCCTATCCCTGGTAGCTCTTAGTATGTTTTCTCCTGTTACACTACGCAACCCCCGTTTCATCATCCACCTGATCAGGCCCTTCAAATATGTTATCCGCTGCCTTCCTCTGTTTCTTTTTCCTTCTATCTGGCCTGTCAGTATCAGGTTCTCTAAGCCTTCCTTCTTCATTGCATGTCCCAGGAACTTCAGTTGTCTCTTCCTGATGCTCACTATTTTCTTTTCGTTGTCATTCTTTTTAAAACCTCATCATTGCTCACCTGCTCAGTTCATGATATCTGCAGTATCCCTCTGCAGAACCATACTTCTGCTGCTTCAAGCTTTTTCCTCATCTTTGATGATATTGTCCAGCATTCACTGCTGTATTGAAGAACTGACATCACATAGCAATCTAGTACTCTCTTCTTTGTTTCTAGTGAAATTTTCCTGTGTTTTAGTACTTTAATCAGCTTCTGGAATGCTTCCTTTGCAATGCCAATTCACATTCAAATCTCTGTGTCACACTTTCCATCTGTTAGAACACTTCTTAAGTATTAAAATTTTTGTACTTGCTTGATTCTAGTATCTTCCATTGCTTATCCAAAAAGTATCTGTATGGTGAGATGCTTAAACAATTCAGAGTTAATTAGAAACTCTAGTAATTTGCCATAATTCAGTCAGTCAGTCAGTCAGTCACTTGCCATACGTGATACATGCTTGTCTTGATCATGTCCCTTTCAAGACATTCATGACTAGACAGAAGATTGCCATTACTTTGTGCAGTAGACTGGTTACAAATCAATGCTATAGAACCCAATTTGTCCTGCTATTCAACCCATAGCTGGAGGGAGAAGTAGAAGGCTAATAGGCTGATAGTCAGAAGGCTCTGACAGTTCATCTAAGTTCTTAAAGACTGGAACTATAGATGATGATTTCCAACAAGCAGCAAGTAAAAAGTTTAGAGAGAACAGGATCCAGTTCAGAAGCATATTTCTTAAGTACTATTGTATGAATACCATCAAGTCCACATACTTTGTAGGGATCCAGTTTAGAGATTATACATAATACTGTGAATATGTTTATATATTCTATGAATATTCTTTTTTTTTTAATCGTATCACCCCGAGCAAGGCAGTAATGCCACTGATGTGCAGGGGGCTACGTAATAGTGAAAAGGTCGGAAATAGTTATGTCATTTAAAATAATCCATATATTATCTCTGAATATTTACCTGGCTAATATCTGGCATCCATTCAATATTAGATTATGGCTCTCAAAGTGGTTCTCTACATAAAGGATTCTCTTTATTGCCATGTAAATATTTCTTGAAATCCTCAAGCACATTGCACTTAGCAACTATATGAAAGATTACTGTTGAATAGAGTTACTAGATAGGAGTTGATTTATACATACAGGATTTAATCAGTTCCAGTCAGTCAGTCAGTTAAGTGCCATACGTGATACATGCTTGGGCGATCATGTCTCAAAAGAGACATGACTGACTGGGCAGAAGATTATCCCGCAGTAGGTTGTCATTGCTTTCTGCAGTAGACTGGTTGCCAACCAAGGCTATAGAACCCAATCTGTCCTGTTATTTGACCCATAACTGGAGGGAAGAGACGGATTAGTTCCTTTCCCAAGGGTATTTGCACATATATGATTGCAACGAATTCAACTGGAATTCAAACTCAGCTCTCCAATTTCTCATTTCGAGTCGATATCCACTGGACCACAACGGATTTATCAAAACAGGATTGCTGAGCTATCTCTATTTCCCACTTCCTTAATTACAAATACTTTATTATGGTAAACAAGTCTTTGGTTCAATACCCTTCCTTTTCATATGCTTTAATCAGAAAGTTTCTTTTTTTTTTTCAAATAAAGGTTTGCTACATTAATTTTCTTGATTATATAATTGATATACGATCAAGTAGTTAGAACGTTCACTTTCTGACCATGAAAACAGGATTCAAATTTTGTAGTCAGTTTGTTAAGATGGTGACTTCCTGATGTTATAGGCCTGGGGAGGTGGCCAACATTTTGCACCTTTGGAAAGTATCTGAAAAAAGATCTGGCAGGTTGAATCTACAATGGGAATTGACGATCTGTCTTAGCAGACATGCATTCTCTGAAACAAGCAGCCAGCCATTATTATAATGGGTAATAGTTTTAACTTATCCACATTTCTTAGATGAAGTGTTGTCATTATTTATTTTTCTAATACTTTTTGTATTTTATCACTATAATCAGGTCATTTTGCAATCTTAGGTTGTTTCAATAAGCTGCATTGTGCCTACCTTAATTTGAATTAACAATTACTGTTTAACTTTTGTAGCCTAATTGTAAAACAGTTCATTATTTTATTATTTTACAGACCCCCAAGGGTAGGGGATTCTAGTTTCTATCCTATCAGAACTTAATTCCTTGCTTTCAATCTATACTGCTTGCTTGAGGGTCATAAAATATAAAACAATCTAAGCTTGTGATTTCAAAATAAAATGAAATAATTCTTTGTTTATTAATGGCAGCCTGGCTCATAATTAATGGCTCATAAACTGTTTTTTTTTTTCTTCTGATTTATTGTTTTTTTGCATTTGATTTTATCCTCTTCCCATTTTTTAAATTTTTTAAAAATCTATTAATGTAACAGCAGGAGGTTTGGCCACTTATCTTGATTCCTTCCCAACTCTTAAAAGGTCACCTTATCTGAAGAAATATTTGATCAAGGGTTATTTATCCCTTTAAATACATATCACCCCCAGCCACTAATCTAACAATGACAGAATTTAACAGACTCTAGAAAGTTCATAAACTTCATTATATACTTTAGTGTTTCTTTAAAGAGATTGTCTGAGTTCTAATCTAGATTACTAATTGTAGAGAGGATAGTAATTTCTCAAGAGGTTTTTTTCATTTACCTTGTCCCTTCAGGACATGGGCAATCATACAATTTCCTATCCTTTGTAGTTATTAGTAACATTTATTATTTTTCCCCATCCATCTAACCCCACATTTTATGATTCATTCACACAAGTTTTTCTTTTGCATTCAATATTTTCTGCGAGTATCACATTTTCCCAGCCTTCTTTTCTCAGAAATTTCCTATCTTTTTCTGATTCTGAATATGTTGTTTTTGGTTTGATTTTAAGATTTCTTTATTGCTTACATGCTCTCTACTGTATTCTCAGCATCCTTCTGTAGAACCATATTTCTGTTACTGCCAGTTTCTCTTCATCTGGATGAAAATTATCCAACATTCATTCAACGTTAACTATAGGAGGATTGATATCACATAGCAGTTTGACACTCTTAAACATTGCAGTATATATTTACTCACATTTGTGGGAGACGAAGCGTCCACTTACTAATTTATGTTTGCGAGTCGACTCGACGCAACCTGTGGTCATGATTTGAAGCAGGTTTTAAGAAAGAACAAAAAGGCGAAAGTAACCAGAAAAACAATGTATTGACAAAGGTTACATGGGGTTGAGAGAGCATGCATAAGAAAGTGAAAAGGAAAGAGTCATTCCCCTTCGTCTGTTCGTAGAAACAAAATAAGATGTATGAAGTTTTTTCTCTAGCTGAAAGAAAGGTTTGTAACAATTGTTAAGATTATCGTAAAGAGTTCAAAGTTCAAATCCTTGATGAAGAAAGTCAGACAGAAGACAAAGTTCTGTGTCTGTTTGTGCGTTGAGTAGAGAGAGAGACTTACATGCGAATGTAGCAGTCGGTGGATTTCTACTGACGAAGGTTGGAAAAATTGTGGATTTATGTGTAGGAAGTTATTTTATGTAAAGTCCTGTTTGAATGAAAGTTAATGTGCATAGTGTTAATGTAGGAGAAGAAAAATAAAATAAATTTTTGCGCCACTAATTGCTACACGCAATTAGTGCGCGTGTGTTTGTGTGAGTTAGGAAGACATGTTTGCTCTTGTCCCGGGACGAAATCCTAACTGCTGTACCACGTGATGTTTTCCGCTTTTATTAGCATCGTTTTGGCAGGAACCAGTCATCACGTGGACGGCGAGTGACCATGCGTGTGTGTGTGTGTGTGTGGGTGTCAATGTATGAAACCCCACACATTTCAGTACAAGTAATATATGTGGGTGGTGCTGAAAAGTTCTAGCCTAACATAAATGAATGGCTTAGATATGAAATTTGTGTGCCATTTCACATATTCACCTTACAGTAGAACATGCTACGTTCATCTTTTTTTATCTCCTTAAAAATTTTGATATTTTTTCATAGAAAGATTTTGGGGAAAAATGAGTATACTGCATCTCTCTCTCTCTCCTATAAGTGCTCCAAATACTAAGTAAACCAATACTACCTACCATATATCCTGGTGATCAGCAACTAAACTGGTTCTTTCACCAAGCTTTTTTTAGTGAGGAAAGTGGCTAGACACCCAGGAGATTAAAAACAAGACCTGTAAAAGGGTGGATAAATCCTTTCATGGGAACAATAGCCATCTAGAACACACACACAGAATAAAACACTGGGCTTACTATCAGGTTGAAACACCCGTTTCCCATATAATCACCGAAGTTAAGCAATGTCAAAGCCTGGTAAGTACTTAGATGGGAGACTGCTTAGAGATATCAGGTGCTGTAAGCTTGGATGTGCAGGTGGTGTAATGGATAATGATTCAGAATTGTTAATCAGAGAGCCTAGTTCCAATTTCAGTTTAGTATGTTATATTCACTTATACACAAATATCCTTGGGAAAGGTATGAACCCATCCCTTCTCTCACCAGCTATGAGCTCATCAGTTAGACTTGTATCACTAAATTGTTCCCCCCCCCCCCAAAAAAAAAAAGATTCTAAAAGTTTAAAAATGTTTTCTAGCTTTAAATAATCTGAAAAGGGTTGATAAGCTGTAAGAAATGAATGAAAAAAAAAGAAAAAGATATTGCTAACTATAAATATAATTGAAAAGTACAATAAATTTAGGATACCATAAAAATTTTTTTAAAAATTTTAAGTTTCAAATATTTCTCAACAGATTTATAAAAAAAACAAAAACATAGAATGTCAAAAATTAACCTTAACTGCTGAAAAACTTTTCAAAGTATGATGTAAATACAACCAAAACAGTATTTTAGTACCTTGACCTTTAAACTTCTGTACTACTTCTGTGGATGTGCATTGTGGAGCAGTGGATATCGACTTGGAACGAGAAATTGGAGAGTCGAGTTCAAATTTGTTGCATTCACTTAGGCGCAAATACCCTTGGGAAAGGTATTTATCCATCTCTTCCCTCTAGCTATGGGTCAAATAACAGGACAGATTGGGTTCTATAACCTTGGTTGGTAACCAGTCTACTGCTGAAAGTAATGGCAACCTACTGCAGGAAAAAAAAAAAACTTCTGCCCAATCAGTCATGTCGTTTTCAAGACATGATCACCCAAGTGTGTATCACATATGGCACCTAACTGACTGACTTCTCTTTATCAGTGTTTCTAATTTAATTTTTTTTTAAATTTAATTTTTATTTATAAATAATCATATCACCCCAAGCAAGGCATTTTACTGCCACTGTCTTACAGGGTTTTACATAGGAGGAAAGTTATGAGAAAGAGTGACAGATTATAGCGGGTGTCAGGAAGTGGGTAAAAGAAGGATGAGAATACTGATGAGAGTGGAGTGGATGGTGAAGGGAGCATGAGAGAGACAATGCAGGTTAGTGAGATAGGAGATGACTCTTGACTTTACATTTAAATTCTTGGAGATTGTATCTGTCGGGAAAGCAAGTAAATGGAAGGGAATTCCACAGGCGGGAAGTGTGAGAAAAGAAGCTGATGGAGTAGAATTTGCATTTACAATTTATTGGTTTCACAGTAAAAGGGTCGGACCTAGTTGCTAATCTTGTGGCTTGAATAAATTTATATATAGGGGGCACCAGTGAGCTAAGTTCATCAGAACAGAAGCCGTGAAAGTATTTGTAGAAGAGACACAAGGAAGCCACATTGTGCTGGTGAGAAAGTGACTGTGTCTGAGCTGCGAAGTCGGGATCTATTACATTACAGATTCTTCGTTGGATTTTGTCAAGGACACCTAGGTGGATAGCAGGAGCATCTGACCAGATATGGCAGCAGTATTCAATGCACAGGCGGATGGTAGATTTATATATGTGCAGGATCATACCAGATGGGAAAAACTTTCTGGCCCTACACAGAGAACCAACTCTTGAAACTAAGTCAAGTGTGTTTTTTTGTTTTAATTTCTTTTTTTATTTGTTTATTTCGCAGTGCTTTTAGTATCAAGCTTTTGTTCAGTGTATCAGGCTCCTGCATTTTCTTTTCTTCATGAATCTGTTGTGATGTATTTGAAAGTAAGATGTTTTTCACATCTGACAGCAAGGCTTTGTTTGGAAGATTATCGGTTTTGAGGAGTTTGGAACCACTTCTTAATTGCTGTTTTCCCAGTTTCACTCTCACCTGAGATAATAGCACCTGTTAGGCTCCGAGTTGTTGGCAAATTGGAAACCCTTAAACAGAAATCAAAACATTCTTTTACAGTAACAATATCATCCATACATTTTTATTACAATAAAAAATAATTACTAATACGTTTTTATTACAATAAAAAATAATTACTAATACATTTTTATTACAATAAAAAATAATTACTAATACATTTTTATAGTAGAATTACCAAAAATACATTTTATAAAAACATAACCAAAAATACATTTTTTTTAAATGCAACCTACAATACATTTTCTGAAAATACGACCAACAATGCATTTTTATCGCAAAATGGCAAGACAGCAATAAAAAAAATAGAAACTACATTTTTATAATAAAATTACCAGCAATACCTACAAAAATACCAACAATGCATTTTATCATGTACAAACTATATATCTAAATAAAACATACGTTTGCTCTGCAAGTATAAAATTGTGTACAAAATATCTCAAGTTGAATGCATAAAATTGTGTACAAAATATTTAGATTTTGGCATTTATTAATGCACAAGTCCAGCTCATTATAAATAGATACAGTTTTACTTTTCTATAGATAAGCCCCTATATAGAAATTGATGATTAGAGAATATTTAAATGAAAATGTTTGACAATCTCATTCATTTAAAGTGTGTGTGTGTGTGTGTGTGTGTGTTACTGAGAGAGTTATATAGTTGTATTGCTAAAAATAGCAGCTCTTAGATTAGGAAAATTGTTTGAGTACAGATAATCACAGATATTTTTTTTGTTTTGGTTATCACATGTATTTATCACAACTTAAAGGTGGTAGATATATCAGTTTGTTTGCCAGAAACGTTTTGAGTATACACAAGGATGCATATTTCTGTTGAGTTCACTTCATAGTCCTGAAGCTGAATCATGAATTGCTATGTTCCATTTCCCACTTGTTATTCCCCATTGACTTATCAGGATGATGCTTTTGGCCTCACAGAATTAACTTCTGTATATGACAATATTATAATGACTATAAAAACAGGTATGTATGTTTTTTTTTTTTTTTTTCACTTTGTCCTTCTTTCCTATACTATTACTTGAAGAGGAAGTGTATTTTATTTCTTCATAGGGAAAGTTATTCTGGTATTTTTTTTTACTCATTGCTTGGTTGTTCCTCTTTGTTTTGTCATCCACACTGGTATCCATGTTGCTTACATGCTTTGCTGATTACATAAACACAGTCACCATGTAGTGTTGATATGTCCACACTGTTCTCTCTTTCATATATATTGATGAAAAAAAAAACAAAAAAAATATGTAGATATTATATATATCTTTACAAAATGTATGAAATTCATTACGGAATGAATTAACACTGATATGCTTTTTATTTTTTTGTTTCAACATTATTTTTAATTGATACTCATATTTGAGTAGCTTCTCTGTATTTTATAATTAAAAGCAAATTTATTTATGTCTACTAGCCTGAATAATCGAGAAATCTTGTTAGGAATATATGGATCCTCCAGCAGGATTTGAGCCTGCATTCCTCAGGGGAAACTGTCATTAGATCTAAGGTGTCTTGACTGCTCGACCATGCAGGACTCACAATCAAACAAAACCTGAATAGTGCTTTTAAACACACATTTTTCTCAATTTTTTTTGTGTAAGTGCAACAAATTCGCCTGGAATTTGAACTCTGCCCTCTAATTTCTTGTTCTGAGCTGATATCCACTGTACCACAACACACATCACACAGATCTATACACATTCAAAAAATATATTTTGGGCTTGTACAAAAGGTGTATATGTATATCTGTGTATGTATACATGTGTGTTTGTATGTGTGTATATCTGTGTATGTATACATGTGTGTTTGTATGTGTGTATATCTGTGTATGTATACATGTGTGTATATCTGTGTATGTATACATGTGTGTATATCTGTGTATGTATACATGTGTGTATATCTGTGTATGTATGCATGTGTGTATATCTATGTATGCATGTGTGTATATCTGTATGTATGTGTGTATGTATACATGTCTATGCATATAGATGTGTGTATATATGTATATCTGTGTAAGTGTGTGTGTGTATATATGTGTGTATATATATATATATATATATATATATATATATATATATATATATATTTTGGAGGTCTATGTGGTGTTAAATGTTAATGGCTTAGAATAAGATATATGCAAGCTTATTTCAAATTAAAGTTGAGTTCATTACATTTGCTTTTATACAAAATACCCTTGGAGAAGGTACGAATCGATCTTTTCTCCTTCCAAATGTGTATTAAAATGTAGGGCACCCAGTCTAAGACAGACAACTTTGGATTAAAAACCTTCTTCTGAATTTATTTTCATTCATCTTGAGCAGGCCTGTCAATGGATTATGCTTGTTGATTTTCAGAGAGAGAGAGAGATACACATGTCTATCACCATAATCTTTCTGATTTACAGAAACTTTCTTATCTGAAAGAGCCAAGCACTGGCTAATTTAAGATTTTTCATGCCCAAAACTGTGTAGACGATCATCATATATCTGCAAGTTTCACTGAAAATGACAAGGTATTTTTGTTAAGTATTCTTTTTCTTGTGTGCAAATGCAAGATGGCTTTAGTTAACAGAGTGCATGTAGAAATTGTCTAAATGATTGTTCTGGGTGTTTGTTTAATTAACCAATTTCAAGAAATTTGGTTGAAAATGCTATGTAAATTGTTGATTTGTACAAATACCTTATCAATCATAAATAAAAATTAAGTTATGTGAAATAAAAAAAATTTTGCACATAAATTTTATATAACTGCATACTAGTAACATAAAAGACCCTTGGAAATTATTTTACTATCTAATTCAAGTTCATTACAACTAAAACATACAGGGCAACATGGTTGGAGCACTGTTGCTTTTTTTATTGAACTTGTGGCCCACCCAAATCCCAAAATTGTTGGGCGGGACCTATAAAATTTACCTCTTGTGGCCAGCATGGCCTCAGATAAAAACGTCTGCTCTAGAGCAATGTTTTTCAACCATTTTTTTCTATCTCATGACGCACTTGAACCTATAGTCAAACTCCTGTGGCACACTCAAATTATGATTATTTATAAAAATGGTATACTTTTTATGATTTATTTATTAACACGGACAAAACAATTCATTATAATTTGTAATAAGAATTTGTATTTATTTCTGAGATGAGTAATTTTCAATAATCTTGGAATTATTTCAAACCTTTGTTCTCATCTTGGTTGATATAGGTGTTATAATAGACACAATGTTTCGACCAAGTACCCTCTAGTCATCATCAGGCATTGATTATCTCGTTGATTATTATGAAATATCCTGAGAAATCATCAATTATTGTTCTTTCATTTTGGAATTCGGTTTTATCAAGTCCAAGGATCGAACTCGTGATTACTAGATGATATAACATGTATAACCATCTACAATATCCCCTACTCCACCGTCCTGAAGGACTTTAGTGGTGTATTTTTGGAGCCTTTTATATTCAGTGTCAGATGGATTTTGACAACTGGATTATGCTAGTGGGTTTATGCCACTTGTCACAATTTGTATTTATTTCTGAGTTGAGTAATTTTCAATAATCTTGGAATTATTTCGAACTTTTGTTCGCATTTTGGTTGATATAGGTGTTATAATAGACACAACGTTTTGGTTGAAACATATCTATTATAACACCTGTATCAACCAAGATGATGATAAAAGTTTGAAATAATTTCAAGATTATTGTAATAAGAAGTTAATAATTAAAATTCTTAAAACTTATGTTTTATTTATTTTCTGTTTATTATAATTTAACACAGTGAGATTTCACAACTTGACCATCTTTTTAGAATATCTTTGCAAGGTAGAATTTTGAACAGGCAGACTCTTAAATCTTTTTCCAGAGATTGTAGCCATGTTTGACCTTTGGATTTGAATATTGTTTATTGCAGAAAAGCTTGCTTTTTATATTATTTTGATATTATGTATATGTTTATTTATTATAACAATTATACCTGTATAATCAATTTAAATGTCTTTAATTTTTATATGTACACTTTGTGAGTTTTGGTCTTTCAAAAATAATTTAATTAATGACCTAAAAAATTTTTGTGGCACACCTACAATTCCTTTATGTCACACCAGAGTGCACTAGCATAATGGTTGAAAATAAGATAATGAAATCATTGTTTTTGGTGACAAATCTTTTTAGCACATCCTTGTTTATATAAATCTTACAGATAATTAACTTTTTTTTTGTGCATAAAATGCCGCAGTGGTTTAATGGCACCATATTTACTACAGCTGTAGTAGAAGTGGTGTGTCTTGGACAAGAGACCCTGACAAAACCCAACTCATTCTAGGCTGGTTTGAATTCAGAGTTTCCCTTCTCATACATTGGTTGCCATCTAAAGCTATAGAACGCAGTCTCTCTTGCTATTTGCCTATATCTGGGAGGAGAAGAGAAGAATTCATACCTTTCCCAAAGGTATTTGTGCAGAAGTGACAAGAATATAAACTCTGCTCTCCAAATCCTCAATCTGAGGAGTCACAATCCATTACTCTACTGTACCTTCTGACTGTTTAGTATTGTTCATAAATTGAAGCACTTTATTAGCCCAGGTTTGAAAATGAGATTGACTCCTATGTCCAACTAGAGATAGACCTTTTTAATGCTTTCAAATAATCAAGTGTTTTTACAATTAAGCTATTCTGTTTGATTGATGTTCTTGAAAAATGATTTGGTACATGTTTCTTATTTAACAATTCAAAGATAGTCATGTTTGTTTTTTGATTTATACCCATGTTAATGTTCCCCAAAAAATAACTTTTATAGTCAGAAATATTTTGACCTGTATATTATGATTATATTAATTCAAATTTCCTAGTTTGTTATCCTTGACATTAGTTCCATTACTTTTAATTAGCATGATTGCATGAATTAAGGATTTACTTGAATTGTTACAACAGAAATAAAGATCATTGCGTTGATTGATGCTTTACTTTTTGTTTTATTGAGATAAAGATTTTGACAGGAGCATTTTGTCTACTTTCAGAATTGAGCTTTATGACTGGTAATGAGTTGCATGATATTGATGTCTGCAACCTAAATGTGGACAGTGGTGACGAGGAGGGGGAGGAAGAAGAAGAAGGCGGCAACACAAACGACAGTGTGCTTACAGGTGACAACAGCAAGAAGGAGGAGGAGGACGACAACAACAACAACAACAAGAACAACAACTGTGATACTGAGAGCATCACTGAGCAGCAGAAGGATATCCTTGCCAGTGACAGCCACACAAATCAAAGAGAGGAGGTAGTGGATGAAGACGAGGACGAAGACGACCACAATAATAATAATCGAAAGAATAACATTAACAATTGTGAGAACAGTCCCAGACCTCAAGACGACATGTCATTGAAGGAGAATCGAAACCAAATGCCTGTGACTGTATTTAGGAGCAAATCATTTGCTGGCATGGTCAATGTGCGGCCACGGTCTGCCCCTGGCACACCTGTTTTGGGTGAGACACTGCGCAGGAGTCCTAGGGTCTATACACAGCCCCCACAGAGATCTAAACGGTTAGGAATTGGTAGTCACAAGGCTCCAAAGATTCCAAAGTTACCTCAACCAAGTCGTGCAGTCCTTATGTTTGAAAGTGTCAAAAAAGGAATTAGGTAAGGAATTTTTAAACTTGAGGAGTGGGACACATTGACTAAAAATATCTGTTTATTTCTACCTGAATTTATAAGAAGGGGGTTACCATTATTTAAATTCAGACTTTTGTTCTTATCTTTGTTATCATATTTTTAGCCACTTTGACCTTTGATCTTCCTCAGGTATTTGTTGAGCCAGATAACTGCTAGGGAATTTCAAAATGAATCCTTTATTAAATACATGAGAGCATTGCTCCTGTTCTGCTGTCCCACTTTAGGGATAACTCGTTCATTTGTTAATACTTCTCAATTTTGATTTGATTACTTCATTTAATTTATGAGTGTAGATTGCTCTTGTTCTGCTGTCCAAGTATAGGGATATCTAGTTTTGTTTCTAGATATCTTTAAATGAACAGTAGAGCAAGAATAATCTATCTCTGTCGAGTAAAGAAAAGGTTCGGTTTGAAATTCTGTGCAGGTTACCTCAATTGACAAACATCTGAAAAAAAAAACTAGAGGGTGCAATGACCAAAACATTGTGATAACAATAACAACGATGAGGACAATAATCAGAGGGTAAATAATATGAATGTAAATAAATGTTTTACTTTGCCTGTTTCTCTGTGTTAAATATCTTCGTCTTCATTATGAAGAATTATGTCAAGTCATAGAATCTGTAACTCATTAATCATAGAGGCTCCACATGTACTGCAGTTGTATCAGCAGTGGTGTGTCTAGGACAAGATAGCCTGATGAAGGTCATCAATGTTTTAAACACATTTGGAGCTCCATTGGCTTTTAATAACTCTTCACAAGTCTTTAGTTGTACTTGTGCATCTTGGTTTTTAATTAGGTTTCTCTTCATTGAATGAGTCAGAAATTCTTATCATCCTTTTCAGTTTAGCCAGTGTATATATCTTGGTCTATAACAAATTTCTGATGGTTAGTTGTAAGGATTTTAGCAGTTTCTAATTTTGTTTAATGATCAGCATGTAAACAAGTGTTGCTTTGTCATCATTGTCCGATCCTACTGCATGTTGCATCATTGTCCGATCCTACTGCATGTTGCATAAAATCGGAAAGATGGCAATGAAGCATTAATCACAAAATGCTGTTTTTTTTGTTTTTTTTTGTTTTTTTTTTACTGTTGCCCAAAATGTTATTGCATTTGATTACATATGTTAGTGTTACCAAATTAAGTTCAAATACATGAAATCAATAAGTCTGTCAGTCAGTTGAGTGCCATACATGATCCACACTTGGGTAATCATGTCTCGAAAGACACATGACTGACTGGGCAGAAGATTATCCTGCAATAGGTTGGCATTACTTTCTGCAGTAGACTGGTTGCCAGCCAAGGCTATAGAACTCAATCTGTCCTGTTATTTAATCCATAACTGGAGGGAAGAGACAGATTAATACCTTTCTCAAGGGTATTTGTGCATAAGTGAATGCGAGGAATTCCACTGGAATTTGAACTTGGCTCCCTGATTTCTCATTCCGAGTCGATATCCACTGCACCACAATGCACATCAATCAATATGACATTTGAAAAACAAAAAACTGACTTGCATAAAATATTAGAATACATTGTATTATTTTTGAATTTTCTTATAGCCTAATCTGTTATTTCTTTCATTCCTATAAATTTTTCTCTAACTTTAAAAAGGATGTTAATTTTTATATCTATCATATTAGTTATACACTGACTTCTTAATTCCTGTTTTTTTTTTAATTGTTCTTTATCTTTAATAATTTTTCTTTTTCTTGTATTCTTTCTGTACTCGAGAAAACTTAAAGAAAATGTGTCTTCTGGGAAGATTTGAACCTGCACCCCCTTTATGAGAGGAACCACCGCCTGACCTACCATGTTTTTACTGCTTGGCTATGAATATTTTTACAATAAAACAAAGCTCTATTTTGCCTTTAAAATCTGAAGTGAGCATTCTTTTAAAACAAAATAGAACCTTACTTTATTGTGAAGCTTTTCATAGCTGAGTGGTTAAAGTATAATAGATCCAATGGTGGTTCCTTCTGCAAACATAAATACAGGTTCAAATCCTGCCAAAGGGCGTATTGTCTTAAGTTTTTGCTGTGTTTGTATGTGTGTATGTATACATGTGTGTTTGTATACATGTCTATGCATATAGATGTATGTATGTATATAAACAACACATGGTAATAACCCAACCAACCATGGTATAAACAACACACACACACACACATATATATATATATATATAAAAACAACACATGATACTAGCCCAACCAATCCCAAACATATCACTCTCTTATATCGTAGCCAAATGCACACCAACTACTAACTAGATGAAAATATCCTAAAAAAACTCATAAACACTAATATCTCTCCGACAGACCCCAACAAAAGAATTA
Organism: Ascarosepion bandense; assembly: GCA_037127315.1. NCBI lineage: Eukaryota > Metazoa > Mollusca > Cephalopoda > Sepiida > Sepiidae > Ascarosepion > Ascarosepion bandense. The sequence goes on from JBBBDQ010000710.1 coordinate 1,480,284, forward strand.
AATTTATCATATACTACGCTAAATCCACAACATCCAACTCAATCGTCCGCAACGACTCCTCCCCCACCATTAGTGATTTGCAAAAAAACAATGTAGTGTATAAATTTAAATGCCCCTTTCAAGAATGTATCTCTAACAAACTAAATAATACCTACATTGGACATACTACTAACTCACTTTCGCAGAGACTTACATTGCACTTAAATGAAAATTCTAACATATTCCAACATTTAAAACACCATGGCTATCAACACACACTTCTTAGGAAAACACTTGTTGAAAATACGCATATACTTAGACAAGAAAATAATAAACGAAAACTTAAAATTCTAGAAGCTATCTACATCAAACAGTTTAAACCTAGCCTAAATAAAATAAATTTCGACACCTCTACTAACATACTTCAATGCCTATAATCGACGGGCGAGGTCATAGTTATTATACTTACCCCCTGCACCATAGTAGCAGCAGTTCCCAGACCAATCCCTCATGCCACTATACACTCAATTGAACAAAAAACCCACTACCACCATTCCTTCTAGGCCTACAGCCATGTGTGACACAAAAAATGGACCTGTCTAATTTTCTCTGTATAACTCCACTCTGTTGATAATAATTTGAATGTTCTATGTTCACTGAACATTAAATGTTCATCCTTTGATAATGGCTTATGTAAGCCGAAAGCTCAGACCTGATAAAAAAATCAACAATTATTGCGATTTCTTGTTGTCTGTCCATGAAAACACTATCAAGCTAATCAGATCATACGAACGGATCTTACACAAAATAAATAGACAGAACTTGTCTATATTATTCAATGAAACCTGTATTAATATATATATATATATATATAGGAGGTCCATGTGGTGTTAAATGTTAATGGCTTAGAATAAGATATATGCAAGCTTATTTCAAATTAAAGTTGAGTTCATTACATTTGCTTTTATACAAAATACCCTTGGAGAAGGTATGAATCGATCTTTTCTCCTTCCAAATGTGTATTAAAATGTAAGGCACCCAGTCTAAGACGGACAACTTTGGATTAAAAACCTTCTTCTGAATTTATTTTCATTCATCTTGAGCAGGCTTGTCAATCGATTATGCTTGTTGATTTTTTTGTATTGTCTTAAGTTTTTGCTGATTGTGGTTTCTACATTCTCAGTAGGATGATAAACTCATCTTTTCTCATGAGTGGATGTGTTGTATGTCTTCCCATCTTTGGTTTTCCTTTGTGTCAGTCAGTTAAGTGCCATACGTGATACACGCTTGGGCGATCATGTCTCGAAAGAGACATGACTGACTGGGCAGAAGATTATCCTGCAGTAGGTTGCCATTGCTTTCTGCGGTAGAGTGGTTGCCAGTCAAGGCTATAGAACCCAATCTGTCCTGTTATTTAACCCATAACTGGAGGGAAAAGACAGATTAATACTTTTCCCAAGGGTATTTGCGCGTAAGTGAATGCAAGGAATTCAGCTGGAATTTGAACTCGGCTCCCCGATTTCTTCGTTTCGAGTCGATATCCACTGCACCACAACGCACATACACATCATAAACTCTGTTGAGTCAACCAAATCTGCACGTGATGATTGGGTTATTTTTCAGGTCAACCTGCTGATATACCTGGTTCCTTTGGTCAGCTGGTGTGACACCAAATGTACCCAGTATATATTAGAGGGGTCACCACAGATCAACTTCTGTTAGAACAAAGGTTTCTCAGTGACAATAAGTTTGATTCAAACCATTTGGTAATTTCTGGTGTGAATCTAATAGTATGTGTGTGATTTTTCAGAAAATATGATTGATTGAAATTTGAGCATTAAATTGCTGAATTCTGTGTCTAATATCTTCAGAACAATGAATTTTGGTAATAAAAGTTGGTTATGTTTTTGCCAGTTTTTGTGGATGGCATTGTGTATTTGAATCAGTTGAAGAGTTCCGTGTTTGTAGCAACATTCACAGCGTGTCATTTATTTTGCTTTGAACTTAAATTTAAAAAGAAAAAATAGAAATAAGATGGTTGTAAATGGTAAATCTGAATATCAGTTTTGGTTTAGACAGTTCTTCCAAATTTTGTGCATCTGCTATGCTCTAATTACATTTTTGAGTACAAATTCAATAAGAATGCATGGAAAATTACTAATTTTAGATTAAATGCAGTGTTGTTTATATAACTGATACAAGGCTGATGTTAAAAACATTTTCACTGTGAATTTTAAAAATGATTAAAGCAATCACTTTGTATGGTATTTGAATTCAAATTTTTGCTTTAAGAAAAAACAAAAAGAACTTTCAACCTTCAAAAAACTACGACAAGGATTCCAATATTCTTTAAAGTAAATTCATTTTTCTTTTTCTTTCTACATTTTTTATTATCACTGTTTTTCTATCATGGACTTTGTTTTGCTGTTTGGCCCTCTTGTGTTGTTTACCCATTGCCTTTCACACTCTTGTATTTTTTTATTTTTTTTATTTTATTTTATTTTATTTTTTTTTTACGGTCTTCTCTTCTCCATCACACACTTTCTTCTTTTCCCTCTATCTCTCTTTTCTTGTGGTCTTTCTTTTTCCCCTCTCTTTCTCTCTTTTCCCCTCTTCTCTCTCTTCTCCCTTCCCCCCACCTTTCCCCTATCTCAGCCCCTCTTGACTACTCCAATTCTCTCTCTCATATGAATTCTTTCTTTTTTTTTAAATGAGATATTTTCTTTGATATTTTCTCCCACTTGGTTTATTTTTTTACATAAAAAGCAATTTGTTCTGTTGTATATTTTACAGATATTGATTTTTCTTTGGACATAAAGCTTTGCTTGAAAAAAACAAAACAAAAAAAACTGTTGGTGGAGAAGTTTTTGTTTTTTTTCTATGGCTTCATTTATTGAGTTTATTTTCTAGATTTTATTGATTCATATTCAAGATCCAAAATTTGCAACAAAAACCAACACTGGCTACTCTGGTTTGTTTTGATGGTGACAAAATAATTTTTAACCCATTGTTATCAAGCAATACTTTAAACATATAAATTGTTCAGCCCTAAATCTTTTACAGCAAAAGTTATTTTCATTGAAACTGGAATTAATATTGCTACTTTTTGGGGGTGGATAAGATCTAAAGGGTGCAAATCAACTTGTTTCATTTAATTACACCATTGCATACCCATAATATATTAGATTGATATTAATATATATATATATATATATATATATTTTTTTTTTTTTTTTTTTTTTTTTTTTTAGTGATTTTAATAATTAGAGAGACCTTCTAAAACCTTTCTCCCCACTCCCGCCTTTTGAATTGTTTGTACAAATGAAAGCTGCAGGCTTCAATTTTAGCAATTTAGGTATTGGTGCCTCTTTATTTTTAAAAAATTTTCCCCAGTTCACTAATTGCTTGGGGTATTGGTTTGTTTTTCTCATTGTAATGATAAAAAACAGTAATTTATTTAGTTTTTATTATTACACCTGTTAAAAGAGGAGCACAATTTAAGAAAAGAAAAATAGTGTTTGATTATATCAAGTAATATTTCAACAGTATGTTTGTCTTCAAGTTATATTTCAGAAATAATTTTCAAGTATAAATATATATAAATCTACAAAAGAAAGATAAGTTTTTGTATAAACATCACCAGTACAGCAGATTTTTTTTCATTATATGCAAAGCAATGTTTGTTGAAAAATACCAGAAAAGTTATGTCATTCATTTTGTTTATCATCATTATATATTCCGGTATTTTCTGAATTTTCAGAGAATTTATAACAGCTACTCAAGATGATATTGTCCAGTTGAAAAGCCGGGATGCAAACACGTCCACAGCTCAGGTGAGTGTTTATCTCCCTTGCATAACTAAATAGAACCACCATTTAACAGGTCAGTAAGAAGAAAGATTTCAGGTTTTAATTGATATTATGTCATATGATTTTTTTTTAAACTTCTACAATAATAATGAGCATTCAATATTAATTTATACTATTTACATTTGTCTTCATCTTTGTTTCTATATTCACAACGTTTCAGCCATTGTGTACTCCGACCTTCTTTAGTTGATTGGAATTTTAACTGAACCCTTTATTTTGTTCACCAAGGTAGATTGTTCTTGTTCCACGAGTCATGCTTTTTCTACATGTCTGAGTAATGAAAAGCTAATCACCTGAAGAAGCTCAAAGAGTACAATGGCTAAAATTTCATGTATATGACAACAAAGATGTGGATAACAGTTCAAACAATGTGAATGGTGTAAATAATTACAATATCTCATTTTAGAAATATTGACAATCATTCAATATTTAACAGACATTTAATTTTTTTAATTTTTCATGGGTGAGCAATGCTGTGCAGAGCTCTGTGTATCTCAAGAGATAATGGTACTGTCCTGTTTGGTTAAAATTCACTCCTTTACTGGTGAGACTGGAGTGAACTCTCCATGGCACAAATCTGGGTGATGGTATATGAAATCTGTACACGGCTCAAACTGCATATCCACCATTCATGGCTGTATCAGCAAGATCCAAAGAGATACAGGGCATTACATACATGGCTGCAAGAGTTGCCAGAAGTTTGTCAATATTGACAGTCAACTGCCTTTGGGGCACCACTTAGATATTCTATTGGGATGTACAGCCATAGTCTTTTTCATTTTTGGATATTGCTGCAAGGCTGAGGGGGGTTTAAAATCAGGGTTTTCCTTCTAGGTTGACTGCCTTTCCAGACTGATGAGCTCTATCTCCCCAAAGCAGCTAGTTATAAGGTGCCAGTGGTTTGCCTTTGCTTCTTCTCTGGCTTTGAGCTGGACTTGGTTGTCAGAGGCTATTTGAAATGCTTTTTTTTTTCTTATTAATATTGGGATAATTAAGCAGCATACATCCAGCTTCCAGTCCAATTATTTATCATGAGTGTTAATATCTTTTCATGTTTTAACTTTTTATTGTACATTGTTCTTTTTTTTATTATCATATTTTCAAAACTTGTTTCTGTTGCAATTACCCCTTTGATATGATAAGAGTGCTTAGGCATTAGGCTAACCTAAGTTGTGCTATGATTATCTTTTCGTTTTTTTCTCTATCATAGTCCCATTAGTGTTCAATTTGTAGCTGCAAATAGTGTATTTTAAACTTTCAATCACCCCAAATATTTCTTGCTATAAAACTAAATGAAAACAGTAATTTTTCTTTTATTTTCCACCACTCAATACAAAGTACATGAGCCACTCAAAGCAAAGTGTTACTGAATGAGTTTGTTGTAAGCACTTATAAGGAGGGTGTGAGAGATGTGCATTACAAGGATATGTCAGATAGATAACAGTTGACTGTAGGTTAGGATTATAGTGATTATAGGAGAATTATCCTCCAGAATTTTCTTCTACAATGCATCAGTTCTAGGTGAAAAGTTGTCTGAGTGGAATTTCCACCTTTAATAATAGAATATGAAAAGAATGAAAATGAGTCAGTTCAGTGTGCATGACTTAGTGGAATCAAGGAATGTAGTTTGTTTGGAAATCGGCCATAAAAATATCGATAGATTAGTGAGAGGCTGACAAACATTTCCTCTGTGGGGAAAGGGTTTGTAGGGTAGAAAAAAATTAATCACTCACATGGTCAAAGCTAAAAAGTGAGGATTGGGCAGCTTCATCCCAGGTACACCAGCAATGCTCCTCACCTTAAGAAATATAATTTCCCTTGAATTGAAAGAAATATCACTGCCTTCAGTTGAGGGATTTCATTGGATACAAGTATAATCAAATGATTGTTAGATGTGTTGGACTTCAAATATTGTCTGTGCTTCAGAAAGCAAATTCTTGGATTACCTGCTAGAGAAATATATTATCATGCTAGGAGTATAGCCCAGCGTTGCTTGGGTGTAATGAAAGCTTTAAAACTAATCCATGGTTCTGGAGCTCAGACTCTTTGGACATTGGCACGAAAGACTAAAAAGCAATAGTTGTTTCCAGTTAAAGCAAAACCGTAGACTGAAAGAAAAATGAATGGATGTAAGTCAAATTTTGATTTCCTGGTATCGATATCAAATAAGTTTTTTTGTCATAAACTGAATTTTAAAGGCTAAATAAGTCCTCTGAGTAAATGGTATCATGGCTGAGACTAAGAACTATAATTATACCTACTTAGAGCCAAACCCAAAGCAAAAACTGAAATAAAAGGGCTGAAAAAATACAGACATACAGGCAGATAAACAGACACACACACAAACATCTTGCCTTTTATATATAATTGATTTTCTGCACTATTGTAAGAACTGCAACCTTGAAACCTCTGAATATTGTTTCTTATGTCTTTGTCTATGAGTGTATCAAATTTGTTTTGAAATTGGACCACTCCTTCTATAACCCGATTTTTTCGATTATCGATTTGATATTTATCGGGAGTATCTCGACACAAAACCTAGCTAAGAACACTCGCAGACGCTTATAGTACAACTGTGTAAATTTTCAAGAAAATCAGTTCAGCCATTTTGGAGTCTATAGGTAACGGGGACACACACACACACAGAGACAAAGTTCCATTTATAAATAAGTTCAGATTTAGATTTCTTTTTAAAGGATGTGGCTTTAACAGTGGTAGTGTGACTTGCATGATTAGTGGTAAGATTAAAACTTTTTAGGATACATGACTTAATATAAATCCTAGTAAATTTGCAAGAACAAGGCTTTTCAGCAGGAGCAATACAAGAAATATGAAGTAATTTGTTTGAATTTGTAATACTTTCTAGACCAGGGGTTGGAAACCTTTTGCTAACTATGTCAACTTTGGGTTTTAAAATCATTCAATGTGCCAACAGCATATGTATTTTTATACAATTCATGGTCAATATACTTGTTCTACAATATATTCTATATCAGTCAGTTAAGTGCCATACGTGATACACGTTTGGGCTATCATGTCTTGAAAGAGACATGACTGACTGGGCAGAAGATTATCCCGCAGTAGGTTGCCATTGCTTTCTGCGGTAGACTGGTTACCGACCAAGGCTATAGAACCCAGTCTGTCCTGCTATTTAACCCATAACTGGAAGGAAGAAACGGATTAATACCTTTCCCAAGGGTATTTGCGTATAAGTGAAGACAATGAATTCAGATGGAATTCGAACTTGGCTCCCCGATTTCTTGTTCCAAGCCGCTACCCAATGCACCACAACGCACATATATTCTATATAGTAATCTATAAAATAATATGTAAACTACATTAATAGTAATAAACTGTTTTTAAAAGTTTCTTTTAAGTGTTTATTATTAATGAGAGCTTTGCCCTTGCATGGTCTTAGCTAATTGCTCAATATCAGAAACATACTTTGTTATTTTGAATTTACACAATTTGTGTGCCATTGGAAGTTCCTTGGTGTGGCATGCATGCTGTAGGTTACCAACCCCTTTTCTAGATTAGTTACTGTTATGGGTTAAGTGTAACAAAAGAAAAAAAAATGATTGACCAAAACTCGGAGATAAATCACAGACAAATATTTAATTTACAAAACGCACCAAATAAAATATTTACAAATATACAATTTTTGTTGCATTCAAAACAAGAAACAGAGTTTACTACTGGCAGGCCAAGTGTTACAAGGAGAGAAGAGGAAGGTAAGGGTTGAGATCTTTACCCAGTTAAGATAGCCAAAAAGTTTTAAATGCTATACTTTTTGGAAATCCTCAAATGTGTATATAAAGAATAATTATTAGTTTGGTCAATGAAAGAGTCAAAAATATATATTTATCCATATAGTTTCATGAGGTTCTCTTTCAGGTTTTAGTTGGTCGGTAACTTCTTGGAGATTCTTTCGACTGGATATAAATCCTTGAATCAAAGCCGGAGTCGATAATGTCAGCAAATCCTGATAACAACTAACTACTCTCTGCCCAAAACCTATATTTATAGGGGCTAACACTTAATTTGCATATTTCTAGAACCTTTCAAATTCTCTCAAATCTACTGGAGTTTTCTCCTTCATTCTAGTACCTGCCAAACGTTCTATTTCTAATTTCCTTATTTTTATGACTACTTCATGAATTTAAACTTTTTTGGAATAACAAGTAGGACACAATAGAATCCCTTACTACAACTTTTTAGACATTATTATTATTATTATTATTATTATTATTTTTATATATAAATGCATCCTTGTAACATTTACATTGTTCAGACTGTTGTCTTCATTTTACTGTCACATTTACAACATTTTGGCCATTGTATTCTCAAGTCTTTAAATAGAGTGTGAAAGAAGTATTACTAAACAAGTAGTTTGAAAAATATATTTATGGAAACAAGACCAAGCAGGATACTCAAATTCTTAAAAGAAATCAAAATGTACTCAAAAATATAACTGGTTGAATACTATCTCACACACACATAGATATATGTATTTCTACCAACTTGCTATATGTTCCAAAACTTGGTTCTATCGAATGTGCATTTGCAAATCTTGTATATGTAATCAGTTAGTTAAGTGCCATACGGGAAACACACTTGGGTGATCATGTCTCGAAAGAGACATGACTGACTGGACAGAAGATTATCCCGCAGTAGGTTGCCATTGCTTTCTGCAGTAGATTGGTTGCCAACCAAGGCTATAGAACCCAATCTGTCCTGTTATTTAACCCATAACTGGAGGGAAGAAATGGATTAATACCTTTCCCAAGGGTATTTGTGCATAAGTGAATGCAAGGAATTCAACTAGAATTCGAACTAGAATATGTAATACATAGACATATAATGTATGTAGGCTGGATTTGGCTTCAGATAACCCGTGCTGGTTGGTATGCCATAAAATCTAAACAGCCAAATTAAATATATACATTTTTATAAAATATTTTATTAATTTAAAATGTGTTAAATATATAAATTTGTTAAATGTATGAATTTGTCTAAATATATGTCTGTTATATATATTAATTTGTTAAATATACAAACTTCTTGAAATTGTTCTTAACTTTTTGTTCGATTTTTAATAATTCAATTCAGCATTAAATGCCCCAAGATGGGTTGATACGCCGTAAAACAAAACAAACAGTTCTCAAGTTTTCTTCAGCTAATATTTGTTGGAATGTCAAATGGAACCCATTATTTAGTCCATGGAATAGATTGTTCTAATTCCATATGCCATACCTTTTGATGTTCTCATTTTTAGTTAATTCACGTTAATAACTTTTCAAGGTTTTGTTTTCTCTACTGAAGTCAGAAATTAAACTCACAACTCTTTGAGCCAAATCAATTTTTATTCCAACTAACAATTTTATCCACTGGGCCATATCTCTTGAATGAAGCTGAAATGTATAACAGACAGAATATGAAATAATTTGTTTTAAATTGTCATACTTTTTAGATGGTTTACACTGTCTAGACTTTTGCCCTTGTCACATTCACAACATTTCAGCTGTTGTATGTGCTGGCCTTCTTCAGGTAATATTTGTTGGAATTTTGAATTAATAAATTAAATGAAAGATTGAAGAAAATATTGCAGTTATAGATTTGGCTGAGTGGTTAGATTGATTTATCTTTAACTTAATTTTTTTTTGTCTTAGTGGCTTTATTGCTTGCTTGGATTGAAATGATTAAAAATATGGTCTTGTTTTGATCAGAGTCAAGTTATTGGATGTTGATTAAATTCTTAGTTCAAGGAAAGCAATAGTTTATATGTTTTTAAATTAATTTCACATAATGTCTTATATGCCAGGTGAAACAAATAAAATCTATAATTATGAAATGTCTATTTTACAGTCTTGTCAATTAAACATTTGTTATTTCTTTTTTAAACATTATGACTATCTGGGTTAAAAAACAAGAATTAATGCAGCAACTTATACAGTACTTATTTCAATTAACCTCATTACTTAGAATTATTACTTTACTACTTATATAAATGTAAAAACAGTCTCACTTGGCAATAAGTGACAGTGACAGATTATTTTTAAATGCCACTGTTGATTATGTCTAATTTGTTTGAATAATGTATTGACTATTTGCATCATGTGACAATAATTGTAAGTAAAATGATGCACTAAAATAAGTAACAAAGTAATCGTTTTAAGTTCTCAGAATATCAGTGCTAAAAATTAACAGTTTATATATTGTTAACTCAAATTGTTACTTGGAACATTTGTCACTTACTAAGCTTACTTTAGTTTAGTGCAAAGTCAAAAGTCAGATCCACATTGACAAATTGATTGACACAATGCATACTGTGGCTGCTTTTCATCTACATATTTACATTTAAATTTGCCTACATAAAACTCCTGACCACAATCAGGTTTACTCCTCCATATTATTCACATGACAATGTTTGTGGTTACAGTGACTTTGTAAAAACTCATCCCAATTTGTATTGTCAAATAAAAACAAAGAATTCATTTGTTGCTGGTCAGTTTTCAATAAAGAAATTGTTGCATGGGCTATAGATGATTGTTATTGGCTTTGTTTTGATTGTTAAATGAAGGTGTTTACAGCTAACCCTCTTTATAGGAAAGAGAAGTTGATGCTTTAGCTGACAGCCAATGAGAGAAAGAAATAGTGAACAATAATCATTAGTAAATTTGGATACAATTTAATAACAATGATGGTGATAATTAAGTGAAAGAGGCATCCTTAGAATTGTTACATTTCATAAAAAATAAAGTTTGGAAAAACAAATATCCATGTATGAATGGATGCATGTGTGTTTTTGTGTCCAATATATATAGCTGTCAAGATATGTTTATATTTAGGCAGCATATCTTCTTTTAAGCATACTTGGTTTAATAATTTAGACATGTCTATTTTTATCTTAATCCTCTTGTCGTCATGAATAAGTTTCCTGGTATGATGATTAAAAACAGCAAGAAAGGTGCTGTAGTTGTTTTTATTTATTTTATTTTCCCAAGTACTTTCAATCTTATTTAAGATCATCTTCAGGAGGTTGATTGCTAAGACAAAATTAATGTAGTTGTTCATTATGAATTTCTTGGGGTTTAACTGTTATGAGTTTTGAGCAAGATGCAATGCCAATTTCAAAATTTTTTCGGTGTAAGGGAGGTAACTTAATTTTATATTCGAGATATGTGAGTGAGTGATTGTATGTGCATATATTTATGGATATAAGTGACTTACTTAGGACGTTTCTTTTTCTGTGGTTGATGTATTTGGATATCTGGGCAAGTATTTCATATTGCTTTGGTTGATCTCTCTGTATGGCTATGTGCCTGAATGGGAAAGGCTTTAATATTCAAAATGTAATGTTTTTGTCATGTTCCCATTGGCTGTGAAACATTAATTTTACTGTTACATGTCTATACTTGATGAAATTGTAGTTGTAGGGAAAATTTTAAAATCTATTTTTATTTATTTTGTACACTTTGGAAGTCTCAAGAAAGAACTGAGGAAAGTAAAAAATGCTACAGAAGAAAATTGTTTTATGAAATTGCTTTTACAATGCATAAAAATATTTTTCTTGTCTGGATATTAATATGAGAAATTAGTCTTATGATTACAAGCTGTTAAAAAAAACAAAACAAAAGGAACAAATGTGTCCATTACCTTAAGCAATTTTTTAATGCAAAATTTTAACATGCATCGTTGCATTTTATTTCCACTTCATATCTCACACACACACACACACACACACATATATATATACGTATACACATAAGAAACGAATATGTCCATTATCTAAGCAATTTTTTATGTAAAATTATAATATGCATCATTGCATTTTATTTCCACTCCATATCTCACTCATATATATATATATATATATATATATTATTATTATTAATTATTAGGTTAGAACATGCGAAAAACTACTACAAAATTGTACATTTTGTTTTGACATTGAAAGAACAATGTCTCATCAGGTAGTTAACAATAGAGGTAATAAACGTTTTTATTTATACTTTCTTTTGATTATATATAAACAACACTTTCCTTTATTTTTGGAAAGTTTTTTTTCAGTACAAGGTAAAAGATATTAATAAAGAAGAAAGAAAGAGGAAAGAAAAGAGAAGAAAAAAAGATGAGAAATGAAGAAGAGAAAAAGAAAATATACAAAAGAAATAGAAAGTGAAGAGGAAAATAAGTGAGAAAATGTAGAGAGGGAAGAGCCAATGTAAACGGCTAAAAGAGAGGAATTCAAAATTAGGGCCAAAATGGATTGCAAACCAATATTGACATCAGTTCAAATGTTGCGACTCAAATCTTTTGGCATGTTTTTATTTAAATGACGAGATCCCATACACAAACAAAAAATTATTCATAAAACGTAAAATAAAGAATATTTTTTAAAAAAATCAATATTAAGATGTAAATTCATTAAACCTAATATTATAAATTAAAATAAAATAAACGTCAAATAAAATAAATAATAATAAATATAAAATATACAAAAATAAATAAAAATAAGAAATAATAAAAATAAAATAAAATTTTAAAAAGTAAAATAAATAGGAGTTAGTATGTTTTTTATTGAAAACCTACAAGGAACATAAAAGATGAATTATTATTCAGGTTTCATTTCATCAAGACATGACTACTAAGAAAAATTACTACTCATTTTGCTTTTACCTGGTAATACAGAAGTATTTTAAAAAATATTTGATTGAAATGAGAATTTTGGGGGGGTCTTTTGTTTTATACAAATTTGGAAGCCTTTTCTCCTAAACATATTCAAGATGAAATATTGCTTTCCTGAGAGTGAACTTAGACAACGTCACTTGACTCTGTATCAAATTTCTTTCATAATCTAAGTGATTTTATACAAAGTTTTAAACCCTACCTTTTTACATGTCTTCATTCCTTTAAAAAAGAAGTTAAAATTTTTTTCAGCAACTTCTCATTATATCTGACAACTTCACCTGTTGTTGTCAGTTAATTTGCACAAACTTTTATTAAAACAATTAACGACACCGATTTGCTCTTTTGTTTTCTTTACTTTAGTTCCCTGTGTTTCTTATTGTTAACAGGTTTAATCAAAATTTTTAGTATTTAACAAGATTCTTTCTTTTGTGTCTGCTAATTACACTTCCAAGGTTGTTTTGTTCATTTCTCCAGTGATATGTAAATTGAATGTGAACATTTCCATTCTGTAACTTAACTTTGCTTTCAGGTTCTTTGAGAAGCAAAGCATTTTCTCTTTTTTTTTTTTTTTTGTCTTTAATTTACGTCAAACATTTGTCATTGCAACAATCTGTTTTGCATTTTAATGTGCATTGTTTTCTTTCCCAAAATTGAATGTCACTCTGCGAATAAACCAGACTGCCTGCCCCTCCCTTCATTTCTACCACCCACCACCTTTTTTTTTTCTTCCTCTTTGATATTCTTCTCTTCAATCTCATCAGTTGCACAGACAACTCAGCATGTGCTTGAATCCATTTGTCTGCAAAGACATCTCGCTCTTTCTTAATTCCTTTTGCAATCAGCTTTTTCCCTTGCTCCTCATATTTTATGTACATGTCCCTCTTCTAATGTAAGAGGAGCTGCTGAAAAGTTCTCAAACTGACTAAAAAGTTCTTTCAAAATATAAATAAGAGGTCCGATGTCTGGTTATTCTGTCAGATATTGAGGAAGTTTGTTGAGCTTATAATTTTCTACATAATTTTCTACAATTTCTTTTTCAATCTTTTCTGTGATTGTTGTCGGATAAGAGATCTTTTTTTTACAAATTAAGTAATTTAGTTACATAGTTATGTAATCATCCTGTATGAAAGTTGATTTTTCTATTTAGACTATGATTTTTACCGGAAGAACTTGGTTGATTTAATTTGTTTCTTTGTTCAAAAGAGGAACTATATTTGTTTTTCTTTTTAATGTTTTTTTTTTGTTTTTCAACAATGGCCACATGCTGAAATTGATACAATTTCATCATCTCTATTCATAATTACCAACTAAACTATTATTGCTCCCTAACATGTACTCTTTTTACAAATTGTTGATTTATCTGGAAAAAATAATGAAAGCTATAATAAAAAAAAAATGCAGTGATTGCCATTATTAGAACAGGTCAAAAGAGCTTGTTATTGAATCATTTTTTTCAATTCAGCACCACAGAGCTTGATAACCATGAGTCAGCTGTGTGATTGGACGTAAGATATGTTTATAAATGATCTGATAAACATACTATTTGAATATGATTTGGAACCACATTGTATTTTCTTTTTTATTTAAAAGAACATTATTTTATAATTAAATAACTAATAAAAAATCTGTCCTATAATAGTTACTACATTTATATTCACATTTCATACACTCAATGTAACAATTATTATGGGACAGAGGTAGTTATAATTATTATAAAACTATGAACAGTATCAAATAAAATGTTTATGTTCATCACTTGTCCTTACTCTGAGGTTTACAGCCAGATAATGTTACAGTGTGCGTTGTGATGCAGTGGATATCGGCTCAGAACAAGAAATCGGGGGGCCGAGTTTGAATTCCAGTTGAATTCATTGCATTCACTTACACGCAAATACCCTTAGGAAAGGTATTAATTCATCTCTTCCTTCCAGTTATGGGTTAAATAACAGGACAGATTGGGTTCTGTAGCCTTGGTCGGCAACCAGTCTTCCGCAGAAAGCAATGGCAACCTACTGCGGGATAATCTTCTGCCCAGTCAGTTATGTCTTGAAAGAGACATGATCGCCCAAGCGTGTTTCACGTATGGCACTTAACTGGCTGACTGAATGTTACAATGCCAGTTCCCATACAATTATCAAAGTAAAACAATGTCAAGCTTGGTCAGTATCTAGATGGGTCACTGCTTGGGAATGCTAGGTGCTGTAAACTTGGATGTGTGGGTGGTGTAATGGATAATGGCTTAGGTTGATCAAAGTTCTAATTCCAATTGGGTTTGTTATATTCAACAACACACAAATACCTTTGGGAAAGGTATGAATCCACCCTCTCTCTTCAGCTATGAGTTAATTAGTAAGAAGTGTATCATTAAAACTATTATTATCCCAAAAATTTCAGCATTAAATAGAGGTTGATATGCTGCTAAACAACCAAATTTCTCTCTCTCAACTATACACTTTCACCCTTTTCTTCTCTCCTTTTTTTTCTTTTTTTTTTCTTCTCCTACCTCCCAGAATTTTGTAGAATCCTATTTTGGAGGATTGTGTGCCTCTCTCTACTTTCACAACCATGCAGTTTATGTGCAGATTTTAGTTTTGTTTTTTCTTTATATCCCTGTGTTTCTACAGTTACACTACCCTGGCTTCATGACCACTCCTTAAGTTTTTTATGTCCTACTACATAAATGCGGTTCCAAGTTCTTTACCTACTTCTTTTTGATTAATGGTATCCATACAATACTAATGTCAGTACTTGGGTTACTCATTGTTAATACTTTGAAGGACTTTATTAAGCAAATCAAGTATCAACATTAGTAACAAAAATACCATTAATCAAGAGGTAGCAGTCGTTAGGCCAATATGGCGGTTGAAAAAATTAGTCCTTAAGAAAACACATATTATTAGAACATCCTAGCAAAATTCAAACAACATCAGTTTCTATTATAATTCATAAAAAGTCTTGTTGGATTCATTTAACATTTCTTTTTTCAGTCAGTTCATCAGATTTGCTGTTTAATCAATATCAACAACTAATTGCATTGATTAATCATCTGATAATTAGTAATTGGTCATAACAACATTGTTTATGAATTTCTGAAATGTGAAGTTATCATTATATGTAAACAGTGTATGTTTACATTCAGACTGTTGTCCTCATTTTTTGTCATCACCACACTTCTGTCATTGGATTCTCTAGTCTTCATCTGACATATGTCCATCCAGATAACCTACAAAGAATTCTGAACTGAACACTTTATTTAATCTATGGAGTTAGACTGTTCTTGTTCCACTACCCATGTCTAGGGACGTTTTGTCTGGTTCTTAATTTTAGTACTGCTCAGTTATTGCTTGCCTTGTTTTCAGTAAGTCCAAGGACTTGAACTCCTAATTAGTATGTCACTAAATTCTTGAATCATCACTTCCTCCCATTAACAAAGATGAGGACAATAGTTTACACGTAAATAGTGCTGTTATGAACGGGGTTTTTGTCTCATAACTAAAATGTCTTAATTTATTGTATGATTCATGGTCCGTGGGCGAATATGTGTGTGTGCAACACGTGGAGAAAATGCATGGAACGAAAGAAAAGTAGATGTCTACTCACGGTTAACTGGAAGATACATTTATTTTACAGGGAGAAACATTACGATAGATGTACATGTGGTATCAGTCCCAAGTTATCGGGTTGTGTGTCACAACCATTAGGGCAGAAAGAACATAGATGTGTTCTTTACTCGTTGACAGCCATATTCCAAGTTTGTTCCTTTCATGTTGGCCATGTCTGAATGTGCCGTTGATCACGTGACTGCTGTGTACCCACTTTCAGGGGCAAGAAGGGAGGCACTCCGTTTGGGAACAGTAAAGGGTTAACTCCCTTGGAATATGTTTTATTCATCCTAACAAGTGCAAATAACATTTTTTTGTCAAAAAAATCATCAGATATTTTAGAATGAATTCAAATAAGATTCTGAAAGTATCTCATCAATTTCTTTTTTTTTATTAAATTTTATTGAGAGTAATTAATTAATTAATCAGTGTAACCATATTGCAATTTATATCAGTCAGTTCAGTGCCATACGTTATACTCACTTGAGCAATCATCTCTCGAAGAGACAGGACCGACTGGGCAGAAAATTTACCCCCCAGTAAGTTACCATTACTTTCTGCTGTAAACAGATTGCCAGCCAAAGTTATAGAACCCAATCTGTCCTGCTATTTAGCCCATAGCTCAAGGAAGAATAGACATCTTAGTACCTTTCTCAAGGATATTTGTGCGTAAGTGAATGGAACGAATTTAACTGGAATTCGAACTCTGCTTTTTACTAATTACATTATTTGGACTACTGTCCTCATTTTTGTTGCCACTTTGTATGACGTTTTGAGCGTTGTATGCTTTGGCCTTCTTCAGGTGTTAGTAATTTTGAATCAAACCCTTTATTACAATCACTAGGGTATAACAATCTCATTCCATGCGTGAAGTCTCGTTTGGTAGTCATGAGTTATCTCCCCCTAACCTCCAAAGTTACTTGTTCATCACTGCTGTAGCCTGGTATTGAATTCACAATTCTTTGGGTCAAGTCATTGGAACTAACCAATGTCTATATCCAGTGGGCCATGTGTCCTTAAGAAAAGTCACCATCATATGTTCGAAACTCCGCCCACTTTATAGAACTTATCAAAGATGCTCCCATTATTGAATGCAATCAGATGATGAGCCTGGATGTGCTGAGTCTGTTCACCAAGGTACCCACGGTGGAGGCATTATTGGTAGTCAGGGACAGACTGGTCTCGGACACATCCCTAGGAGAACGTACCAGTGTTCCACTAGATAACCTGATGGAGATGCCGACTTTCTGTACACATGTAACACACTTCGGATTGGGATCAGACATATAGGCAGGATGAAGTCTTAGCAATGGGCTTGCCATTATCACCATCACTAGCTAACATATACGTGGAATACATTGAAGAAATGGCATTAGAATTCACAGCTCTAAAGCTAACTCTATGGCTGAGATACATTGATGACATCTTCATACTCTGGCCACATCAGGAGGAGGTCCAAACACTATTGGACCATGTGATCTCAATGATCATCTATACAGTTCACTATGGAAAAAAAGAGAGACAACACACTGGCATTCCTGGATGTGCTAATAATTTGGACAGAGTTGGGGTTCAAGACATTTGTATACAGCAAGCCAACTTTCACCAGACAATACTTCAACTTCAGCTTCCAATACCTATACAATGTAAAGAAAGGCATCATTCACTGCCTACCACATTGAGCAAAAGTCATAAGCAGCGACTCAGAGACATACAAACAAGAAATGGTCAGTATAAGCAGTACCCTACAACATAACAATTATCCAGGGTACATGACAACAACTCCAACTAACATGGAAGGGAGAGTGTATGAGGATAACAACACTCAGAAAACAGCCTCAGTCTGTCTACTCTGCGTAAAGCAGTTATTGGAGAAAATACAAAGAATCTGTGGTCCATATAACATCAGGACGAACTTCAAAAGTGGTTCTACACTTTGCAGACACCTCTCCTGAGTAAGACTCCAAAAGAGAAAAACATGACTAAGGACAGTGTGTACACCATTCTGTGTAGCTGTGGAAATAAATATAAAGGAGAAGCAGGTTGCCCCCTTAAGGTAAGGCTACAAGAACATCGCAAGGCCGTAACACAAAGGAAGATAGAAAAATCAGGTGTAGCTGACCACTTATGAAGGGAAAAAGGGAATCACCCCCCTCTATGGGATGAAGTTGAAATAGATAGATAACACCACTGGAAACTACATAAACTTAAGGAATCAGCACATATGCTAGGCTACAAAAATCTCCTAAGCCGACCAAGCATAGAGATGGGATGCAATATGGGAACCAGTAATATGGAGTGTCGGAGAAAATCATTAGTGTCAAAAATTGTAATATGAGCTCTGGTAAAAAAATACTAGAGAAAACCATTAACACCAAAAAAAGTGTAATATGAACTCTGGTAAAAAAAATAGTTACTAAACATAAGGTTTATAAGTCCCAGAAATTCAGTTGTTCTTGTCCTTAAGGACACATGGATTTAGACGTTGGTTATTTCTAGTGACTTGACTCAAAGAGTTGTGAGTTCAATACCACGCTACAGCAATGGTGAACAAGTGTGAAGTAACTCATGTCTACCAAAGGAGGCATCACGCAAGGAATGAGAATGATATACCTATGTATTGCATATTATATATTTAATAAAGGGTTCGGTTTGAAATTTCTAGCACCTGAAGAAGGCCAGAGCATACAATGGCCGAAACATTGTACAAATGTCAACAAAGATGAGGACAATAGTTTGAATAATGTAAATACTACCTCATCTCAGAAATATAGACAAATGCTATAGGTTGATAAGCTGTAAAAAAATCAGTCAATATAACGAAGTGTGCATTTTATTAAAATGGTACATTACAAAAGCTTTTGTGGTCTCTCTTATGTGTATTTAACTTTCAAACTATAGGCCAAAATCATTAAAACTGATGAATAATATTTGACTTTCCAATAACACTAAGCTTTCAAAAAACTTATTAATCATAAATTACTTTTCTGTTCTGTAATATATGGATGTGCGATGTGGTGCATTGGATATCAGCTCGGAACGAGAAATCGGGGAGCCGAGTTCGAATTCTAGCTGAATTCATTGCCTTCACTTAAGCGCAAATACCCTTGGGAAAGGTATTAATCTGTCTGTTCCTTCTAGTTATGGGTAAAATAACAGGACTGATTGGGTTCTATAGCCTTGATCGGCAACCAGTCTACCGCAGAAAGTAATGGCATCTTACTGTGGGATAATCTTCTGCTCAGTCAGTCATGTCTCTTTCGAGACATGATCGCCCAAGCATGTATCATGTATGGCACTTAACTGACTGAATATAAAAAAAAACACAATGAGCTTTCTTATATTTATCAGCTCTTCTGATTGAGCTCCTTTTCTAAATAATGAAATATTCCACTGTTATGGTAACATTACTTGATTATAATAAACCAACATGTTTCATACTAGCTTGACAATGAAATTATTTTTTAGTTTAGCAAGAGGAGATCAGTCTGCTAATAAGTAGCTTTTTATTCTTGTCGGCTTTTTTGTGGAGGTTTTTTCAACTTACTTTTGTTGTTTCAACTGATCCATTTTCTAGTGCATATCAGGAATGTTAGCTGAAAAAAGAAAAGCGAACATTTATTTCCTTAAGTAGAAAGGATTTTTAGAAAGCATGAAAGATTTTTTTCTTAATACCTCTCTGACAAGGAATGAAGAATGGATGAGCTATGTTAATTAGAATCAACAAGTCTATCAAAAAAAGAGTTCAGTTATCCAAAAAATGCTCACTATATATATCAATGATACTTATCAAAGTTAAATCAGATGCTAATTCATCAAATTGCAAAACCTCTGACTTCATTGAATCTGTGGGTCAACCCAAAATTACTAATTTTCATTTTCAATTTAAGATTTTGAGGATGATATCAATAAAACATTCATTTTTGATTAGTATTTACTTTGATCTTTATTTGAATACAGTTAATCAATCTACAATCATGAGTAGTCAAAATTAGTTCAGGTTGATAATGCTTTATTGAATTAAAAAAAAATTAGAATATTACATGAGATATGAACAAATATCATAACAGTCAGAATGAACTACTTGCTTGCTAATCAGTTTTTATCTGCTCTCAGATATTTGCAAGAAGTTAGCTTCATTTTAAATTGTTTCGAATTGTGTGGTGGAAAGAGCTCTCAGAACCAATCTAAACAAGTCTTGGGCTTACAAACTTTTCCAATCAAAATCTCTTGAAAACTATTTCAACCGTATACGGTTTTTGGATTGTTCTCTTTGTATTTTCATTTAAATCCACTCATTGTTGTCCTGTAGTTATTTTGCCAGGAACATTGAAGCAGAATAGGCAATGAGAGAAGTGAAAAGAATGACAGACAGAATTTGATGCCAATGTAATTTTCTGTAATCTTAAAGGAAGAATGGTGAAGTAGTTTTCTGATTATACCAGGAAATAGTTAGTCTTGGTGCAATGCAGACCTGTCACCAGGAGACTTTTGATTAATATGTTCTCTATTCACAGACTGTTGCTAACATTTGAGGCTAATCTATTTTATGTAACAAATCTTTTTTTAACTGTTCCTTCCTTTTCTTTAATTCTCTTCCTCTCCCTTCTTCCTTTTTATTTATTTTTTAAATCGCTAATACACTTTTGAACTATTCTGTAATTTTCTATTTTAACAACTAATGACATTCAGATGGATTCCATTAATGCCAATTTTAGGAAATTACCAAAGTAGGAAGAATTACAAAACTTAGTTTTAATGGGCACTGGAAATAATGCATTAATAATATTGATACAAACACAAACTGTTTCTTGGGTATGATTCTTTAATGAAAACTGGATTTCATCCTTTATTTTTCTTTGCTTTTTGTTTAGCTATTTCCTCATTTACTCATGCCATCAAAAATAGTGGCATATTTTTTTTAAAGTCATGACTTGCTATAGTCTTGACATATACGTCTTTAATTCTAAATAAATTGTTAGTGCAAGGGAGATAAATTTCAGCAAGAAGTTACATTGATTGAATCATTTTCTCTAGCTTATCATCTCTTTGCAGGTTATTTAAAGCCAGGAAATATTTTTAGATTGTAAGAATTTTTTAAATTTATTTTAAAAAAAAAATTTTTTTTTTAAAATAATGGTTTAATGATACCAGCCTTACTAATTAACCTATAGATGGGGAAAGAAGAAATAAATATAACAAACCCAACAGGAATTGGAACTCAGCTCTCTAATTAACAATTCGAAACCATTATCCATTACACAAACTGCACATTAAAGATTACTGTATTTTCAAGTAGTCACCCATTTAGATACTGACTAGTCTCAACATTGCTTAACTTTGGTGAATGTAAAAAAAGTTACAGGCATTAGAAGAAAATAAAAAAAAAACACTTGGCCTATTTTATCATAATTAGTAATATCTGAACTACCAAAATTCTTTACTCATTCAGTTATTAATTTTGTCACCTTCATTGAGTCTACAGGGTTTTATATATATATATATACATATATATATATATATGTGTGTGTGTGTGTGTGTGTGTGTGTTATGCACTCTAGAGAGGAAAATTAAAAAAAAAAACAGTTACCACTTCTGTAATTTATGCATTACTCTTCAGCAATGAATTGAGTTCTTTCGATGACTGGGGTATGTATACCCCACTTATATGCAATATGCTAAAATTTTCCTTCTCTGATTCCATATGGCTATGGCTTAGGGGTTAGTGACTCTGACTGACACCGAATCGATTGAGTTTCGATCCCGGCCAGAAGCAAATGGATGTCTAGCCACACTGATGAGCTGTGATATAGCGAAACAGGCTTGTATGTGGATGACACACATATATATATATATATATATATATATATATATATAATCTGAAGAAAAGCCTGTTTCGCTGTATCGCAGTTCATCTGTGTGGCTAGATTATCTGTTTAGCTTCAAGCCAGGATTGAAATCCAACTAATTTGTTATTAGAGGAACATCTTACCACTGAGCCATATGTGTAATGGCAGAGACAGGCAGCTTTCACAGCAAGTTATTTACAGGATATAAACAAACCCCAAAGACTAAGAGCATTTAATTTGATAGTTGAAGCAAACTGCGTTCAATTCAATAACCAAATAACGTAGCATAAAGTAGTCACCGTTTTTACATGAAATCTACCCCTCTCTAAAGTGCCCTCTCGATTATTTGGTTGGCTGGGAGTTTTGTTTTTATGGCATATCAACCTCGGCAGGTTATTTATTGCAGGCTAAATTTTATTTATCTATTGCTGGTAATACCTTTTTCTTTTCAACAATTTATTGTTGTTTTTATATAAGTTTTGTGTCTAGTAATACTTTTTTCTTTTCAAGTATCAACATTCATTGGGATTTGTTTTTAAGGGCAGGGTACCCAAGTCCTACCCTTGTTATTTAGCCCATAACTGAAGGGAAGGGACAGATTAATACCTTTCCCAAGGGTACCAGTGCTTAAGTGAATGCAGGGTATTCAACTGGAATTTGAACTCGGCTCACTGATTTCTCTTTTCGAGCTGATATCCACTGCACCACTACACACATCCGTCACTAAATACTTACTGCACCTGGTATTCCCAAGCAGTCACCCATCTAAGTACTGACCAGGCTCAATGTTGCTTAACTTTGGTGATCGAGCGAGAACCGGTATATTCAACGTGATAGGCCTAAGCCCTATCAATTAGTGAAAGCCTGAATAATCATCTGTAGACAATCCTCTTTCACTGTATCACAGCTCTTCAGTGTAGTTAGATTATATGTGTTATATAATAATCATTTCACTCCAAGCAGGATAGAAATGCCACTGGTGCACGGGTGGGGGGGTTACAGTGAGAGAATAAAAATAGGTACAGGGGATGTCAAAGATAAGAGATGGATGGGAATCAAGTTGATAAAAGATGGCAGTTGACATCATATAAAAATACAAAATAAAACTCTTCTGGACCTTCTCCTTGATTATGTTGGTGAATGCTGTCATGATCCTTGTCTTTAGTTCATCTAAGGTATTACAAAGAGTTTTGCTGGTCTTTGCTCAACTGTGTCTCACATATGATAAACTAGAGGGTTGCAGTTTGGAGAATTAGGTGGCCAGGTACCAGGAATGATGTAGTTGCAGAAATTGTCTGACAGCTATGGCTGGGTTCTTTTGTGTGGCATGGTACAGAGTCCTGTTGCTAGACATAGGGTCTTCCAGCAGCCACCCTCTTGACTCAGGTCAGCACTACCTGTTCAAGGTACTTGATGTAGGCTTCCATGTTGAGACTGAGGCTCTGTGGTACGATGAATGTTGGCATAGTGTTATCATCACCAGTGATCACTCCAAATGTCATGATGTTGACTTGATATATCATTCAACTATTTTTGAATCCTCTGCACTGTCCTCAGATTGACACCCAAACACTGAAATGTTTGTATTGGAGCTTATGGTATGAATGCCAAGCAGTACAGCATGTTTTTTACCAAATTTCTGATCAAGTAAATTGCATGAGGGTG
Organism: Ascarosepion bandense; assembly: GCA_037127315.1. Taxonomy (NCBI): domain Eukaryota; kingdom Metazoa; phylum Mollusca; class Cephalopoda; order Sepiida; family Sepiidae; genus Ascarosepion; species Ascarosepion bandense. The sequence goes on from JBBBDQ010000710.1 coordinate 1,503,939, forward strand.
CTCTTTTTCTGACAGGTGGTACCCAGCTATGCTGTGTAGTCAATAAAATAAAAAATGAATGATGCACATATGTAAAATTTAAAATATAAGATGGTGAAAATTTACCCATTGCACCCTGTGTGTGTGTGTTGTGTCATGGCTCATACCATGTGACATCTAGTTGCCCGGATGTATAAAAGACAATGTGCGCTTAGCCCGAGAGTTATCATTATCACGAACTTCAGGAAGTAACACCTACTACTGCGAGAGACTAAATAATGTATATACATCTTGGTTGTACCAGTCTGGTAATAAAGTACTTTATCTACATTTCTCTGAGTATTTCTTCATTCCACGATACAACATATATATATATATATATATATATATATATATATATATATATATATACACACACAGACACACAGTGAGGTGTGTGTGTTGAGTAGGGAACAAGTAGAAAATTTGACATGTCTTGCTATATATTTAGTTTCATAAGAAATTTTAGGAGTGGAATGATTTGGAATTTGTTTTTAATCATTCTTTTATTTTCATTTGTTATGTGGCCATTATATATATATATATATATATATATATATAACACCATCTGTGTTTATGTTTAACTTTGGAAATGTTAGCTTATGTTAAATGTGCTTGGGTATAGTATGAATGTTGGCAATGAAATGTGTGATATTAGGGGAATTTATGACAGTGTAAAAAGATTTCATAACACATTTTGTCTTTTAGGACTTGATATCTGTTGAGGTTGAAAAGTAAGAATTGGGCAGCTTTAACCAAAATATAGCAGCAATATTCTTCTATTCTAGTTTGATTTGTCTCTTGTAAAGATAGAGTACATCAAGAAGTGCTGTTTACTTTCTGGAGAGGTTTAAAGAACCAACTATTTTCCCATTTTTAGTGATTGGTCATATAAATATGAGTTCTACTTGAGATTTGGGATGAACTTGTGTCCCAATATAGATGATCAAGGTAAAGGGTTGCATGGAGAGTACAAATGTCTATCATGCTTGGAGAAAATTCAAGGTCTGCTCAGTGATGATGAAATATTACTAGCTTGATTTTGGAGATATTGAATGTTACAAAACCTTTTTTTACAGGACTTTACATTTAATCAAATATATAAAAACAATGGTTGATCTATGTGTTTGTTGAGAGACAGATACTGAGCAAAAAATAGCTTACTTTTATGTTCACTTGGTATTTCAATAGCTTAACTTGTAGCATTCTGTAGGTGACTATTGTTGCCAAGCAAAATGTTAGTTGAATTTTAATTTCTTTGTTGTGCAGTCATATCCTTCTATGGCAACACTTAAAACAGTCTTGACTGAAACTGAGAGCCAGATAATCGCAATTTCAAATCTATAGAATTAATATATAAAACACTATATTTTGAAGGGATTAAGGTTTTGCAGTTATATCTTCCTATGACAACTTTGGGCAGGTTTAACCCAAATACAGCAGCAATATTCCATATTCTAACTTGATCTATCTTTTGCTGTTTATTTTATGGAGAGGTTTAAAGAACCAACTATTTTCCCAGGCTCCCTTTAGTGATTGGTCATATATACATGAGTTTTACTTGAGATTTGAGGTGAACTTGTGTCCTAATATTGAGGATCAAGGTAAAGGGTTTCATGAAGTGTACAAATGTCAATCATGATTGGAGAAAATGCAAGGTCTGCTCAGTGATGATGAAATATTACCATCTTGGTTTTGGAGATATTGAATGCAAAAAAAATTTTTTTTTTTCCTTTACAGGACTACATTTAATCTAATATATAATAATAAAGTAGGCAGTTGATCTATGTGTTCGTTGAGAGATAGATACTGAGCAAAATAAAATAGTTAACTTTTATGTTCTCTTGGTATTTCAATAGTTTAACCTTTAGCACTCTGTCGGTGACTATTTTTTCAAGCAAAATGTTAGTCCTGCCGATGCAAGTTGAATTTTATTTTTTGTTGTGCAGTTATATCCTTTTATGGCAACATCTAAAGCGGTCTTGACTGAAATAGAGAGCCAGACTATTGTTATTTCAAATATATAGGACTAAACCCATGTCTATTGAACAGGTTAAGAGGCTCATCCCTTGTTCCCTGTTTAGTATATGGTTTCTGGCTTTCTCTTTTCCGATCTTTTCACTATTACATAGCCCCCTGCACATCAGTGGCGTTACCGCCTTGCTCAGGGTGATACGATTAAAAACAAAGCAAAAAAAAATATATAAAACACTATATTTTTAAGGGATTCCATATACAGTAGAAGGGGGACGTAATATTTATAAATGATGCAGAGAGTTAAATGTACAAATCTGTTTTCTTATAATACTCTCCATTTTAGATTTAAGATTCACATTAAAATTTTGTGTTCATTTGAATTTAATTAAAACCTATTCATTACAAAGCAAAACATTAATAATTTTTTCATTTTTTTTAAACTTTAAAAAGTCTTGTTTGTGTTGCAGAATTAAGTATTTTTTGTTTTTAAATTGTTATCAGGTTGATGTCATAAATCAGGTAAGAACCAGTGACAACACACAACTGTATCAGGCATGACTAGATGACCACTTCACAAAGAATGTTCACGTTTCAGCCGTAAATCGATCTTCCTTCCTCTTTCCTATCATTGACATTAGGGTAGTGTTGTTTAGAACAATATTTGTCTGTCTGTCTGATGTATTTATTGATGTATTTATTGATCACTCTCATATATTCACCAATCAGATAAAATTCTTGTCACTCAAGAAAAGCCCTTTTTTTTTTTTTTTTTTTTTTAATAAAAAAAAATTCTTTTATTAGCAATTTAAAAATAAAAAAAAGCAATCAGCAAATTTGACTATTTGTCAAGTTAAAAGGCAGAGTACAAATATGCATGCTTTGACTAACATCACAACACTACAATTTCACAATTTGCATGATTGGTCAAGTTTCTTCTGTAGACTAATGATAAATAATGGATTTATTTACTCTGTAATGTTCAGAATGGGTTAAAGATTTCTCTTGGGGTAAAACTGTCACGTAGTGAGGAAGATGTATTAAAATAAATGAGAATTGAATTAGACTCTTATACAGGGTGTTCATAAAGTCCGTGTGCACTTTAAAAAATTTATAACTTTATTTGCATTTGTAATAGAAATAATCTGTAAAAAATGTTATAAAGTTTAATGTACCTAGTTTTAAGTATAGTTATTGAACTAATGTGATTTCAGGCATTGTAAATCAGTTGGCAAATGTTTTCCGTTAACTACAAAATCATGTTACCCTTTGTATTGGTAATGATATGGAAACTTAAATAAAATTTCAATAGAACCTTTAAAAATATAGATTTACTTCTTTCTAATCCTTTTTACAAATTATTTCTATCGCAAATACAAAACAGTTATAAATTTTTGTGTGCACAAACTTTATGGGCACCCTATATATATATATATATATATATATATATATATATATACATATATATATATATAAAATATAGTTTTAAAGTGTGCTATAAGATAAAGTAGTCAATATCAGAGCGTATGTAAATATAAAAGAGTGAACATTGATGTCAACACTTCAATATATAACAAATCAAAACAATAGAATAAACAAATAACAATTCAAATAGATTTACTCTAATAGATAGATAAATAATCAAGCCAAAATAACCTTTAGAAAGATTACCCACAATGCTCCACTGATAGGTATATATAAATAACCAAGAAAAAACTCAAAACATGTGGCCTGATAATTGCGTTTAGCATGAAACAGTCTGTCGCTCCTGAGTGTTGACTTCAATGTTCACTCTTTTATATTATATATATATGAACTAAGAATTTTAAAGAAAAGATATAGAATAAATATTGACAGCTTTTTTTAAGTTACTCATTTTCCTTCTTTAATCACAAGAAATGTCAAGTTAGAGAAAAAGAACTATGATTCATTATTTAAGTATACACACATTTCTTTCATTTTTCTATCTGATGAAGCCTTGCTTGGTGAAATGTGTAATCAAATCTGTTTTCAATAAAACATGTCAAATTTTTTGAAAACTTTGTCAGGATTTTATATACTATTTTTAAAATATATATTATCTCTTTACACGTTACTTTTACTTGTATTTGAGTAGACGCTCTGTTAATTTATTAAAATGGATATTTATTTTGTCTACCAGCCTAAATGTCCAAGAAATCTTATTAAAAAAAATTTACGGCTTCTGACAGGATTTGAATCTGTGTTTCTCTGGGAAAAGGGATTTATTGTTAAATCCAATCAACTAAGCTACAAAAAACCAATTAGTCAGGCAAAGCTGATTGGAACCTTTAAGTGAAAATTTTCTTGGTCATAAATCTCCTGAAATTTTTTCATATCCACATGGTTTCATATCCAAATGTGAACAAAGCTAATTTTAGAGAAAGTAAAAGATTTTACATTTATTCAATAGATGTTTTTGTCACATAAAATAATGTTTGAAGTGATAAAAACTCTATATATATTATCAATACTAAAATCTGTTAGTTTCATGTAGCTACAATAAAAAAATTCTGCCTGATTATTGTTGCTTCATGAAACTGGGTAGCAGATATTAGTATTGATAATTATTATTAATAATTATTATATTTATTAGGCTCATTTGATTTTGGCATTGAGCCTTTAGGTTATTTTAAGCTTTAGCTTTTATTCTTACTGTTGATGTGTGATTTTATATATATATATATATATATATATATATATATACAAAATAAAATCGTTGGTGATGGTGGATGTTATAATATTTCAGTTTAAACAACCTTTCTGAAGATGGCTCATGTGAGGCGAAAGCTGCTTAGAAGAAAATTAATAAATAATTATCCAAATGTTGGAGAATTTTTGTCTTTATTTTCAACTGAAATTAAAGCAAAAATACGACGTTTAGAACGGCTCATGATTAAACATAATAGACATTCATTGTCTCTTATATTTAACAGCATATGTTTAGAAAATTACTTGCTGCCTCGATATATATATATAAAATAATAATAATAATATGCAGATGGATGGTGGAGTGGGGTTTGAGAGAGAAGAAAAATTTTAAGAGCAACAAAGGATAGGGGCAAATGGAAATCCATGATTGCTTATATCCAGAAAGGACATGATACATGAAGAAGAAAGCTACTCCAAAAAAAAAAAAAAAATACTGTAGATGATATTTAAGTTCTATTCCATAATAGTATATAAAATTTACATTTTGCCTGAAATTCTGGGATGAGTTTATATTATTTACACTTGAACTTGAAGCTGTGTGTGTGTGTGTGTGTGTGTGTGTGTGTGTGTGTGTGTATGTGTGTGTGTGTGTGTATATATATATATATATATATAACACACACACACTCAGCCAAGTGGTTAGCACTTTTGCTTTCTGGTCTTGGTCAATTTGTCAATAAGGTGACTTCTTGATTATATCAGCCAGGGGTGGTTTTCCCAGTTTGCAGAACCTTTCAAAAGAGCTTGCAAGTCGAACTATGACTTCACCAAATTCTTGCGAGTGAAACTGTTTTGAAGGCCTTTAGTGGTTGTGCTAGCACAAAGCCATAAGTCATTTGTTCCAGATATTGATCATGCTATAATATGCACTCTCTCCCAAAATGTAGTTGCAGTTTAAACCACCGCTACACCCTGAGGTTTGAGTGGGTACCTGTAATAGGGATTTGTTTCATTATAGACAGCTGACAAGGTACTGCAATTAAGCTTTTTACTTAATTTTTCTTGTCTTCATACAAGTGTTTTTTTTTTGTTTGGGTTTTTTTTTTTTTGTTTGGGTTTTTTTTTTTTTATTTGGGTTTTTTTTTTTTTTGCTCACAAAGTATATAAAAGTTGCCCCAAAAGTTCTGCATGTCCAAGTGCTTTTTGCTACTCTTTTAGCCATTATCAAGGACCATTTTTATTTTTTAACTGAATGTGTGGGTTTCTTTTTTTTATGTATGTGTCTGAAGTTAGAAGTATGTTTTATTTTACCAAACATGCTCACACTACATTGTGGCTGTCTTCATAGTTAATGTTATTGAATGGTTACCTTTTCTGTTATGTTTGCTTCCATTATTTTCAATCTTTTTTTACATGTGAATGAGGCTATTCTTTGTACAAACATGAGAAAAATATAAAAAAATAATTGCACTCCCTCAGACATCTTTGATGAAACTTTTACAAAAGGAGGATTGCAGCCCAAAATACACTATATATAGATATATGTGCAAGCACACACACACAACTATTATGGGATGGTGGTAGTACTTTCTTTCCAATATTCTAATTATATTCTTTGGTTATTGACAAGTGGAGATGAAGGAAAAATATTTTGTTGTTTAATATATTTTACTCCATCATGTATATTTTTCTCTTCATTACTATCAAATATTGACCAATTATTTATTGCTCTTGAATTTTACAAAAAAGGAAAAGAAAAATGGTTTCTCATAATAGCTTCCATCTTACATGTCACTGCAAAAGAGCCTAGTCTTGTTATAATTATATTTGATTGAACAGCTTATTTACTTTGTCATTTATAATCAGTCTTTTATATATATATATATATATATATATAGGAAGACACATGAATAAAAATATTATTCAGGTGTTAATAAAACAGTGCTCAATGTACCATAAACAGAACTATTAATTATATATATTAATAAATATGCATATTCTCCTATGTTGGTGTCACAAGTTAGTTTCATGTGTTACACTACACAATCATCAGGTGCATATTACAAACTGTTTAAAATATTTGAATTTAAGTTCACTCAATATTCATGTTAGAGTACTATTTTTTAATTTATCAGGAGTAAAATTTAAATAGACAAAAATTGTTTGGAGATAAAAAATCAAAAACATTAAAATTAACAAAAAATTATATATATATATATATATATATATATATATATATATATATATATACACACACACACACACACACACACACTTTGTTATTATGGTAAAATTTTCAGTATGGAATTAATATTTATATGTGCAATATATAAGTAAATATAAAAGAAGAATTTGAAGATTGCGTTCCAACATGAAATAGACTTTCTCCTCAGTGTCCACTTATATAATCCATTGAAGTTGGTTTCTCCTGTTATTGGCCATTTGTGTTGTTATTTTTCTATTAAAACTAAACATAGCCTTAGATGCATATTTGGCTGGCCACTTGTTGATCACTTGCCATAGCTTGATTGAATAATGGTAAAGTGTCCGACAAAACCAAGCTAAGAAAGAGGCAAATGAATTTGCCTAATCTTGTTCCATGGACAAAGAAAGATGAAAGTGTAGAGAAAGAACATGAGAGAAGCAAAGAGGATGATAGGCCTATGAAAGAGGTTCTCTGTTGGAGTCTGTTCATGTTTAAAGGGATCCAACTTTGATGTTGGCACACGTGAAATATTTCTAAGAAGCAAATTGCAATGTGATTTCTCTGTGCCAACAACAAGAATGGCTGCTGCTTTTAGATTCTGGCAATGAATAAACCAAAGATTTAACCCTCTTTTCCCACTACCTGCCTCCTATTTTAATATTAGCAAGAAAGTATATAATCACTGAATTTGTTTGAGGAGTCGTTCTATAAAGACCCTGAGAGAATCTGGTTGATTCAAAATATTATTTTATTCAATTTACTCAAAGCTTTCTTTCTGAATGTTATGTGAAGAATTTTCTGACTATCCTCTGATAGTATTGGGTGGGGGTAAGAATTGAAACAGTTAATTTGTGTATAAAAATGCATACCAAAGAAATATTCACTTTGGTGAAAAATGCTGATAATGGCTGTTTTGTCTTGAATGCAAGAAATGCAAAAATTATTCAAAATTATTCTGACTGTTTATCGCCTATTCTTGATTTCTGTTTGCTCAAAATGTCTACTCTGAAAAATATCTATGTATTTTCATTTGTTTGAAAAGGATGGTTTAATTTTTTTTTTATTTGAATGTTATTGTTTTTATATTTTTCGTCTCATTTAAAAAAATGTTATTTCTCAGACATTTTTAGTAGATGCTGAAGATGTTTAATACATTATATTAACATCTAACATGTATATATATATATATAAACAAATCCATGTATAAATTTAAATAGGTATTCACTGAAGAAGAAAATGCAAAATATTTTTATACTAGGCTGGAACAAAATATATGACAAATTTTGAGTTGGTTGCATTAGTGCAGTCATTTTCTTTTTCTTTTTTTTTTTTTTGTATCATTCACTTTTGTTTATGCCAACATCAATCATTTTAAATCTCTGTCTCTTACCTTTAAAGAATTTGAATTTTTATTACTTTAGTAAATACTAAACACTTAGAATACCTCCAAGTTTAGTATAGCATATAAGGAAATGGCTGCAATAGGGATAGTTTTGCCCAACACCACAAGTTGCTACATTAATGTAAAAACTCATATCATGTTCTTAAATAGCCATATCAGATTAATATTTTAATTTTATGACACTTATCCAGAAATCTCTAAACTGTAAGTTGTATACAACTGCTTTCTCAGATCAATAGTTAAAAATGGCTTTGAGGAAATGAATCATGTTTGCTTTAAGTTAACAAACTTGCTCCTCTCCAACCTTTCTAAAAATAGTCAAATCACAGATTCAGAAAGTTCTTTGTGACCATTTTAGTGCTGCTGTAAGGGATGAAGTCCTTCAAGCCCATTGCAATCAACTTAGACCATAATAACAGATAGTCCTGTTACTTTGATTTAGAACTGATGCATTATCAAAATTGGCAAACATTTTGATCAGTAGTGGCATAAAGAAAGAATAATGCAAAACCTTATACTTCACAAACTACCCAGGGGAAAAATTGATACAGTTAGACTCCACGATCCTGCTTCCAACAACTTTATATATAAACTTTTTTCAGGCGTTAACAGCATATACATGCAAGCAAGTGTACACCAATATGGTCAGGCCAAAAATGCCTTTAGTTTGTCATTTCTCATGATCAGTTTTTATCTTGATGGAACAAATTCACTACTAGGTCATTTGCAAAAGTGCTGATTCTTACTTTGACTAATAAGTGTGTTGTAACCAAGTTATGACTTATCAAAGCTTGTGATTCAAAATGAGTTTTTATTTTGTTCCACCCATGTAATTTAATGAAAAAAATAAGTGAAAGAAGCAAAATGACTTTTGAAAAATATCTGTACAGTTAATTTGTTCAGTTGTTTGAACAAATATTTTTTCTTTTCTTGATTTTTATCAGTGTTTCAGTTTGTGCATTCTTAGCTGTTTCTTTGAAAGATTGGAAAAAAACAAAGATGAGAATGTTAGTTCAAATAACCTGTGAGACAAAGATAATGTTACATCTTGGAATTTCAGACAATATTTGTGTGTACTTTTTCTTGAGGCAAAAGCTTCAATGTCTGATGGTAAATAATAAAAAAAAAAAACCATTTGCCAGATTTGCTCTTGAAAATGGCTATAATATACAAACTGATATTTTTTTCATTTTCTTTGAAAAGAAAGCAAAACCAACTTTGAAATAGCCCTTCTATTTTCCTTAATTTTTTTCCTTATTTTTTCCTGTATTTTAGGGGAAGTTACATGAGGCAGACAAGGTACTGTAATTCATCTGTCTGTCATGGATGGATAGAATTGTAGTTTTCCTTTCCTTATAAATCTATAACAATTATGATTTTATTTTTTTTTCATCTGTCATTATTTTTTAAGCATTAGTTTGATAGTTTATTTTTTATTTGTTTCACTAACTTGGCTGTTTAATGATATGTGCTACTGCTGATTGTTCTGATATAGTTGTATTGCTTTGTTATTCTTGTTCCTGTTGTTGTTATTGTTGATATCAACAATTCTGATAGAAGCTGAAAAGTTTGAGCTTTTATTTTTTTATAGATTCTTTTTGATTGCCATGCATGGCTTTTATTTTTTTTTTATTTTTTTTTTTTTACTTGAAAATATGATCTTGCAAAGATAGTAAATAGTTTTAATTGTTTATTGTTTTTCTTAAAAAAAATTATCAAAATTTTGTCGCTTTGTGTTTTTTTGTTTTGTTTTCTGTTTCATTTTTCTTTTTCTTTTTTTTTCACTCATATTTCTGAATATGTATTCTAATCTTTCTTTCTAAAAATTTTTAATTTCTTATTAATCACATGAAAGATCAGTGAAATCATTCTGTGAATAATTTTCCTTAATCTCTTTCAGGTCGATATTTTTCCACCCAACAATTTTTAGCATTTTTGAAATAAAGAATTTTATTCAATCGAAAGTACACCAAATACAAAGCTTGAGAGCCACTCATTATAGAGTTACTGTTACAATGGTTATCTGGAATTAGACGTGTGAGTTAAAATAAATAGGTGGTAGTAAGTGAAGATTATAAGGATAATGAAGGACAGATAATGATTGACCCTTGACTTGAAGAGGTTAAGATTATAATATAGAAAAAAAAATGTAAAAGCTGATTATTTCTGGTTGCAGTGTCTATAGTACAACTCGATCATTTTATTTTATTTACTTTTTACAAGTTTTATGAACAGTTGTAATTAAGATTAATATTTTGTTCCAATTAGTTTGAACCTCATCAATAATTTTAAAAAAAATTTGGTTTTATTTGTGTCCCATTCTGAAAATCTTTTCTTAAAACCTAACGTAAAGGAATTGAAAATGTTACATGTAATTGTTGTGTTAAATGGTTCACTCAAAAATCTCACTTTTAACTCTTTCCCTGACTGTTTATTTTTATTTTTTTTTTTAAATTGTAACGCCACTGATGTGCAGGGGGCTACGTAATAGTGGAAAGATTGGAAAAGAGAAAGCCAGAAACCACATCCTAAACAGGGAACAAGGGATGAGCCTCTTAACCTGTTCAATATATTTTGAATATCAATATAAATGCAATAGATAAGGTTATAAATAAAGATAATATTTAAAAAGAAAATCCTAAAATGATAATGTTCTTAATTTTTATTACATGAAGTGTTGTCAGTCATTGTTGTTTTAATTAGAATTTACTAAAATTGAAATAGATGTAAATATTAATCAAATATTACTAAAAAAAAAAAATGATTTAAAAAAGAATTTTAAAGCACTGGAGTATTTCCCTTAAAAAAAAACCACAAAATTTGATTTAAAAAAAAAAAAATTATATACAATGATTTATACATCGATAAACAATTACATAATTTTTAAAATAACATTTTTTTGTAAATATATAAACACAAAATTTATTTATATTAGCAAATGAGTTTACTGATGTTATTTGTATGTTAAAACCAATTTGAAACTTTTCTTAATACTCGTTTTACTGCATGTATATTTTTTAACAAAATTTTCCATTGTTTTTTTTTTCCTTTCATTTGCTTTCATAAGTAAATACTTTTTTTTTTTTTTTTTTTTTTTTGCATGGCTAAATCTGCATGAATCTATTCTGCACAATTGCATGTCACAAAATCTCACCATTTACCTGAAAAATGTTGATTTTTTTTTTATATTTTAAATTTTCAAAATACAGGTAAACTGATTAATATGAAATCAAAAGTTTCATAGTTGTTTTTTTTTCTTTTTAAAAAAAAAATATTTTACAGTTATTAAACATTTGTGAAACTCTAAATAAGTTTGTCATTGAAATTTATTTTCTACTCTTTGATTTTAATTCTTTGCACTCTGAGACTTGATCTGACTCTACACTCCAACACACTATTTCAGAAGTGTTTGTGTAATAAAAAACAAATCAGCAGAGAAGTTCAGCAAATGTCTAGTACAATGTTGCTCATATACCCAACCTTTATTTTTTACTATCATTCTTTTGATATATTGGATGCTGGAGCATTATACCAGTAAATCAGCATTGCAGGTTCAATTGATTAATCTAACTTTTGGTTGTGGATTTGTACATAGGACAGTTTATTCCCTAGTTATAAAATATATATATATATATATATATATATATATATATATATATATATATATATATAAACCAGTCTTAAACATGTATATTATTTGAAATTTGTATATTATTTTCAATATAATAAAAAGTTGTGCAGAATCAATTTCAAATTCATTCTGTTTTTAGTTCTATCATTGATGCAAATTATGCTGGAGGCTTCAGGGAAATTTTTTCATGCCTTTTAAGAAACAATATAAAAATATTAAAAATGATGGATCATAGTTATCAGGAAAATGAAATTTTAAACTATGCCTTTCTTCCAATCTCATTAGGTCATCTATTCTCTAGGGATAACTGGAGCTATGTAATTTTGCAAGCTGGATCAAAATATTGTTCTCTAAAATATATTCCTAACCTTTTACCTAAATTCTACAGTTATAGTGTTCAAGTTAGAATCTATATACAAGTCAAATACGATTGATTCTTGTGTGATACTAGTGTGGTTTTTACCAGTAAGTAAAATCTACAGTTAATATCTTGCAGGTTTAATGTGAAAGGCCTGGGAGGTCAATCTCTATAATTTGAATTTTACAAGTAGAGGAGAAATAAATCTAGATCATCTATATTTTATAATGTTTAAAGTGATATATAGCATGAATCTGCCCCGTTAAAAAGACAAACTCTTTGTACTAATCAACATTCTATCTCCACCCAGATATTCAGCATAAAAAAAATAAACATGTTTGTCAAAATACATTTTATCAGTAAAATCCCTGCAAAAAAAAAAACAAAAAAAACCACCTTGATACTAAACATTATCACAATTTAGCACTATATATATATATATATATATATACACACACACACTACCAGCCATAATTATAAGGCCACCCCAGTTTTTTTTTTAAAGAAATTATGTATTTCATACTATTTTTAGCATTTATTGACAAATGAAAATAGAATGGTTCTTTTGATATAATTACTTTGAAAAATTTTACAAGACAAGGAAGCAAAGATGAAATCGTCCGAATCACCCTAAATTTTCTTCATTCTTTCATTGATAAAACTGCAATATAGGTAATTATTAAATATTTATAAATTCATTTGATGCACATGTTATTGTGCAGTATTAACAAAAGAACCATTCTATTTTCATTTACAATTATTCACTTGGCAATAAATACTAAAAAATAGTATGAAATGCATCTTTTTTTTTTTTTTTTTTTTTTTTTTTTTTTTTTTTTTTTTTTTTTTTTTAAACATTGGGGTGGTCTAATAATTATGGCCGGTTGTGTGTGTGTGTGTGTGTATGTGTGTATATATATATATATAAGAGAGAACGAGTGCTTGGCTTCATGAACAAAGCTTCAGGAAGGTCTTGATTTGTTACCGGTTCTGAAGTGGTTAGCAGATGGGGTATGCTTTACTGCATCAAAAAGACCTGGCTGCTAAACTAATTGTGCTGCCTCTTTTCTTTCACTTCTCTACTGTTTGATTCTGCAAAGATGTTTTCCTGGTCTTGCACCTCCACATCAACCTGTCAGCTCTTTTTGCATCCCCACTGATGATAATTAAATCTCCCAAAAAATGAAGGCTCTGTTTTTGTTTTGAAAGGAATCCTTACTTCATTTCAGATGTGCCACAATTGTCCAAAAGCCAGAATAGGAGCTTCTTTTGAAATTATTTGGATATGTCTTTCATTTTTGTCATGTAGCGCCAGCCCATCACATGTCTTTTATTGCAGAAATTCAACACTTGTGGTCTTGGCAGAGTTTAGAACCTTGATGTTAACGAAAAATTCCCTTTAGTGCATGTTTAGGGTTATTTCTGTTGTCCCAGACACAGTTGCCATTCAAAGTTTTTACCAGTCTGTTGGCTATTTCTGTGTAGACTGGCATCAGAGAGTATGAGGCTGCCAAGTGAAATTTGGACTTATACCTGCTTTGATGAGCTGACAGAAATTAAAGTATGAGTGTACTTTTGGCTTGATGCAGAAGAATTTTTTTAAAGCTAAGAACCAGGTCAAGGAGTCTTGTAGACTTTGCATGGCATAACATCTGTTCATAAACAGGCCCTGGGCATAACAGTAAACTGTATCTGGCAGCAAGGCCTCTGATTGGGAGGTTGTGAGGGGCATGGAACGAACTCTTAATTGCTGTTGTTCCCAGGTCCACCCTGACCCACAGAATGGTAGCACCTGTTAGGGTCCCAGCTATGGCCAAATAGTTAACCCCCAAACTGGGGTCAAAACACTATAAAAGTATAAAAATGCTTTTATAGAAATATATATACATAAAAATAGACTTTTATAGAAAAATATATATTTTTTAAGAAAAAATTACCACAACACTTCTTCAAAGGAAAAAATTCTCAGCAAAACATTTTTGAATACAAAACTAGAATACATTTTCAGTTTTCTAAAATAAAAAAGAATAAAAACAAAATTTTTGTTAAAATCTGACTAAATTAAGCTTCTCGCTGTAACCGAACATTAAAAAAAAATACCTTAAACCCCCACCTTTTTGCCATTAAATGATCCACAGAAGTTGATATGCGGTTAAACAAAACTCACTTACTCACTCATATGTCTATTCTAGTCTATTCATCTCCACATTATCTAAACTTTTTTTGTTTTCCCCCAATTGTGGTTAAATCCTCAAGAGGTAAGGGTCATTTTCAAGGAATCCTTGCTTGTCTTCTTCCATCCTTGCCATTACATTCTTTTGGCCAGTTTTTAGCAAGAGAGATTCAATGCTTGTGTCCTTGAAAAATCTAGAATGTAAATTTCAGTGATGAAATCCCTCCAATAGATAAAAGGTATTGTTGAATTAAATGTGTGTAAGTTTTAATTATTGTAAAGATGTTCTTTTTATATGGAAAGAAGGTTAGATGAACAAATGACAATGAAAGTAGAGAATAATGAAATGAAAAGCAATAAATACTAAGAATACAAATTGTAATAAAGACAAGAAACACTTTGCTGTAGAAAGCTAGAAGTTATTCACAGTTACTTTTATTTAGTGTTTGGTATGAAGATTATAGATGTAAAAGAAGAATGATGGTCTAATTGAAGATGATATGCAACTGCCTTTATTTTTTGTTTTTGTTAGGAAAAATAATGACAAAGTGGAAAAATTCTAAGTTAAGCATTTTGTTCTCTCAAAGGACTTCAATGGACTAATGTTTTTATTGATGTAATTATGTGCGTGTCAATGGGGAAAGATTTACAAACACAAGTGTGTCACTTATAATTATTTAACAAGCAGAAATATTGAAGATTTGGAAATAATGAAATTTAAATAGCTTTTTTTTTTCTTTTTTTTTTTGACATGTCTAGACATATAAGTCTAACCAATTTCATTCAGTTTTCCTAAACTTTTGTTTTGTCATTTGTAGTGCAGAGGATATTGGCTTGGAACGATAAATTGGGGAGCTAAGTTTGAATTCCAGTTGAATTCCTTGCCTTTATTTACACCCAAATACTTTTGGGAAAGGTATTAATCTGTTTCTTCCCTCCAGTTATGCATTAAATAACTGCTTAAATAACAGATTGGGTTCTATAGCTTTGGTCAGCAACCAGTCTACCACAGAAAGTAATGACAACTTACTGTGGGATAATCTTCTGCCCAGTCAGTCATGTCTCTTTCGAGACATGATCACCCAAGTGTGTGTCACATATGGCACTTAACTGACTGACTTACCTTGGGATGTGCGTTGTGGTGCAGTGGATGTTGACTCGGAATAAAAAATTGGAGAGTCAGGTTCAAATTTCAGTTGAATTCATTGGATTCACTTACGTGCAAATACCCTTAGGAAAAGTATTAATTCATCTCTTCTCCCTCCAGCTATGGATGAAATAGCAGGACAGATTGGGTTCTATAACCTCGGTTGGCAACCAGTCTACCGCAGAAAGTAATGGCAAATTACTGTGGGAAAATCTTCTGCCCAGTTAGTCATGTCTCTTTTGAGACATGATCACCCAAAGTGTGTATCACATATGGCACTTAACTGACTGACTGACTGACATTGTGATAATAAAATATTCACATAGAAAAGGAAAATATTTTAAAAACTGGACTCTGATTACTATCTGTATATTTTTGTCTTGATAAATTGCTTTCTCTTTTAATTAAAATAACATGTTTTAAATAAAAAAAATTGTTAAATTCATTACTTATTGAGGTCTTTGCAAAAGATTGCTTTTTTGTATTAATATGATCTTTTATTCAAATTCCTTAAGATTTTACTTAAGTATTCCTTGAGCAACAATTTTACGCTAGAGAGTAAATTCTGGCTTCAGATTATTATTATTTTATTTAGTATTAAGTATTTTGTAATATAACTAACTTTGGAATCAGTATTCTTTGAATCGGAAAGTATTATTCCAAAGTTAATAATGCAATGCCCAATTTAGCACTCCACTCCCAACTCAGAAAAATAATTGATTATAATATATTGAAAAGGTCTAATTAGTGTGAGTGCATTTAACTTTTTAATGTTATTCTGCACAACATAATCTCCATATTGCATTAATATCATCATCATCATCATCATCATCATCATTTCCTTAAGTTTTTGTTGTATACACATTTCCTTCTGAGCCCCAATCAATGACCTAAGAAAATGGCTTTGACATTTTCCACTTTTATTTAAAAAAAAAAAATCATGCTCAGTTTACATACATTCATTATTATTATTATTATTATTATTATTATTATTATTATTATTATTATATTCAGCTGCCTTAAAGCTCAATAAAATACAAAAAACCTTTTGAGATATATACACACACACAGTATAAAAACACAGAAATATGGTACCAATATTTTAAATCGAAATAACTTTTGTTTAAAGTAGAGCTATTCTGCATCTATTTTAATACTGTAAAATGTTTCTTTTAAAAATATTTAGGATTTAAATCCTAAATCTCAAAAATATTTAGGATTTAATGTCATAGCAGTCCAACAGTTCACCTTTAAATAAAGGATACCAAATTACTATGAAGTCATTTTGTAAAATTAATTGCAAAAATATTAGCAAATTTATATATATATATATATATATAAATAAGAAAAAAACAATTCAGATATTATTTTTTTGATAGTATCAAATATATTTAAACATTTTTTTAATATTTGTATTTATACAATTTTGTTTGACATGAAAAAGAACATACCAACTTTGAAAAACAAAACAAAAAATGTAGTGATCCCCCATCTCTCTCTCTCTCTCTCTCTATATATATATATATATATAAAGTGTCTTTTAGTGAAAAATAGCTGATTATTAAGAATTTACATTTGGATTATATTTTTGGAATTTTAAAATGTTTTTCCTATTAGTTTTCACCTCAGAATTTTTATTGTAACTGACAAAGTGTGCTCACGTCTGTTATAATTTTGGATGCTAAACAGACCTGGTATCTTGACTTCAATCACTTTCCTGCCATAACATAGCATTTCTGAGTTATTTTCTGTAAACATTTTCATTGCAATTGTTCTGAAGAGCTTTTTCTGCTTTTGTATTTCAGCTTCATGAATTTAAGCATAGTATGAAATTGACAGTTAGGTCTCATCATTTTACTGTTGAAATTGATTAATGTAATCTATTTTAATAGTTTCTTCTCTTACCCTTACCTCTGGAACTCTCTTTCTGCTTCTTGCTTTTCTGTCAGCAATGACCTTCAAAAATTGAAATAGAAAAATTTTAATTTTAATTCTGTTCTTTTATTGTTTTTTTTCTGCAAGAAAGTCTTCTCAGTAACCCCCCTCCTCTGCATCTTAGTGGCTTTATTACCTTGCTTGGGGGGTGAAAGGATTAAAAATAAATTGATTTTTGAACTCCTAGCCTTTATAGATGAGTATTTAAAATAGTAAAGAAATAATACCTTTTCATGATTCTGCCAAAGTGGTTAGTTGTTTAAAACGAAAAGTCACTTAAGGCTAAATTTTGTCAGTGTTCCTATCTTATATGAGAACAAAACATCCTTTAATCACTTATTTTCCTCTCAGATTTTTATATCTGTTACTAAAAAAATAGTTTACTACTGAAACATTTAATTTGCATAACAGTTTTTAAGACCCTATTTTAATACTTCATCGGTAATTTTTGGGATGAAGAGTTATCATTATTTACAGTATTGTCCCTATCTTTGTTGTTTTTATCACAATATTTCAGCTGTTGTGCCCTTCCAGGTGTATATCAATCTGGATAATCTACAGAGAATTATGAACTGAACCCTTTATTTAATCTACAGGGTAGACTGTTCTCATTCCACTGCTTATGTTTGGGGGATATCATCTAGTTCTTATTTTATTTAGCACTTTTCAGTTATTGCTTACCCATTATCCACAGAGTGCAAGTACACACTGCCTAAATCCGGGATAGAACTCACAATCAGCCAGTAGGCCATTGTCCCATTGGAAGGCTGGAGGGCATAACAACCACAATTATAAAAACAACAAAGATGAGAACAATAGTCTGAATATATAGAGTAAATACATCGTTTGTGTTTCTGTTGGCAGTTTATTTGTAGCATTCATCATATAGAAAGTATTTATATTTGCCATGTCAAAATTCAAAAGTAAGTTAGCCGAAAAAACATCTGATTTTTTTTACCTTAAAATTAATATAATCTCAGCTTTTAAAAGTAACTTCATTCTTTTTTTTGTATTTGGAAGCAGACATAAAATGAATATTTGTCTTTATTTCTGGGATGAGGTAGTGTAATTATTTATACTATTTGCATTGTTCAGAATGTTGTCCTCATCTTCTTTAACTTATTCATGTGTTTCAGTCATTGTACGATTCAGCATTCTTAATATAATTCAAATTTTGAACTGAACCCTTTTTCATCCACCGGGGTATATTGTTCTAGTTCCATGTGCCATGGCTCTTCCAGATGTCTTAGTATCACTTATCTCCCTTTAATTCAACTCTCAGGTCCTGAGCATGACAGTAAACTGCATCTGGCAGCAAGGCCTTTGATTGGGAGGTTTTGAGGAGTATGGAACCACCTCCTAATTGCTGCTGTTCCCAAGTCCACCCTGACCTGGAGTGGTAGCACCTGTTAGGGTCCCAGCTATGGGCAAATAGTTAACCTTCAAACTGGAGTCAAAAGACTATGAAAGTATAAAAATACACTTTTATAGAAATATATACATAAAAATAGACTTTTATAGGAAAATATACATTTTGAAGGAAAAAATTATTTTCAGCAAAACATTTTTGAATACAAAACTAGAAGACATTTTCAGTTTTCTAAAATAAAAAAAGAATAAAAACAAAACATTTTCATTAAAATTTGACTAAATCAACCTTCTCACTATAACTGAACATTAAAAAAAAAACCCTTAAAACCCCACCTTTTTGGCATTAAATAACCCACAGAAGTTGATATGTTGTTAAACAAAACTCAAACTCAAATTAACTCAACTCTTCAACTTTTTGTTCACCTCTGCTGTAGCCAGGTATTGAACTCTTTGGTCAAGTCACTGAATTCAACTAACACTTTTATCTACTGGGCCATATGTGTCTGAGGGTTCAGTTTGAAATTCCAGTCAAACAACAGCTGAAACATGAAGATGAAGACATCCATCCAAACAATGTAAATAGTTGTATGGATAAGGTATTGAAAGCTATCACAATGCATTTAATAAAATAAAGAGAGGTAGAAAAGGTGTTGGGTATTACCTATTTATTATTCATTAATATTTCAAGATCATAGTCTTATCTTCAGAATTCTCATCTTACGTCCACTCGTGGTCTGTGCCTTTCATTTGTTGGAAGGCACTGACCACAAGTGGAGGTGAAATTAAGCTCTCCTATCATTCTTAAGATGAGACTATGATTTTGAAATATTAATGATTAATAAATAGGTAATACCCAACACTTTTACCTTCCTTAATTTTAATAAACACATTGTGATAGCCTTTAAAACCTATCCATATACCAAATATACATAATGCTTCAAACAAATTACAGAACTCTTTTAATGTAAATAGTGTAAATAATAAAATCAGTAATTTAATAAAAATATTAGAATCTGTATAGAATTTCATGCTCACTAATGATCTTATTTCCTGCAGTGTTGTTGATATCTACTATTTCACACTAGAACAAATTAGTCAAGCAGAGCTGGTAAAAAAAAAATTATGGAATTTTCTCAACAAGACAAAATAATCTATTTAATTAGAATTTCTTTAAAACTGTGCAAAATTATTTAAAAAGTGAAAAAATAGTAGGTTTACTGAATTAATGTTCAATTATATTATTAATACAATTATTAATTATTTTGAATTATTAAAAAAATGATTACATGATTATTTAAATATACCAAATTTTAATTGAATTTAATTCAAAAAGATGTAAAGAAAATAAATCACTTTTCGTACTTTATTGAGAGAAAAAAATTATTTTAATAAATGGAAATAATATTGTTGAATTTTTATCATAATAAAATCTTCCAAAATTATTTAAATACATGAATATATTCTTTTGGTAAATTAATTTCTATTATCAATAAAACCTTAAGAAGGCTTCTGTTGTGATTTGCTTTTCTTTCTGTAGGATGTCTATTCAGGAAGTATTAATAAAAATATATAATTGGCCCTAACCTATTGTTGAATTAATTTTTATTATTAATAAAAAAATTAAGAGGACTTCTGTTATGATTTGCTTTTTGCTGTCTGTAGGATGTCTATTCAGGGAGTATTAATAAAAACATAATTTGCCCTAACCTATTGTTGAATTAATTCTTATTACTAAAATCATTGAGGACTTTTGTTACAATTTACTTTTCTCTGTCCATAGTACAACTATTTGGCAAGTATTTATAAAATATATCTAACTGAATGTAACCTATTGTTGAATTAATACATGTAGTCTCTTGTTGAATAATTTATTATTAATAAAAACATTGAAGACTTTCTTTACAACTTTATTTTCTTTGTCCGTGTTGCAAGTATTTATAAAAAATATCTAATTGAACCTAGCCTATTGTTGAATCAATACATATAGTGTATTGTTGAATAAATTTTTATTATTAATAAAAATATTAAGAGAACTTCTGTTACAACTTGCTTTTCTCTGTCTGTTGGATGGCTAATTGGCTAATAATAATAATAATGAATTCTAAGTAATTGTTCTCATGACCATTATTCATCTAACAAAATAAACATAGTAAGAACATTTTCAATACCAGTCACCACCACAACCAACAACAGCATACAGCTTCTTCAGATAATTTTTATTATTTGTTAAAACTTTTTTGTCTGTAAAATAGTTATTGGCATTTAGTATTAATACAAATATTTCAAGGAATTTAGCCTTACAGTTAATAGGGAAGAGCAACTGGAAATGTCTCATCCTTTCACTGAAAGTGTTTTGAATAATGATTATCAGATATTTCAGTTAATTAAAAAGGCTGTTCCTTATCAGAAACATTTTTTTATTCTCAAATCTTACAGAGAAGCATTTGTGTCAGGAATGCACGAAAATGTACTTTCATTTTCACAAATATCATAGCAAGAAAATGTTGCTTTCATTAATGTTAATTAATAAAAATTGATTGTTTATTGTTATGGGTTTGAGGCTTAAAACTAATTGTAGCAGAATCTGTTGCAAATCTTATACACAAAGCATGAAAAAAAACTTGTCTTTGTTTTTTCTGAAAGCATCTTGTAAGCTTTTTTTTTCCTTTAAGACAAAGGAATAAAACTTGTTCTATTATCGTTTTATGCTTTTTCTTGTAATCTTGAAATAACATTTTTAAATGAAGTTTATTATATTTGTTGACAAGGGAATTCTAGCACAAGGCCACATTTCTTGAAAAAAAGTATTTCCGATTATTTTTACTAACTTGTGATGAAATGTTTCTTTCTGAAATTCTGAACTTTATTGTATAATTGCATCAGTTGCCTCACTAATATATATATATATATATATATATATATATATATATATATATAGCAATCTGTGTGTGACTGTTCCCTATGCATGCCTCTAATTTTTAAGCTACACCATTCAAACTTTCTAGGGACACATATCTACAGGGAAGCCAGGTCAACACATACTTTTTGAGTTTAAGTTCAGCAATTTTTACCTTTCGCACTTTTTGGCCAATGGAGTCGATTGTTTATATTTGCCCCGTAAAACATCTAAGATCTAAGATGGTTGTTAGATTACGTCACAGAAATCAAATCACACGTGTCAAACGTGACTAAAAAAAAAAAAATGAGCCTTTATATTTAATTTTTATTCCAACATTTTAAAAATTCATTTGGCCAACAAAAAGATGTGAAAATTTTTTCCCTGTAATTTTGAAACAAAAGAAAAATTTATAAAAAAAGTGTTTTTTTTTTTCCCAAACAAAAACAAAATATGTAAAGAAAAAAAGGGTAAATTTTCGTTTTAGGACCCAAAGGCTAATATCCCTTCAAATTTTTCCAAAATAGTCTTATTTCTGCTCAAATGTATATGCTGAACTCAAATCAGCAATTAGATATTGAAGAAACCGACATTTTTTGATGTTAACGACCAGAAGAAAATCGGACTTCTTCTTGCTCTTTTTGTTAGCCATTACCGGCTTAGTGAGAGGCATTCACTACTGAACGATTTTAGGAAGAAAATTTGGGCCTCTTTACTTCTTTTACAGAAAAATCCTTGCAGAAATTAGTACGTGATTTTTTTCGGCAGTTAATTTTAGAAGAAAGTTATTGACATTGAAACAAGTGAAAAAATAAGAGTTATTTGCATGTGATTGCATATATAAGGGATATTAGCCTTTGGGTCCTAAAACAAAAATTTACCATGTCTACATTTTTAAATATTCTTCGAAAATTTCTGAAATTCATTTAGTCAACAAAAAAATGTAAATATTTTCCCCCGTAATTTTGAAACAAAAACAAACGCAATGTTGTTTACAATGTCACACAAAACCTCAATTCATGTTTATGCAAAACAAAAGAAAATAGATTTTTTTAATGGAATTTTTTAACAATTTTTAAACAACAATTTTTTATAGAATTATTTTTTTTATATAACTGAGTTTTAAAGTGAGGTGGCGACTACAAGCGCTTGGAAATCGCAACACGATGCATTAATCATCTAATTAAAAGATGTTTAGAGTTGCAGGCTATGATGCTAGTATATATATATATATATATATATATATATATATATATATATTAACCATATATGGCAGACCTCACCAAATGATATGTCACTGAAGATCAGCAGATATAATTTGCTGATTTTAAACTATTGCCCAAATTCTAAATTACTAATTTGCAAATCTACAACCCATGAGGTTACTATTGACTAGAATTCATTTTCTGGGGTATTTTCCAGCAAATAAAGCTGGCAGAACAAATCAAAGACTGTGTTCCATATGCATGAATATTCTTGAAGATAAAAAGAGAAATTGGTAACAACTTGATGTCAAGAACACACAACTTCGTTGTGCATAAAATGCTTCAGAGATTATTATGCTGTTAAAAATATTAAATTTAGGAACATATTTGTTTTATTTCTCTTTGTATTCTTTGTTTTTTTCTTAATCTGATAGCATTGAAGTATTATTTTCATAGTTTTGTATGAAATTAAAATGCAATGTCAATACTCATCTATTAACCACTTGACTCTAGTTCTTTCACCACCCTGTATATCCTTTCCTTTCTCTCTACCTTTGCAACTGTCATCACACCTGTATTCCCATCCTTCTCTTGCTCCTTTCCAACTGGTTCGTCTTCCTCTTCACTCTCTTCTACTTAATCTTTTTACTCTTATGTAGCCCCCTGTACATCAGTGGCATTAATGCCTGGCTCGGGGTGATACAATTAAACAAACAAAAAAAAAAAAATGAAATAAAAATAAGAATAAAGCTATGGTTTAAAATTGAATTTGATCTTTTTTTTTTTTTTTTTTTTTTTTTAAGCCTGTTTGACATGCACATTTATGGGTCAATCATTTTGGTCACTTTCTGCAGTTTTTTGTCTGTTAATTTTTCTTCTGTCTTAATTATTGTTCTTTCTCCTTAATAGTTCCCCCCCCACCACCACCACCACATATTCTTTAACACTCAGTAACCCCCTTGCATCTTGTGGCTTTATTGCCTTTCTTTCTTAGGTAAAAATGATTTAAAAAAAAACAAAAAAAACAACATAAATAGAAACATTTCCTTAATTGCCACTGAAAACAAATGATCAACTGAGTAAGATTTTTTCTTACTCACTTCCAATCACCTGATTAAGAAAAAGAAACTTGATGATATTTTCTTTTCCTTTGTTGTTTTCAAACTATTTAATGTTGAACTTTTTTTTTCATTTTCTCCTTCAGCAAATCAAAGCAGCTGAACGATACTTAAAGCGACTTGAATTCCATTTATCAAAAGTAAGTTCATCTGTCCTTATCTCCAAACGGTTATCACCAGCTGTTTCATATTTTAAGGGTTGAAGTAGGTGAAAGGCCAGAATTGTTGACCACAAGATGTCAAATGCCATCTGTTTTGGTCTGGGTCTGTTGCTACAGTTCTAGAAACAAGTTAATGGTTGTCCCTTCAAATTGCATTTGTTCCTCATCATAATCAAATATTTTTATACCTTGTTTCTCCTAAATTTTTATAGAAATTTCAAATTCTGACTCATGTATATTTTTGAAAGCAATTCTTTCTCACATTTCTTGTTCAGTATTTAGAGATAGAAGCACACAGAACATAATAGCACTCTTACCAAACTCTATTTTAAAATGCTTCTTTATGTATATGTTTGAATGTTGTTCATTTTAAAACTGCCTGGTCAGTATTTCAAGATACGAGGGTTGCCAGAGACATAATAGCACCTTTGCCAATCCCTATTTTTAAATGCTGGCCTGTCTATATTTTAGAAATTTTTCATGTCACAAAATGGTGATTATGCATCTTACCATGTACATTAAGCTTATATATACTTCCAAAACCTATTTTCTCTGAAATATCTTCAAATTGGCTATAAATACACTGATTACCCTATAACCCTGATATAAAAGAAACTCGGATATAAGAGATATTTTCTCTGGTTCCAAATTAGAGCCTGTGGTAATGTATATAAAATAGACCAAAGTCAGATATAAGAGAAACCCGGATATAAGAGAACACTTATATGGATCTTACAACTCTCTTATATCAGGGTTACACTGTATACACAGTTGTAGTTATAAGTTTTTATGCCAAAAAATAGGAGGCCGCTCTATAAACAGTTAATTATGTTGAAGGGGTTAAAAATTCTTGAATTTTTAGGAACTGATTGCACTATACACAGGTAAGTTTTTTTTCTGCAGGGGTTAAAATTCATGCAAAAAAATTTCAGTGTTTGCACAATACATAAAGTTGGCTTATACACATGTATATGAAATGTTTATATATGCTGCATTCACAACACAATAAAATAAACTAACTTTGGGTTAAATTGATTGTGTAATCTTTATATTTCACAAGAAGTTTTTTTTTTTTCTGTTAAATATTTAATTTCTTATCTTCCAGATTGATGAGTTACAAGATTGTTACATTGTCAATCAACAGTTGCGGGAAGGTGAGTAAAATAAGGGAAAGTTTATAGTTCTTCAATGACGGTTAACACCAGACTTCCCTACTTTTCAACTCTTGTTTGTTGAATGCATACTAAGCAATGGTCTACTCTTTAAAGAAAAAACTTTATTTCTTATTTCAAGTTGTGATTGGATCATTTATTAACAAGAAAAAGAAACAAAAACTCTATCACAATTTTTAATTTCTATTATACACTTATTTCTTTCACAGCTTATGGTTATATCAAATTGTAACACTGGTTCTTGTATGATCCGCCCTATTTACCATATCAAAGATTAAACTGACTTCGTAAGCAGTGACTGTAGGAACGATCAGGCTAGGGACAAAGGAATCTGACATAGCTGTTTCAACCTCTTATGAAAGCCCATACTTGGGTGGACAATCCTGGATATTACAAGGTGCTTGGAATTCTTCTCTCATTTAAATATACCAGTCATATAGCCCTGGAGGAATGAGTTGAATGTGATTTCCTTCTTCATTATCTGCCCCATATGAAGCTCTAAGGTGGGTGGGGAGCATGGCTGATGTATAATAATGATGATGATAATAAAGTATAAGCATCAAAAATCCAAGAGACTGCACATTGATATAAACACAAAAAGTGACACAGAATATCAATTAAAGAAAAAAAAATTAATTCCTTGTAATAGAACCATTAGAAGATAAAGTAATGACGAAGTTGTCACGTTTTTGTGATAGAAAAAAAATCTTAGCATCTCAGATCATTCCAAAAGCAATTAAAATTACCAGAAATAATACATTACTGATAGAAGTCAAATGAAAACATGATGTTGAAAGTCTGCTAAAGAGGACCAAATTTAATGATATAAAAATAAGGGTCTACCCCTACCAATGTTTTAATTCCTTCAAAGGCATGCGGAAAAGCACTGAACTATCACTGTGTACATTGGACAAAATTAAAAACAATAATTCTATCAAAAATCTAAACATTACAGATATAAGAATGTTCATAAAAAAAATGATAGAATTATAGATACCAACACTTGTATCATTACTTTTGATGCACCAGAACCACCACAGACATAAATATTGGTTATACAATTTCCAAAGTAGAAACACATATTTCAAACCCATTAAGATGTTTCAATTGTCAATGATATGGACATGAGAATAAATGTTCAAGGAAGCAGGTATGTGGAAAATGTTGGGCGAATAATCCTAATTATACAGAGTTCATATGCTCAAATGAAAACAAATTCCCTAATTGTAAAAAAAAAAAAAATAAATCATAAGACAACTTCCAAGGTCTGTGAAACCTGGAAAAAAGAAAGATATATTAAAATTAAACACCAAAAAAATTCCCTACTCAGAAGCAAGGAAAAGCATCAAAACAGTTCAATACACCATCATATGCAAAAATTACCCAAGAAACATCAAGTTATACCTGTGAAAATCTAATATCAAATTACATGAAACATGAGAACTAGAAGAATTAAAAAAACATGTTGAAAACATTAAAACCAATTGTAAATATGAAAACAAACAATACCACTGAACCAAGACTGTCTACAATGTAAACCCAACAGAAAATTCACTGACAACAACGCTCAACAACAAAACAAACAAAACTTCTCAAAAGAAAAATTCCACAAACAGAAAACTGACAGAACAAAAACCAATCAAACTTCAATATAAAACAAAATTGAAATTCAAAAAAACAAAAAAAAAAAAAAAAGCAGAATTAAAAGCAAATAAACAAGACAACCAGGACAACAATCCACATAAAGATAATAAATATATTATTCTCATGCTGGTTGAAGTATACTATTAGATTATTAATTTATTACTATTAGATTATTAATTTATTACTATTAGATTATTGAATTATTACTATATTTATAAGAAGACATCAGATCACAAGAAGTTAAAAAGTAAATTTATTAACTTTAGAAGTTTTATCTAAACTTATTTATAAATGGAACTTTGTCTGTGTGTGTCTGTCTGTGTGTGTGTCCATTACCTATAGACTCCAAAATGGCTGAACCGATTTTCTTGAAAATTTACACAGTTGTACTATAAGTGTATGCGAGTGTTCTTAGCTAGGTTTTGTGTCGAGGTACCCCCGATAAATATCGGGAATCAATAATCAAAAAAATTGGGTTATAGAAGGAGTGATCTGATTTTAATTAAATTTGATACACTCGTAGACAAAGACATAAGAAATGATAATTGGAAGTTTCAAGGTTGCAGTTCTTATAATAGTGCAGAAAATCGATTTTAAATATATATATATATATATATATATATATATATATATATATATATAAGGCAAGATGCTTATTTAGCCTTCAAAATTCAGTTTACGACAAAAAAAAACATTTTATATCGATACTAGGAAATCAAAATTTGACTTACGTCCATTCATTTTTCTTTCAGTCTACAGTTTCGCTTTATCTGGAAACAACTATTGCTTTTTAGTCTTTCGTGCCAATGTCGAAAGAGTCTGAGCTCCAGGACCATGGATTAGTTTTAAAGCTTTCATTACACCTGAGCAATGCCAGGCTATACTGCTAGTTGGTTAATAAATATATTTTCCAAATTTTAATTTTGATTTTTAGAAGGGAAAAGTTAAATAATTTTCCTAGATGTGAGCTTTCTTTTTTTCTTTTTTTAAGATTTTGATCTGTGTCTCAAACAACCTTGCTGATTGGTTAATAAATGCTAATGTAGAAATTTGAATTTGACATTTCTCTATGATCTTATTTTTGCACAGAATTGAGATCTTAGTTATACTACTTAAATGTATTAATATCTTTTCTACAATTTTTAATTGAGATCTTCACATGTATATTCAGTCAATCAAGTGCCATATATGATGCACATTTAGGCGATCATGTTTCTTTTGATCCATGACTGACTAGACAAAATATTTTCTCTGCAGTAAGCTACCATTTCTTTCTC
Organism: Ascarosepion bandense; assembly: GCA_037127315.1. Lineage (NCBI taxonomy): Eukaryota > Metazoa > Mollusca > Cephalopoda > Sepiida > Sepiidae > Ascarosepion > Ascarosepion bandense. The sequence continues at coordinate 1,532,297 of JBBBDQ010000710.1, forward strand.
AGTAAACTGATTGATAACTAATTCTATAGAACCTAATCTGTCCTACTATTCAACCCATAGCTGAAGGGAGAAAAGATGGATTCATATCGTTTCCAAAGATATTTGCACCTAAGTGAATGCAGCAAATTTAGCTGGAATGTATAATCAGCTCACTGATTTTTCATTTCAAGCTGATAACCATCATACTACAAAGTCGATCCTGTATATTAGACCGTCATAAAAATTCTGATGGCGTGTTTATTTAAACTAGCATGCTTATTTTATTCATTATGAAATTCCCAAACAACATTTGTATTAGGTTTAAAAACATTCTGTAGATGCTCCAATTTTTATTTTATTTATAATTTTCTTACTTTTTATGTCAGGATGTTGTTTACTACTTGTTGCCTAGATCCTATTTACTAGTAATGGGTTTATATATATTCACACTCAAAATATTTAGAACTAGAATTTGTAACAGAGGAAGGAAAATTGCATTTATTTTCAGTTCAGAAAGTGTTTCTAAGAATACTTGTTGATACGTGGCATCATATTGGCAAAATATTTCCAAGACAACAAAATTTCCTTAGCCAGTTCTAAGACATTAAGATCTATTTATATTTCCATGCCTGTTTCTAGCTCTGTTGTTAACTGCGCCAAAAATAATCTTGTTGGTTTTAATACTAAACTAAACAAATTTCTTTTAATTTTCTTAGAGAACCTTCTTTCTGGCGCCCATCAACATGGCCGATACTAACCTCCAGTAGAGTAACTCAGTGCATTTTCTCAATCTAATGTTTTCCAATGATATGAATTAAACTGATTATATAAAATCGATTGCTATATCTGCTGCTAAGACTGTCATGTTGTATCATTTTTCTAACCCAAATCTTTCTTGCACCCATATATATCTACTATTCTTCTGTGCGTTGAATATTGTTGCCTCATCTGGTTTGGTACTTTTGTTATATTTCTAGTGATTCTTGACAAAATCCAAAGAAGTATTTCTCAGTTCTGACTTGGTATCTTGACATCAGTTACTTTCCCACCACCATAATATAGATTACCTGTGCCTTTTCTATAAATATTTTAATGGTAATTGTTCTAAGTTTGCCTCTTTCATACTTTGACTTCATGAATTTAAACATGATACTAAATTGGCAGCTACATGTCATCACTTTACTGTTGAGATTGCTCAATGCAATCATAAGTTCTATTCTAATAGTTTCTTCTCTCACTTCTCATCCATCAAACTTTTCCAGTTTCTTGATTTCCTGTCAATTATAACATTCAAAAATTTAAATGCAATGTCAATCATCATCATCATCTTTTGTCTTCTTATGTCTTGTCAATTTTATTTTCTATTCTTGTCAGTTTTCAGTTTCCTTTACTATCAGTAACCACTTGTGTCTTAGTGGCTTTATCACCTTGCTTGGTGTAAAATAATTATGTGTCATTTTTAATTTTTAGTTCTGGGTATGACAATAACTTACATCTGGCAGCAAGGTCTTTGATCAGGAGATTGGAGGTTTTGAGCATCATGGACCCACCTCTGAATTGCTGTTATTTTCAGATCCACTCTGATCCAGAGTGATAGCATCTGTTAGGGTCTGAGCTATGGGCAAATAGTGAACCCCAAAACAAAACAATACGAAAGTATAAAATACATTTTTATAGTAAAAAATAGCATTTTTGCATAAAAACTATGACTAAGCAATAGCTATTTATATAAAAAAAATACATTTTATAGCAAAATAGTCAACAATACATTTTATAGCAAAATAGCCAACAATACATTTCATAGCAAAATAGCCAACAATACATTTCATAGCAAAATAGCCAACAATACATTTCATAGCAAAATAGCCAACAATACATTTCATAGCAAAATAGCCAACAATATTTCATCTATAGTTGAAGTCGTAAAATTGGGTTCAAATTATATTTATTTGAGAGTTTTAGTTTTTAGATTTGAAGAGAAAGATGATTTATATTGTATAAACATTGACGTATTTTTAATTTTTCTTTTTAGGTGCTCGCAACATGGCTAGAGCATATGCAAACACACCAGGCTATAAGAAAGGTTCCCTCACGAGTGTTAAGTATGGCTTCAAGGAATGCTCTCAGGTATGTTATTCCTCTTCCCATTTGATCAATTTTTCCCCTAAAACTCAATGAAGGATTATGTTCAGTAAATTCTTTTTTTTTTTTTTGTTATCTATATGTGTGACACCAAAATTTAAAGGTGATTTGTAGTAAACAAAACAAGTTCTAGATTTAAAAATTCAAATGCTAAGCACTAACTCATTGATTTTGTTAGAAATAAAGAAATTTTCTCAAATTTAGGAACTTTGCTTAACACACACAAAACTTGCAAAATTTCACACCACAATGCGAAATGTTTGTCATCCTATGGAAAGGCAAGAATCACATCCAGGATTGAATTCCCAAACAAAATAAAAGATGACAAGCATAATTAACACGTACTCGCGATAACGTCAAAGACAATCCTGCCCAACAATAAACACTTATACATACAAACATACATACGTTCCTGCCTACTTACACAGAAACTCACTCTTGCAAGGACTACTATGAGTTTTTGATACCCTTAATTTTTCACAATGAACATTAACTTTCACCAATTTATGTTAATCTTTTTCATTAATAAATTTCTATTGGATATACAAAAGGTATACTTTTATTTTTTCACAAATCCACCAATCTCCAACCTTCTGATGATAGCAATGTATTAAGAAATAGGGAAAAGTTTGTTAGACAAAAAGAAAAGAATACTAGACTGTTTGAATGCTGGACAATCTCCACACATATGAAGAAGAGGCTTGAAGCAACAGAAATGTGGTCCTACAGAAGGATTCTGAGGATATCATGAACGGAAGTACAATAAGTACACTTATATTTTACATCAGTTGAAATTTCTAGGTATGTAATAAGGAAAGAGGGCTTGAAAAATTTGATACTCACAAGATATATTGAAGGCAAGAGTGTATAACAAGTTTGTGTAGATGGTTGGCAGAAACAGGGTTTAGGAAAGATAACAAAAAGACAAAATTTACTGAAATATTTTTTATTTTTACTAATGTTTACTCAATTCAAGGCTCAAGAACCACTGAAGGTAAAGGATTATTGTATGGGCTTATATTAGTGTAGGAAAGAATGAGTGTTAGAAGGTATAGAGCTAAAGGAAATATTAGAACTTGACTCCAGCCACTTTCTCACCGGCGGGATGTGGCTTCCCTCTGTCTATTTTATAAATATTTTCATGGCTTCTGCTTCGGTGAACTTAAGTCACTGGTGCCCATGCTACAAGAATTTACTCGTGCAACCAGACTGGTAACAAGATCCCATCCATTTACAGTTAGAACAACCAAATGCAGGCGACAATTCTACTTCAGCAGCTTCTTTTCTCTCACTTCCCGCCTATGGAACTCACTTCTATGTACTTGCTTTCCTGACGGCTACAACCTAGAGGAATTTAAATGCAATGTCAATACCCATCTCTTATCCACTTGACTCCAGTTCTTTCTACATCACCCTGTATATCTTGTTCTATCTTTTTCTCTCTACCTTTACAACTGTCTTCACACCTGTGTTCCCAGCCTTCTCTTGCCCTTTCTTTGACACCCCCTGTAACTGGTCCGTCTTTCTCTTTACTCTCCTTCTATCTAAACTTTTACTCTTATGTAGCCCCCTGCACATCTGTGGTGGTACTACCTTGCTTGGGATGAAAAGATTAAAAAAAGGAGGAGGAGGAACTGGAAACCCAATCCTAAGTGGGGAAACAAGAGATAATCCACTACCGTTCAAAAGACTGAGAAATAGTGTAAATCAGAAGATAGGCATACATATCTACTTCTACATAGAACAGAAAATTGTGGAGAGCCATGATCGTCAACATTCTGAATGGTCATATCACATAGAAAAAGAAAAAAAAAAGAATAATTTTTATTACCATTATCTTTTTAATGTGTCATAGGATCTTGACTGAAGATAGTTTTTACTGGCATCATTTCTTTTTTAAATTCTTCACTGCTGTGAATCATTTTCTTGAAAGAAAAAAGATTTCTTCAGCCTTGGTTACATTTGGAAGAATGAGTGGCCTAACACTTAACAAATACAGAAAATTGAGCATCCATTGAGACTTAAACACAACCAAGACCTCAAATTGAACTTGTACTTATGATCCCTTGATAAAGATGCTAGAAAAATAGTTGGTTCCTTATACCAATATAGTAAATACCCTACTCCTTCTGCTATCCTCTACATTTACAAGAGCCAGATCATGCTTTTTTTTTTTTTTTTTTTAATCATATCACCCCAAGCAAGGCGGTAATGCCACTGATGCACAGGGGGCTACGTAAGGGTAAAAAGAATGGAAAAGAGAAAGCCGGAAACCACATCCTAAACAGGAAACAAGGGATGAGCCTCTTCACCTGTTCAAGTAGATGTGGGTGGAGTGTGAACCGGGCGATAGTTTAGTCTATCTACTCCAATTGAAAAAAAAAAAATAATAATAATAAAAAAGGAAAAGAGTGAAAAGATTGGAAAAGAGAAAACCGGAAACCGCATCCTAAACAGGAAACAAGGGATGAGCCTCTTCACCTGTTCAATAGATGTTTAAAATAGTTTTGTTGCTATATATAGGCAGTAGCTGCTCAGTCTTCACAGAGTCCAGAAACATCTCCTCACCATTGTGGGTGACAAATTAATTTCCACTGTATAACTTTTTTCCAACATATGAAACATCGCAAGCATCTCACTACTTTATCGCTATTTCCATGGAAAATGTTCAAACAAAATTATATACCTTAATTCCAACAGTTTTAACCTTTACGGCTAAGATTTGCTATGCTGTGCACATTGTAGTGAACCACCCTTGTTCCCTTCATATTGGCAAAATGTAATTTCCTCTTGGGCACCTTCTTTCCATGAACTTCTGCTTTGTGCAACTGACTCCCAAAAGGATTCTTCGCTGATCAATACAATCTTAACCTGTTTAATTATAGGGTCAATCGTTGTTTCACACACATCTCTCCATAAAAAGTACCTCTTGCTCTGTAACCTTCTATCTTAAGAGGCTCTTGGGTCTTGTACAGGGTAAATATCATTGTTAAAAAAAAAAAGAAAGAAAAAATGGCATCAGCAGGCAGTTCAAATTTCAGCTGAGCACAATTCTTTTTACTTCACACTAACGCCCTTGGAAATCTCTGTCCCCCACTTCCCTAGTATAAGGGTAAAAATAGCAAAAGTAGTTGGTTGGTCAAGCAATTCGACCTAATAAATACCTACTTACTGAATAGGATCATTGCACCAGAAGCTGAAGGAGAAATCGGATGCCAAATTATAACAAATACAGTTATTTTTTTGTCTTTTTGGTGAAAACTGGGAACATTCATGATAATTATATTTTTTGCCAATTAAACTATTTCTTATTTACACTATTTACATGCAGACTATTGTCCTCATCTTTGTTGTTTTTATTGCAACTTTCTACTATTGTTCATTAGGTGCATATTGACCTGGATAACCTACAGGGAATTCAGAACTGAGCCCTTTATTTAATCTGTAGACTGTTGTCATTCAACTGCCCATATCTAGGGATATCTTGTCTAGTGCTTATTTTTAGTACTGAGTCCAAGTAGATACTTCCCGGCCCAAGAATTAAACCCACAATTACTATATCACCAAATTCATGAACCATTGCTTTACATTAGTTTATTGTCACATCTTGTCTCTGTGGACAAGGTCCTGGGTATGATAGTAAACTGCATCCAGCAGAAAGGGCTTTGATTGGGAGGTTGTGAGGAGCATCGAACCACCTCTTAATTGCTGTTGTTCCCCGGTCTACCCTGACCCGGTGCTGTAGCACCTGTTAGGATCCCAGCTATGGGCAATAGTTTATCCCCAAACTGGGGTCAAAACACTATGAAAATATAAAAATGCTTTTTATAGAAATATATAGATATATTGAAGGAAAAATATTAAGAATACATTTAAGAAGAAAAAAAAATTTTTTGCCATAATACGTTTTTGAAAGAAAAAAAATTACCAGTAATACTTTTTTGAATACAAAACTAGAAGACATCTTCAATTTTCTAAAATAAAAATTTTTTTATCACAATCTGACTAAATCAACTTTCTCATTATAACCGAACATTAAAAAAAATACCTTAAACCCCACCTTTTTGGCATTAAATAACCCACAGAGGTTGATATGCTGTTAAACAAAACTCAAACTCTGTGGACAAAGTGGAGCCTTAAACTTAACCTGCCTACTGATGAGTGCAGTTGTGCTTGTTATGCCTGATTGCACTCATTGAAACTTTCCTTTTTTGTTACAGCAGTCTTTTTTTTTTTTTATTGATGGCTCCTATATTATAACTATTTGTTTGGAAAGTAATAGAAACATTGTCATTTGACATATTATCTTGATTCAAAGATATCTAAACTTATTTATAAATGGAACTTTGTGTGTGTGTATCCATTACCTATAGACTCCGAAACGGCTGAACCTATTTTCTTGAAAATTTACACAGTTGTACTATAAGCGTCTGCAAGTGTTCTTAGCTAGATTTTGTGTTGAGGTACCCCCGATAAATATCTAAAATCGATAATCGAAAAAATTGGGTTATAGAAGGAGTGGTTCGATTTTAATCAAGTTTGATACACTCATAGACAAAGACATAAGAAATGATATTCAGAAGTTTCAAGGTTGTAGTTCGTACAATAGAGTAGAAAATTGATATTATATATATATATATAAAGCAAGATGTTTGTGTGTGTGTGTCTGTTTATCTGCCTGTATGTCTATTTTTTTCAGTCGTTTTATTTTAGTTTTTGCTTCGGGTTTGGCTCTAAGTAGGTATAATTGTAGTTCTTAGTCTCAGCCATGATACCATTTTCTCAGAGGACTTATTTAGCCTTCAAAATTCAGTTTATGATGAAAAAACTTATTTGATATCGATACCAGAAAATCAAAATTTGACTTACATCCATTCATTTTTCTTTCAGTCTACAGTTTCGCTTTAACTGGAAACAACAATTGCTTTTTAGTCTTTCATACCAACGTCCAAAGAGTCTGAGCTCCAGGACCATGGATTAATTTTAAAGCTTTCGTTACACCCGAGCAACACCGGGCTATACTGCTAGTTATCAATAAAAACTGGTTGGTGTTAATAAGGGCATACAGCTTTAAAACTCACTCCAGTATTTCATGATAGTTCAGTTATGTCTGGAAAGAGTCTTCAAGAAAACCATATCCAACCAATACCAGCATGGAAACAGAGGTGAAACATCATGATGACCCCCCCCCACACACACACACAAATCTACTTCACATCTCATTGGCTCAAAATTAGTGACCTTATACCTTATATCCTGGTTGCAAGCAGCCCTTGTTTCTGATACACTTGCTAGATTCAGTCAGTTAAGTGTCATATGTGATACACTCTTTGGGCGATCATGTCTTGAAAGAGACATGATTGACTGGGCAGAAGATTATCCTGCAGTAGACTGGTTGCCAGCCAAGACTATAGAACCCAGTCTGTCCTATTATTTAACCTATAACTGGAGGGAAGAGACAAATTAATACCTTTCCCAAGCGTAGTTGTGCGTAAGTGATTGCTAGGAATTTAACTGGAATTCGAACTTGGCTCCCCGATTTGTTGTTCCGAGTTGATATCCATTGGACCACAATGCACATCCTCTGCTAGATTATGATATTTATATCCTGATTGAAATGCCTTTTGATAAGTTGATTAAAATACAGCTCCATGGCCTAGTCATTCTGATATACATCTATTTTAGAGATGGTGAACTTCTGGTGTCCTTGTTTGTTTATTTTAATTTATTTATTTTTCAAACACTACAAACCTGCTGAAATTTTGCAAAAAGGATTTGTTGCTTTTTGGTAGTAGGGGAATTTATTAACAATTGATTTAATCTGTCCTACCCAATTTACAGTAATTTACTAAAATTTTGCAAATGGCTTTTGAATAAACTTACAAAAGTGCAAAATCTCTACAGAGTTCACTTTTAAATTGATTTTGAGTTCATGACCTTCCATCGCTATTTTAAAAAATTTTTTTTTTTTTTTTCCAGACAATGTGTGCCATTGAAGCTCAGTTGGAGAGCATGATGGGAACATTCCATTGCAAATTGAAAGGTACGTTGACTTTATTAATGTCAATACTAATGATAGTAAAGAATATTTTTTAACTAATATACAGGGGGTGGATAAAATAATGGAAACACCTTGAAATAAATTTGCTTGAAATTTCAATATAGAGTAGGACCACCTTTGGTAGTAATTACAGCTTGAATGCTGTGTGGGTTTGAATTCTTTCTAGAGGAATTTTTATCCATTCTTCAGCTAAAACAGTCTCCAATTCTTTCAGTGATGGTGGAGAATATTGACTCTTCACTTATTTTTCTAAAATGAACCATAAATGTTCAATGATGTTGAGATCTGGGAACTGTGGTGGCCCGATAAGATGTTCTATTTCACTAGAATGTTCCTCATGCCATTCAGCTACAACTTTAGCAGGGTTCTGAAGTAAAATATCTGAAGTAAAAACCTGTACACCTACTGTGTAGAAAAGGGGAGGCTGAATTTTTTAACCTTGGTAGATAGTGTTTCCAGTCCCCAGAACTGGTTTTTGTTAGTAAGGGCATACAGCTGTAAAACACTCTCTAATATTTCATGATGGTTCTATTACATTGATAGGTAGGCCATTTAAAACAGCTTATCAGTTGAGATTACAGCCAGGCCTTACACATAATTGGACAGCATTTTTTTTTTTTTTTTCTAATCATATCACCCCAAGCAAGGCAGTGACGCCACTGATGCGCATGGGGCTACTTAAGAGTAAAATGATTGGAAAAGAGAAAGCCGAAAACCACATCCTAAACAGGAAACAAGGGATGAGCCTCTTCACCTGTTCAAAAGACGTGGGTGGAGCGCGAACCGGGCGATAGTTAAGTCTATCTACTCCAATTGTTTGGAAAAGAGCCATCAAGAAAAACCCTATCCAACCCGTGGTAGCATAGAAATGGACATTAAACGATGATGCTTATGAGATACACACACACACACACACACACACACACACACATTCTCTAAAGTAAAAGCAAGATGTTGATTTGATTATTTTGATGTTGTTCTTCTGTATTAAAAAGAAGTTGTAGCAATGTTTATATGCTTGTTGAAGAGGGATATGCATTCATAATGGATTGTAGTGGAGAGATTATTTTGTTCACAGGAATGTTTTCTTGACAGATGTTGTAGTGTTGTGCTGTTTGTAGTGAAGGGTTCACTTAAGGACTAAAAAATTCCCAAGATCGGGAAAACGATGCATCACTGCAACATCCTGTCGGTTAAAAGAAAAAGAGTTTGCACATTTGCCTTTTATACTGCCCTTATACAATGCCACCTACTAAGCATTAAGAGAAATCTCTTGGAAAACAGGGTTGGGTAATCAGACAGTACTTTTGAGATATTGTTCACCCTTCTTTTACAGTAAATGTAAGTTCCACAAAGAAATAATGTAGGTTTTTTTCTTTTTTTTATTTGTTATATCTTTCTTATTTTTTCAAGGTATGGCTGGTTTTGCTCGTCTCTGTCCTGGTGATGTATTTGAAGTGACTATGCGTTATGGCAGTCAGAAATGGAAAGCAAAAGGGAGAATCGAAAAAGACGGATCTCAACGATGGGATGTGGCAGATTACATATTCAAGACGTTAGTTGGTGACATCATCAGTCTAAAAGTAAGCAAATCACCACTCAGTTACTTTTTATTTTGCTTGCAGATTCTGATAGCTTTTGAGTTGGTTTGCATTCTTTAAAAGTCACCAATTTAAATATAAAAAAAGCTTTCCTAAGTTCAGAATATATATATATATATATATATATATTTTCTAAACATATACTGTTAAGTATAAAAGACAATGTTTATTATGTTTAATCATGAGTCGTTCCAAACATATTTTGATTTTAATTTCAGTTGAAAATAAAGACAAAAATTCTTCAACATTTGGATAATTTTTTATTAATTTAGTTCTAAACTTTCCGCTCACATGAGCCAAAATTTAATTTAATGAAATTAAAGCCAAAATACGACATTTAGAATGGCTCATGATTAAACATAATAAACATTCATTGTCTCTTATATTTAACAGTATATGTTTAGAAAATTATTTTCTGCCTCGATACACTATATATATATATATATATATACTTTTAAAATAAGTCTATCATTTATTACATGTGACACATATCTGACCAATGGAATCAAACCCCAGTCAACATTCCAATTTTCTCTTTTTGTTTTGTTTTTTTTTAATTTAAAAAAGAAATTAAATTTGTGTCTTGTAAAAAAATCTCTGAAGAAACTTACTAAAATAAAACATGTTAAATTAAAGGCACTTCTACCTGTTCCTTACTTATTCTATCACGCACACACACACACACACACATATATATATATATATATATATATATATATATATATATAATCATGGATAAAGAAAACAAAAACTTATCTTAGCCAGCACATTTTATCTTCTGGACTTCATCAAAGCAAATATAATGATATTATTTTAAAAGAAGCATTTATAAACAAAATTTATAAACAGGTTTCTCAGAATTTTTTAAATGAATAAAGTAACTGTAGAAATGAATGAGATTGTTTTGGGTGATAAAAATTATGAAGAATTTTTATATTCCTTATCACCAACATAGAAAAATGTCAGGATGCTGGAAAAACTTAATAAAAAAAATCAATTAAATTTTTCTTGTTGGCCGTATTCAATGAACGATATATATTTAATGGGCCAACAGAAATAATGTTTTAACAACTCAATAATACATATTTGACCCACTAATTTTACATTTTTTATATCTCTATGGTATCAGTTGTTGTTGTTGTTGTTGTTAGAAACTATAATTAAAAGATTTATTAAATACGACACCTGGTGAATTTGTATTTGTTTGATAATTCTTCTTCTTCTATGTGCCCTGTCCCTTCAGGACGTAGGCGATCATGGATCTCCACGTCTCCCTATCCCTTGTGGCTCTTAGTATGTTTGTTCCTGTTGCTCCTGGCAACCCCCATTCCGTCATCCACCTGATCAGACCCTGCAAATATGTTATCCGCTGCCTTCCTCTGTCTCTCCTTCCTTCTATCTGTCCAGTCAGTATCAGGTTCTCCAGGCTCTCCTTCCTCATTGCATGTCCCAGGAACTTCAGTTGTCTCTTCCTGATGCTCAGCATCAATTTCCTTTTTGTTGCCATTCATTCTAACACTTCGTTGTTGCTTGTATGCTCAGTCCACGATATCCGTAGCATCCTTCTGTAGAACCACATTTTGGGCCGCTTCCAGTTTTGTCCTCATTTTCGATGATATTGTCCAGCATTCACAGCCGTACTGAAGAACTGACATCACGTAGCAGTCTAGAACTCTTTTCTTCGTTTCTATTGAGATTTTCCTGTGTGTTAGTATTTTGCTCATCTTCTGGAATGTGTCCTTTGCCATGCCAATTCGCCTTCGGATCTCCATGTCACACTTTCCATCTCCTGTTAGAACACTTCCTAGGTACTTAAATTCTTGGACTTGTTTGATTCTGTTATCCCCTACCTGTATTTGGCATTTTGGGTTGTATCTTTTGCTGATGACCATGCACTCAAATTTTTTCTTGATTAAAGAAGAATCCAGACCATGATTTGATAGAGAATTAACAGTGGACTTGTATTTGTTCCTGCTTACCTTTTTCTTTGTTAATCTTTTCTGCTTGAACCAATCCTTTTCTTTTTTACTTCCTCTTTTAGGCTGTAGAATTACGCAGTTTGAAATCCGTTCTGTTGGGAGAGAAGAAATGTGAAACAAAAGACTTGTTTTCTGCCAACCCCCAGATGATGACCGTCAGCATTAACCCAAATGGCTCTCTGAAGCTTAGCATCATAGTAACTTGGAAGTAAGTCACACTTTTCTTGATCTCATGAATTACTTTTCTTTTTTTTTTTTATTTTTGCCAAACACTTCTATAAGAGAAACTCACTTCACACAGGTTAACAAGAGCCAAAAGTAACCTTACTACAATACTGAAAGGCAATTTAAGTGGAAAATTCTAAAGTTCTTAATATTTTATTAAAACGGTTTGTTTTTGGTTTGACATTAATATTATACGTGTGCTTGAGTAGAGACTCTGTTTTTTAAACAGTATGAATTACAACTACCAACCTGTACATTAAAAAGTTTTAAGAAAAAAAAATATGCCTTCTGACAAAATTTCCTCTACAAATAGCTGTATTAAACTTTTCTTGGCTTTTTTTTTTTTTTTTTTTTTAATGGATCTTGATTGTCATCACTGGTGGATCTTAGCTGAAACAGACTTTTTTTTTTTGGTGGGGGTCAGATGTGAAATTTTACATATTTTATTTTTCTTTATATCAAACTAAATTTTAAAAAAAAAAGGTCAGTTGTTCTTAAATTATGTTCTACCTACAATCTTATTTTCTCTTCATTCAACTGAGTTTGCACTTGTCTGTTTTGATGTTTTTTTTTTAAACAACGATGGGGCCATGTGGGAGATGAATTATTTTCCCCCTTACAAACCCTTTCCCCACAGATGAAACATTGCAAGCCTTTTTGCTGCTCTATCACTATTTCCATGGCATGTGTTCTGATGAGCAAAATTTTTAAGTCTCACCACCCAGTAGCATGCAGATGGTGTCACATGCAAGAGACAGCTTTGAGCATCCATCGCAGGAAGGTACCCAATCAAAGAGTAAAATAGAAATTTAGTTTTTGAAATTGTCTCTGTTAACTTTGTTGTACAAGCGCTCTACAGTCCCACAAGATGGTGTGAATATGGATCTGTGTTTTGATAAGTGAGACTGGCATAGCCAACCCCTAATTGAGAATTAGGGGCATACAATCAAGGAGTTGGCTCCAGTCATTACCAAACCTTTGCGTGTCACCCTTGACCTTTACAAGTGGGACCTGCCATGCCATGTGCACAAGTGTAAATCATGCTCATTCTCTTTGCAGTTCAATAGTAAGAAGTTCCATTTGGACATTCCAAGAATTGCTGCTTTGTAGAACAAATACCTGGCAGGATGTTTTCCCAATCAATACAATCTTGACCTGTTCATTTTTTTTAACAAAAATTCATAAATTTCTTTTTAAGACCTTCAAAGTAAACATTGAAAAAAATCAAAATATTTGAAAAAATTTTAGAAGAGACAAATATTCAAATATGTATTTTTATTATTGGCTTATAAAATTTCATCTCAATACTTTGAAGAGAGGCATTATTGGTAGTCAAGTACAGACTGGCCTCGGACACATCCCTAGAATAACGTACCAGCATTCCACTAAATAACCTTATAGAAATGCTGACTTTCTGTACACAAGCAACAAACTTCAGATTGGGATCAGACATATATCAACAGGGTGAAGGCTTAGCAATGGGTTCATCATTATCACTCTCACTGGCTAACATATACATAGAATACTTTGAAGAGATGGCATTAGAATCCACAGCTTTAAAGCCAACTCAATGGCTGAGATACGTTGATGACACTTTCATACTCTGGCCACACCAGGAAGAGGCTCAAATGTTATTGAACCATGTGAACTCAATAAGATCAACAATACAAGTGTGTGACAACAAACTGGCATTCCTGGATGTGCTAATAACTTGGATAGAATGGGATTTCAAGCCATCTGTAGACCACAAGCCAACAATCACTGGACAATACTTCAACTTCAATTCTTACCACCTATACAATGTAAAAAAAGGGGTCATTCGCTGCCTGCAACATCAAGCAAAAGTTATCAGCAGTGGCCCAGAGACATATGAACAGGAAATGGTCAGTATAAGTAACAATTATCCAGGGTACATGACAACAACTCCAATAAATATGGAAGGAAGGGTGTATGAGGATAACCAGTCACAGAAAACAGCCTTAGTCTATCTGCCCTTTGTAAAGGGGTTATCGAAGAAAATACAAAGGATCTGTGGTCCATATGGCATCAGGATGATCTTCAGAAGTGATTCTACACTTGGCAAGTATCTCTCCTGAGTAAGACCCCCCCCAAATAGAGGAGGACATAACTAAGGACTTCCATATAGCTGTAGAAAGAAATATAAAGGAGAAACAGGTTGCCCCCTTAAGATAAGGCTACAAGAACATAAGGCCACAACATTTGTAAGGTCAATAGACACCTCCTAACACACTAACCTGCTCCCATTCTATCAAGCACTCTTCCCATCTGCCTAACCCTCATCCTCGCTATCCTTACTCATCTGTCACCTTCCTCCTGACATTCCCTATGTCTAACCACTCCTTCTCTTTACCTTCCCCTATGTAGCCCCATGCACAATAGTGGCAGTGGAATGCCTTGCTTGGGGTGAGATGATTAAAAAAAAAAAAAAAAATGAGGGGAGATAGAAAAATCAGGCGTAGCTGACCACATATGGAAGGAGAAAGGAGATCACTGCCCCCTCATGGAATGAAATTGAAATAATAGAGAACCCTACTGGAAACTATGTAAACTTAAGGAATCAGCACATATGCTAGGCTACAAAAATCTAAGCCGACCAAGCATAGAGATGAATACAATATGGGAACTAGTTATACAGAGTGCCAGAGAAAAGCATTAGTGTTAAAAATTGCAATATGAGCTCTGGTAAAAAATACTAGAAAAAACAATTAACATAAAAAGATTGCAATATGAACTCTGGCAAAAAATAGTTACTGAACATTAGGTTTATAACTCTCAGAAATTTAGTTGTTCTTGTCTTTAAGGACACATTGCTCAATGGATATAGACATTGGTTAATTCTAGTAACTTGACCCAAAGAGTTGTGAGTTCAATACCAGGCTACAACAGTGAACAAGTAAAGGGAGATAACTCACGACTACCAGAGAGGCTTCACACAAGGAACTTTTGTTATAAAGTGATTGTAATAAAAGGTTTGGTTTGAAATTCCTAGCACCTGAAGAAGGCCAGAGCATACAACAAATGACAACAATAGTCTGAAGAGTATAAATACAACCTCATCTCAGAAATATAGACAAAAAAAAAGTAATTTTTAATTATTATGACTAAATTGAAGAATGTTTTACCACAATAATCAAATATTATGTATGCACTCACTGAAAATGCATTGATCGAATGCAGATGAATCAAGGAATATATATATAGTATTGTAACAAAGTTGTGGAACTCGTAGGTTTTTTTAACATGCTGTTCATGCATTTACTTTTATAAAGAGTGCTTTTTTCAACTTCGTCACCTGATGAGAAGCACCTAATAGGTAGCTTCGAAATGAGAAAATGTTTGTGTAGTGATACTATGAATTTATAAACCATTGTAACAACTATTACAATATATATATATATATATATATATATATATAAAGTCTGAAAGCACTTGGGGCAATAAAGATTGTCAATTTTTATATTCCTTAACTCCTAAAAAATGGAAAAATGTTAGGGTGCTGGAAAAACTTCATAAAACCTCCTTGTCAGCTGTATTTAATGAAAGACATATATATATATATATATATATATATATATATATATATATATATATATATATATATATATGTGTGTGTGTGTATATGTATATATATAAGACATTAAAAGCAACAAGACAAATTCAGCAGTAACAACAATTACAAAAACTATTATCTTTTCACACGAATGGCCTTGGGAAAGTCATGAATTCATATTTTCTCTTCTCAGCCATTGGTTCAAATAGCAGGGTAAAATGGACACTCTGTTCTTGAGTGGTAACTAGTCTAAGAATGAAAACTTAATTTCAAGTCAGTGAGAAACCACTCCACTGTTTTTCTCAAGAAGGTATGGCCTTACAAAGGAAATAATAAAAAAAATCTATGGAGAGTCATCATCCCCCACTATGTTCTTGAATGGAAAAAATAAATAAATAAAAATGGAACAGAAATAGATTCCAATTTTTTTTATTTTTTTTTTATATTAATTTAAGTATTTATCACTCATCACACCCACTTTCCATTTTAAATTTTGAAATCTGATGTTTATTTTCTTCTGCTTTTCAGTCCATTGGAGGGTGTAGATGAGAGTTTAACCATCTATGAAGTTCCTCAACGTACACAAGAAACTCCACGGCGACGCCCAGTATCTGTGCTGGCAGTCAACGGACAGTACTCCCAAATGGTAAAGTTCTCTTACATGTTTTTTGGATTTTTTTTTTAATCTCTTTGATACAATAATTTTGGTTTTGTAGGAGGTGATATTGGAAAATTATAATTTTCCAAAAACGAATTCAATGATCAAACATCACATTGTCTTTTGTATCTTTCTTTGTTTAGCTGAGAACTTATGAGTACTTCTAGTAAAAATAACTTGACCAAAAGTTTTAGTTTTTCTATTTTGATACTGCCTATTATAATAAATTATGGTTCTACCCTTTTGACACAATGCACATTTCTGACTTCAAATCTAGATTGTTTTCAATTTTATTAAATGAGAAACTAATTATTTCTTTTAATTTTAAATAAGTTCCTTTTTTTTTAATAAAATTTTAGAACATATTAATCTATTTCTTAATGTTAAGTGCTTACAAATACAATTTAAAATGTCATTTAATAATACATTCTTCAGCTGTGTGTTTTTTTAATACAATCATTATAATTTATGAAGATTTATATTACAAACAGAAAAATCTGGTTTCTCCTCTTCATAAACAAAGCATATTCTTTCTCTTGGTCATTTTATTTTTTGTCTTGCCAACAAATTAAAAACAATGTCGTTGAATATAAAATCATTTGAAACGGTTAGACTAAGTTTGTTATTTTATTATTTATAAGTTTGTTTTTTTTGTATTGTTCATATTTTTTTTAGTTGTAAATACTAAATGCAACATGTTCTGCTTGGATCAACATGGCTTGGATTTCTGTACTTTGTTGTTTTCTGCTGAAGAGGTTTCTCCTAATTTCATCCCTCCACACTTTCTTTTTTAATCAAATTACTAGTTATGTTCCTTGAAATCCAATGACATTGTTAGTTTTCATTGTTTTGATAAATAATTTCTGAAACTGGCATTTCCAATTATTCACCTTTTTTTTTTCTTTTTTTTAGCTCCTGCTTATTTTATGTCCTTTTTGTTTTTCTTTTTTTCTTACATATATTCCTTGAATGACAGAAGTAACTAATAGGTACATCCGGCTGTAGGTAAAGTCAACAAAGGTGATGAGCCGGCAAGGATGTAATTGACAGGTACATCCGACAATAGATAAAAGTCAACAAAGGACAAGGGTGGTTGATAGATATATCCAGTTGTAGATAATGTCAACAAAATGCAACAGAAAAAACAAGCATCGCATAGGAGTTTTAAAATGATAAAGTCTAGAATTTTTGGCTGAAGTTACTGAGACTGGCTAACAACTCTCTCCAGCTATTTTTCTGCTTCACACAACTGTCACCATTGAAGAATAAAAATATAAGACTATATTTTTATGTATGCGTGTTCCTTGTTGTTTTCCAATGGTAATATACTACATATACATACACTTGTATCTCAGGTTGATCCTTGTTAATGGGTACTAATAATGTAATCCTTGTCACCTGTGTTGGTTTTCAGGTTTCTTTAGACCACAGTGGTTACCATCTAGCTGACTCATCACTTGTTAATGCATTGCTGGTGTGTTGCTGAAGGGCATGGCTCTACTTGATCTAGCTGGTGATCGCCTGCCTCACAACCCTTCACTCCTCTGCCATATTGTTTTTTTGATCACAGAGGGTGAGAAGATCTCTGGTGAAGTAAACTGGAGTGAAGAACAGGTCGATGGCATGGCGCTACATAAAAAAGAATTCTTTGGAATGAAGAATTAACTTAGGTTAAAAATGTAACAATGAATTGGTTTATATGTTATTTGTTGCATACAGTGATTTTAACCCATTCCAATTACTATTATAATCAAATGACACTGAGGTCTCTTTTTGGAGTTGGCAGCTTGTGTTAGTAGTAAATTCAGTTTCTAAGTTCTGTCTGGTCTTCAGCTAATGGACATGGTCTTGGTCAGAAGGTCTCAGCGAATGATGGGGATTCCAGTAGCAATAATGTGGGGCCTCTTTAAGTTGACCAAACCTCCAGCTTATATGGAAACCTGTGTCTGGCAGGTGGGGTTGACCAGGATCTGGGTTTGGTTATCTACCACCCTTAGCATCAACCTTTTTAAAAATTCCATGTTTTCAAAATATATTGAGTGATTTTCCAAATTTAAGGGTTGTCCAGCTCCCTTTTGAATGGTCAAAGGAATCAAGCTGCCTTTTAACTCGAACTTCCTTCACATCTTATCTCACACCAGTCCTATATAGGAGGTGCTAATCTTTTCTCTTTCTTCTCCCCCTTTCTCTGCATTTAACCTCAGCCTACTCCAAGTGATGGCACACCATCCCTGTAACGAATCTAAATTTTCAGAATTATTTATTACATGTAGTATCAAATTTATTTTTATAATTGTTAAAAATGTACTTTATATGATACTGAGAAAAAGCTTTTTCTCAATATCATATAAAGTACATTTTTAACAATTATAAAAATAAAATTGACACTAATTGTAATAAATAATTGTTGGTAGGTATTGTTTTTAAAAAGAAAACTATCTTAGAAAAAGCCATCTCTAGCTAAAAAAAAAAAGCAAAATAATGAAATTAAAACAATGGGCACATAATTTGAGGGTTTTATCATAGGAAGCGTAAGAGCAAAAATTGACATCATAGAGACAGATTATCTATATATATAATGTATATATATATATATATATATATAATGTATATAAAGAACATTGTATGCAAGCATTTAACAGACTGTTACCTCTGGGTGTTGACTTCAACATTCACTTTTATATTTACATATGCTCTGTCCCTGATAGTGAGCACTTAAACCCATGAATATAGCATGCCTTAAAATATATATAATTTGCTTTCACACACTTAACTTTTTAATGTCTGGACATGGTTGCAGATGTTACTTTTCAACAAAAATCATTACATATTAATAAGTCATAAATTTCATTTTAACACAATATGTAAGCATATATTGTATTTTAGTCATTTCCTTGTTTATTACTAATAACTTAATTGCTTAACCAATTAAAATAACACAAAATTTGAAAATACCAGAAATTTTTTTTCTTTTCTTTTTTTTTTTCCTGTATCTTATTCTCTGATAAAGCTTTAAAATTACAAGTACAATCTGGGAATAGCCATGCCAGTGGGAATTGCATTTTTAACTTCATGCTAGTTCAAATTAACATTCTACCAGTAGTTTTTATATAAGTTTTTATAAGTATAGAACAAAATAATTGTGTGTCAGAGAAAATTATTTAAAAGCATAATGACCATGCAGTGCTAAATAAGCCTCGTGCCAGGAAGTAAATGGATGTACTAATTTAATTTTTTTTTTTTTAAATTGTCTCACCCCAAGCAAGGCATACTACTGCCACTGTTGCGCAGGGGGTTACATAGAGGAAAGTGATGAGAAAGGGGCGTTAGTTATGGGAAATATCAGGAGGAGGGTAATAGATGGATGAGAATACTGAAGATGGGGGTGGAGTAGATGAAAAATGAGCTTGAGAGAATAGATGCGAGTTAGTGAGATAGATGTCTATTGACCTTGCATTTAAATTCCTAGAGATTGTAGCTGTTGGGGAAGCAAGGGAATTTCACAGGCGGAGGTACAATAAAAGAAGCTGTTGGAGTAGAAATTGCGGTTACATTTTATCAGTTTCACTGTAAAGAGTGAGAACTATTTGCTAATCTAATCTTGCTCGTGTAAATTCATATCTAGGAGGCACCAAAGTGGAATGACTATATAGAATCCATCCGCCCTTGCATTGAATACTGCTGTCATACCTAGTCGGGTGCTCCTGTTATCCACCTAGGTGTCCTTGACAAAATCCAACGGAGAATCTGTAATGTGATAGATCCCGACTTGACAGCTTGGATACAGTCACTTTCTCACTGGCGCAATGTGGCTTCCCTGTGTCTCTTCTACAAATACTTTCATGGCTTCTGCTCCAATGAACTTAGCTCACTAGTGCCCCCCCCCCATATATAAATTTACTTGAGCCACGAGATTAGCAACTAGGTCCCACCCTTTTACTGTGATACCAATAAATTATAAATGCACATTCTACTCCAGCAGCTTCTTTTCTCGCACTTCTCGCCTGTGGAATTCCCTTCTATTTACTTGCTTTCCCGAAGGCTACAATCTCCAAGAATTTAAATGTAAAGTCAATAGTCATCTCTCATCTCACTAACCTGCATCCTCTCTCTCATGCCCCTTTTTCCGTCCACTACACTCTCATCAGTATTCTCATCCTTCTTTTACCCACTTCTTGACACCTCCTATAACCTGTCACTCTTTCTCATAACTTTCCTCCTATGTAACCCCTTGCAAAACAGTGGTAATAAAATGCCTTGCTTGGGGAGATATGATTATAAAAAAAAAAAAATCTACCAGGAAACTGGTCTTATGGCAGATTTGGAAATTTTTTTTTTCTGTTCATAAGCAGATCGTTGGATAAGAATTAATAGTTTGTCTGAATTTTTGAGATGATAACTTTTTATTATTTACATTACTGACACTAGGACTGTTATCTTTATCTTTGTTTTTATTATTACAACATTTCATCCATTGTGCCTGTTAACATTCATCAAGTGTTTGTTGATCCAGGTAACCTTTCGGGAATTTTATTTAATCTATTGGAGTAGGTTATTCTCATTCCATTGCTCTTGTCTACTTCTTATTTTGTTACTGCTCAGTAATTGGATGTGCATTGTGGTGCAGTGGATATCCGCTCAGAACATGAAATCGGGAAACCGAGTTCAAATTCAAGTTGAATTCCTTACATTCACTTACACGCAAATACCCTTGGGAAAGGTATTAATCCATCTCTTCCCTCCAGTTATGGGTCAAATAACAAGACAGATTGGGTTCTATAGCCTTGACTGGCAACCAGTCTATCGCAGAAAGTAATGGAAACCTACTGCTGGATAATATTCTGCCCAGTCAGTCATGTCTCTTTTGAAACATGATCGCTCAAGCGTGTATCACATATGGCATCTAATTGACTGAATTGCTTGCCTTGTTGCCACCGAGTTCAAGTAGACCCAGTCTGTGTTTAGGAATAGACAGTGGAACAATTTACTCTCCATTGATTAAATATGTAAATCATGATATATGTAATGTGACATAAAGAGCATTTTCTTTTATTAATTGATATTTGTTTGTTTTCAGTTTGGTAGCCAGTTGGACCTGCTTGGCCATGAAAGGAGATACTCCACTCCCGTGTCGTTGCCACAGTCAAAGGATGATAGTTACATTCTTTCGTCGTCAAGCTCCTCGTTGTCTCTAGCTGCAACGGGATATTCCATCACCAATTCCACGGACAGTGCCATCTACATCTCACAGCTTCCGCAGCGTTCAAATTCTCGTTCCATGTTGAGTGGCTCGGCAATGGCCATGCCACCACCTATTGCCACATCGGGTCGCTACCCCTCAGGTTTGGGACATCAAACAGTGTGTGCCTACACTACAGATGCTTGCAATTTGGAAGATGCACTAAACAGTTTGAGTCTAAGTTTAGAGGATGTACGTGGGCGCTACCAAGAATTACAAAAGATTGAGGAGTTGACGGATGTTTTAAGGACTTTGTTGAAGGTGAGATTTGACAGATTCACCTTGCAACATTTTGATTTTTGATTTTTAAAGATGTTTGGACCGTTTTGTTTTACGGCATATCAATCCCAATGAGTTATTTAATGCCAACAAGATTTTTATGATAGATTCATATGAAAAGAATATGTATTCTTTGTAAAAAAAAAAAAAAAAAAAATCAGATTGTAGACCAGGTTTCATTAACATATTTTTGTAAAGAAGTTCTGTTGAGCGTCAGGTGTATTATGGGTATAGACATTTTTATTGTTGGTAATATTTTCTTCTCCATGAAAGTATTGCTGGAATTTTCACTATAAAAATCTATTTTTATATTTTCATAGTATTTTGAACTTAGTTTGCTGGGGTTAACTATTTGTTCATAGCTGGGACCCTAACAGTTGCTACCATTCCGGGTCAGAGTGGACCTGGGAACAACAGTAATTAAGAGGTGGTTCCATGTTCTCAAAACTTCCCAATTAGAGGCCTTGCTGTAGATGCAGTTTATCGTCAAACCCAGGACTCATATGTAGCTTATCATCATACCCAATCAGGATCCCTTGTTAATGGAGGAGGGGGGTTACTCCACTGCAGAGGTACAGTTGGTGTATTTTGAAGCCCCAACCAACAGTGCAGAAAGATGTTTGTAGAAACTCAAAATAAGTATTTTATTTGGTCACTTCCTCACGTATCATGTAACTTTGTGATAGGTGATTCTGTAACACCAGTCAATGGAGGTTTAGTGAACAATGGTCCTTGCTAAGACCTACATGCTTTGTTCACTCAAAGATATTTTTAATCATTGATCTGAGAAAACAGTTCTATGCAGCTGACAGTTTATATATTTTTCAACAAGTTTGGCACAATGCATTATATTTATATGAAATTTTTGATCTGTTGAGACTATTTAAGAACGTGATACAGGTTTTTAGTTATGTTATTGTTTTTGTTTTGTAGAAACTTGTGGTATTGTGTGAAACTACCCCTAGTGAAGCCTATTCTATGTTAAATTATAAATGTTACACAGTAATTTAAATAGTACAACACTATTTTTTTCTTTTGCTTTTATCTAATAAAGAAAAAAATACCTATAATATACATTGTCACTTCATATATTTATTGGTTACACATCCTAGTCTTTTCTTAGTCATAAGATATTACAGAAAAAAAGCATAACTCAGCACCAATAAGTAAATGAATCATAGTAACATGACAATAGAATATAATTTGTAAGTAGGGAAGGTCAGGCTGCTAATACATTGCTGTCTATTACCTTGTTTTTGTGTTAGTTATCTTTGGATATTTTTTATTTTTAATAAGTTATGAAAGAAGTTTTTCATGCAACAATAGAGTAAATTGCTTAGGTGAAAATCTAAGTTTATTCGTATAGAAAATACAAGCAATGCTATTGTGAAGTTATTTAAATATTGCTGTCATCTTTGTTGATGGTATGGATACGATTAAATACAATTTTGACAAAAGAAATTTGTAGCTTTGGATACTGATTTTATGTAAAATGAAAAACAATGATTACAGGTTTAATTCTACATTTGATCATAAATACTATTTTTTTTTTTTTTTTTTTTTTCCAGAAGAATTCTCGATCTAACTCTTGTTCTTCTAACATCAGTGTTTCTATAGAACATGCTCTGGAGGCTTTTGACTTCCTTAATACTGAGGATGGCTTGGATGATGCAGACAGTTCTCCAGGGTAATGTATAAAATTCTCTCTTTCTCTTGTCTTAACATAGAAGACTTCACTTTCCAAAAACATCTCCAGATCCTTGTGGGTGATGAATTGTTTTCTGCCACAGATAAAATTTTTTTTTTTTTTAATCATATCACCCCGAGCAAGGCGGTAACGCCACTGATGTGCCGGGGCTACGTAATAGTGAAAAGATTGGAAAAGATAAAGCCGGGAACCACATCCTAAACAGGGAACAAGAGATGAGCCTCTTAACCTGTTCAATAGACGTGGGTGGAGTATGAACCGGGCAATAGATAGATCTATCTACTCCAATTGAAAAAAAAAAACAAAGTGAGAAGATTGGAAAAGAAAAAGCCGGAAACCACATCCTAAACAGGGAACAAGGGATGAGCCTCTTCACCTGTTCAATAGACGTGGGTGGAGTGTGAACCGGGTGGTAGTTTAGACTATCTACTCCAATTGAAGAAGAAGAAAGAAAAAGAAAAAAATCCAAATTTCCTGC
Organism: Ascarosepion bandense; assembly: GCA_037127315.1. Taxonomy (NCBI): domain Eukaryota; kingdom Metazoa; phylum Mollusca; class Cephalopoda; order Sepiida; family Sepiidae; genus Ascarosepion; species Ascarosepion bandense. The sequence goes on from JBBBDQ010000710.1 coordinate 1,556,217, forward strand.
CATTGAAGGCTCTCATTTGCTTTCTAATAAAATTGCAGTTAATTGGATTTGTGTTTCAGCATTTACACTTGGATATATTTTGGGGCTCTTGATATAAGCTTGATAGATTATTAGTCTGAATCTATCCTGCACATATATAAATCTACCATCCGCCCGTGTATTGAATACTGCTGCCACATCTGGTCAGGTGCCTCTGCTACTCTCCTTGGGCTTCTTGACAAAATACAGCGGAGAATCTGTAACGTGATCGATACTGACTTGTCAGACCGGCTGCAACCACTCTCCCATTGGCGTGATGTGGCTTCCCTGTGCCTCTTCTATAAATACTTTCACGGCTTCTGCTTCGATGAACTTAGATCATTGGTGCCACCTAGGTACGAATTTACACGAGATACTAGATTAGCAACTTGGTCCCACCCTTTTACAGTAAAACTGATAAGATGTAACCGTAATTTCTACTCCAACATCTTCCTTTCTCGCACTCCCCGCCTGTGGAATTCCCTTCCACATGTCTGCTTTCCTGACAGCTACAATCTCCAGGTGTTTAAATGTAAGGTCGGTAGACACCTCCTATCATACTAACTTGCATCTATTCTCCCAACACTCTCACCATCTACCCAACCCTCATTCTCAGTATCCTTACCCGCCTATCACCCTCCTTCTGACATTTCCTATATCTAACCATCCTTTCTCACTACCTTCCCTTCTATGTGACCCCCTGCACAATAGTGGCAGTGAAATGCCTTGCTCGGGGTGAAACAATTATAAAATATATATAAATAAATAACGAGAGAGAGCATAGAAACCAATTACAGCCAGTTATTGCATTGATGATTGTTAAATACACACTGTTTATATTAACAAATTCTTTATTCTTAGTGAGCATTCTCTCCTCATAAATGCTGCAAATTTGAAGCATGTATAAAGTGGACACTGAGTGGCGACAATCTGTTTTATGCAATCTTCAGGACTAGGCCTGGAGGTAACGCTCAAGCATGTAACTGCCACCACCAATATTAACATCAGTGTTTATTTTCATATTTACAAATGCTCTCTCTCTGATATTGATCTCTTTAACCCATAAATATAGCATACTAATAAAATAACTATTTTTATTCTAGATATTCGTGTGTTTGTGTGTCTTTACAAAGTGCCTATTTGGGAAGTTATTTTTCATTTAGATGAGTATTGAATATTGTTATTATTGAATGCAACGTGAAATAATCTGTTATGACTTTTTTATGTAGTTCCTCTGTTTTTTTTTGGGTTTTTTTTAGAAGAAATTGCATGGTTGTTTCAGGACTCTGTGTAGGTTTCATCTATATATATGATGGAAGAAATAAAGTATGTATTCCCTAAAAATAGAAACTACTTGCTGAATTTAAAAGTGAATCTCTATTCTGATTAGTTAAAAGGAATGCACACATAAATTTTATGTCTTTCCACATACATAAATAGCAAACAGATTGTTTCTTGTATTTAAATGTGAATCATTTTCACAAGCAACATCTAACATTGCCTGATGACGAGATAGAAATCTTGAAACATAGACATTTTTGTGGTGCAATGTATTTTTAATTCATAATTATATGATTATATTATGCTCTACAATATTTATTGTATTGAGCACTTTTTATAAAAAAGTAAATACCAGAGAACTCAAAATTGTAAAACCTTGAGTCCTCTTTACCGGAATTTTGATATATATATATATATATATATATAAGCATATATAGGGATATTGTAACATATCAATGTTATAATTTATTAATAAATATTATTAATATATATATATATATATATATATATATATATATATATATATATATATATTTATTTTTAATTAAAAACTAGATTTATATATATATATTTCTACTGGCCTGGTTATTTATGAGAAATTTTGTTATGAAAATGTGTGTCATATAGCATAAGTTTTGATTTAACTTTGATTAGACTATGGAATCATTTGTGGTCAAGTGATCTAAGACACACCAGATTAATTGGTGGCTTCCCCTATGTTGTTAGGGATTGCAGGTTCGAACTCTGCCGAATGACACATTTTCATAACAGAAGTTCTCGTAACTAACCAGGCCTGTAGAAATATAAAAGTAATTTGTTTAATTAAAAATAGAATATCTACTCAAATGCAAGTATCAATTAAAAATAATGTTCAAACAAATAAATTATATATATATATATATATATATTGATGTGAAGTAAAGTTTGGCACTAATCAGTCGCTAAGCTTGTCCCTACTTATTCTAAGTGACAAGTTATATAGGCTCTCGCATGCACTTATGCAAATTAGGCATATTAATTTGCCAGTGTCAGTACATCTCCCTGAAATGTATAGGTTTTATACCTCTAGTAGTTCTTGTACTTCTTATGATAGTTTCATTACTTTGCTCTACTTCTCTCTCTCTCCCGTATTTCTTTCTCTGGGAGACCTCGATCTGTCCCACGCCCAGCTGTAATCATCTGCATTGTTTTGCATTATTTCGTCCAAACTTTCCAACTCATTGTGGTCCGCTTGATCTTGATCATCTTCTGATGTTTCATTCTGTAATGGTTGTTCTATTGAATCATTACTGGACAGAATCGTATGCATTTCTTCCTCATTCTGCTCTTCATATTCACCCTGGGTCCTTATTTGGATCAAACATTTTCACTACTGGTTTCTTTGCCATAATTATTTTTAATCTGTCAAAAGCTTTTTATTGTTCATCTGAGCAAATAAATTCAACATTCTTTTTTCTTAAATTTGCAAATGGTTCAGTCAAGTCCGTGTAATTTGGTAAATATCACCTGTAAAAATTCACCAATCCCAAAAAAGACTCCAGTTTTTTCTTACTTGTAGGTGTAGCTATTTTTAGTATTTTTTCTATCAAGGCTTGGTCTGGTGATAGACCTTCTTTTGAAATGGAATAACCTAAAAAAAAGATATGTTACTGCAATTGCTTATGCATTTTTTTCATTTATTGTCATTCCAGCATTTTTTAATCTATTCAAGATTATGTTTGTTTTCTTTTTTTAATTCCATTTCATTAGTGGCTCCTATGCATATATCATCTTGGTTACAAACCATATTTTTCATATTTCCTAAAACTTGTTTGATGGCCCTTTGAAATATGGCGCTTGCGGTTTTTATTTCATATGGCATCCTTTTCCATCTTAGTAACCCTATTGGCGTATTTATCGTGGTTACTTCTTTGAAGTTATTGTCTATCAGTACTTGGTGGTATACCGTTTTTAAATCTATTTTTTCAAAAACACTCATTCCTGCCAGTGCATGCAATGCAACTTCAACATTCGGTATGGGATGTGAATCCGAACAGATTTTATGATTTAAGCCTATTTTGTAATCTCCACAAATACATCCCATCTGTCTTCCTCAACACTACAATGGGTGATGCCCACTTGCTACTCACAGGGGGAACATGTTCAAGAAGGTCTTGTTCTATTAATTTTCATAGTTTTGTTACTACTAATGGCAACAAATGTACTGGTATTTTTCATGTCTCATAATAAGAAAGGGAGACATTTTCTTTTAATTTTAAACTCACTTTATAGTTTTTTAACTTTCCAGTGTTTTCCATTTTTATCTCATTAATTACTTTAGTAGAATTTATGTTAAGCACGTCATTTCCCAGAAGTCCGTCATTCTTTTTACAACTTGTGACAATTATAGGTATTATTTTAAATTTACCTTCTAACTCCAAGGAACTTTCAAAGTATCCTAAAGATTTTATGACCAACCCATCAAATTGGCAGAGTTGTAAACTGCTCTTTCCTAAGGGTAGCTTTCCAATGCATTCCCAAAAACTTTTTGGTATCAGTGTTACTTCACTCCCAGTATCTATTTGCATATCTAAATTGTAGTTGGTAATTTTAAACTTTAATATAATGTTTTTTTCTTTTGTTCAATTTTTTCTATATTCTTATTTTTTAATGTAAAGACCTCCATATTGGTTTCATTTTCTTTCACTCTTTCAACGTTTTTCTTTTTTACTTTGCATACTGCTTGAAAGTGGTTCTTTTTTAAGCAATTTTTATAGGTTTTTCCAAATGTTGGGCATTTTTTCTTTTTTTATTTCATGATCACATCCACAATACAAACATTTTCTTATCATTTTTACCATGTACATCTCAGCGGATATTTGTTCACTGGGTTGACTTTTATGATGGTTGTATTTCTGTATTAATTCTTGTTGCTGTATAAAGTCAATGCATGTATTTAAAGACATATTTCCTATTTGTAGTTATTCTATTATTTTATATCAGTGTGATGCATTGCACATACCTTCAATTAACCTTAACTGAATCAAGTCCTCTTCAATCGTTTGTCCGTCTTGTCTGAGATTTTCAAATTCACAATATCTACTCGTATTTCGTAGATGGTGTAGATATTTTATAACTGGTTTGTCAATTTTTTTGTATCAATGACATTAATTTTGTTCTTTCCACCACTACTAGTCTTTTCTTGGGTCTCATATTTTTCCTTATAATCTGACTTATTTTTTCGAAAGTCAGGTCTTCCAAGTTTGTGGGGTATGCCATGGTGAAGACTTTCATTATCGCCTCGCATTCCACTGTAGCCAAAAATAAATCCTTAATTTCATTTTCGCGTCCCTTCTCCTTGTTGTCTTTCAGCGTTTTACTTCTTGCACTGGCATAAAATCTGGATCTTCTAGAGACAAATGGGATCCTATCGGTGACGCCATTGATTTGAAGTTTAGCACTAATCAATCGCTAAGCTTGTCCCTACTTATTCTCGGTAACGAATTATATAGGCTCTCTCTTGCACTTATGCAAATTAGACATATTAATTTGCCAGTGTCATTACACATAGTCATCCACAGACAGATCTGTTTTGCTGTATCACAGCTCATCAGTACAGTTAGACATCTGATTGCTTTTAACCCAGGATTGAAATCCGACCGAATTGGCGTCAGTCGGCAATTCTATCTTTGAGCTGCGGGCGCTCGGTAGAAGGAGGCAGACTTTTAGCGTATCATGTATCATACACCAATAGCCAGAGTGCTCTAATTCATTACTGAAGGAGCGATGTGCAGATGCTAGAGTAGCTACTGTTTTTTCAAAGTCTACCTTCTTCCAGGGTGTGAGAGCGTAAGTAGTCATCTGCAGACAGATCTGTTTTGCTGTATCATAGCTCATCAGTACAGTTAAATATCCGATTGCTTTTAACCCAGGATTGAGACCTGACCGAATTGACGTCAGTCGGCGATTCTACCTCTGAGCTATAGGAAAACTTTTCTTAATGTATTTTGTCCTATTAAGGCAAATGTAAGGGGTTTTATTTTTCAACAAGTATTTATAAACAGAAGTAAAAAAAAACAAAAAGTCTTTCTTCAGAATTTTAAATTTAAAAACACTCCTAAATAAGTATACATCAGAATCCCTGACATTTGTCTTAAAGTACATTAGTGGATGAAAGCGTTGGGTAAGATAATTTTTTTTTTTTTGTATATATTTTTAAGTATATCTGAATCTTTATACACTCTCACACACACACACACGCACACGTCATGATGTTCTCCAGCAAAAATGCCAACTTGATGTCAGTTTGTGTTTATCATCTTGACAACACAATTTCAAGAATGACCAAATGTACTAGACATGACAAAAACTATGGACAGCTTCTGCTTCCATTCTCTTATAAAGAAACCAGAAAGTCTGCATTAAAATAAAAATTTAAAAAATTCCTTGTCTGTTATAGCCAGTAGTGTGTGTGTGTGTGTGTGTGTGTGTGTGTATATATCCGGCTTTCTCTTTTCCAATCTTTTCACTCTTTTCTTTTATTTATTTATATTTTTTTTTTCAATTAGAGTTGATAGACTAAACCATCGCCCGGTTCACACTCCACCCACGTCTATTGAACAGGTGAAGAGGCTCATCCCTTGTTCCCTGCTTAGGATGTGGTTTCCGGCTTTCTCTTTACCAGTCTTTTCACTCTTACATACACCCCTGCACATCAGTGGCATTACCGCCTTGCTCGGGGTGATATGATTAAAAAATATATACATACATACATATATATATATATATACAATAAATTTTGATGTTCAAATCAGTTGTATGGCCATTTCTACATGAAATCCCTAAGAGAAATTTTACTCATCAGTGGCAACTTCTTTATTTCAAAATAAAGCAAGATACATCACAGAAAAAATGAAGGGGTGGAATTAAAAGAAAGTGGACAGAAAGCAATGTCTATTTTTAGATTTTTGGAAAACCTTACTTTTAAACAGAGTTGTAAGTTAAAATTTAGTCTTGTCTGGCTCTAAGAAAAGGAAGGGGAAAGATAAAGAAAGAAAGAAGTGGTGGTTGACAGGGAAGTAAGCTAAGAAAGGAAAGGAAAGGAAAAAAGAAAAACTTCATCTCCATAGAAACGTTAACAGACGTGTTGACAAATAGACAGATTTTAAATTTTAACTTACAACTCAGTTTAAAAGTAACGTTTTCCAAAAATTTAAAAATAGACATTACTTTCTGTCTACTTTCTTTTAATCCCATCCCTTCATTTTTTTCTGTGATGTATATTTTTTTGAACTTCCTCCAATATATCTTGCTTTCTTTTGAAATAAAGAAGTTGCCGATGATGCGTGAAATTTCTCTTAGGGATTTCATGTAGAAATGGCCATACAACTGATTTGAACATCGAAATTTATTTTATTTTATAATTGGCTCTGTAATTTAAATATTAATTACATTGAGCCCTCCACCTTGATCAGTTTTTAATATCAATGTAATTAATATTAATTATGATTGGTTCTTTAGGATTTACCTTTCTGCTTTTTCTTTTGGATTAAAGTTTTATATTTAAATATATATATATATATATATATATATATATATATATATAGGAGAATTTTGTAATTTGCTTGAAGCATTGTGTATATAAGGGGTATGGGTAGGTATTTGAAGACTATCACAATGCTTTTAGTATAATAAAGGAAAGTAAAGAAGGTATTGGGTATTACCTATTTATTATTCATTAGTATTTCGAGATCAGAATCTCATCTTTAGAATGATAGGAGAACTTGGTTTCAAGTTGTCCGGCGCTGGACCATGCCTTTAAACGAATGGTCCTGTTGAAACCAAGCTCTCCTATCATTCTGAAGATGAGATTCTGATCTTGAAATATTAATGAATAATAAATATGTAATACCCAACACCATCTTTACCTTCCTTTATTATACTAAATGCATTGTGATAGCCTTCTAATACCTACCCATATATATATATATATATATATATATATATATATATAATCCTACTATACTAAACATTATTTTGTGAATATTTATGTTTGAGTAAATGCTCTTTTTTTTCTTTTTTTTTTAAATGCTGTGAATTACATCTACCTGCTTGAGCAATTGAAAGACTTCAAAATGAAAATATACTTTCCAGCATGACTCACACTGCTTACTAAGCACTTGTAGAATAGCGATGTGGCAGTTGCAATAAAAATCAATAGAAATAAGACGAAAGCAATACTAGTTGATAATTGATGTCGATGGATGTAATATAAATAAGAAAAAACTCAAATTCTTTTTGCTGACGTTTTTGGTTTTTTTTATTATTGTCTTCTCTAGGGACAGTCGACGTTCTAGTCTGGAACACATCCTTACCAGCCCTGAGTCTACAGCCAAGACAACTGACTCCGGCATTGAATCATTGGCCAAGAGGTTAAGTGAAGATACACAGCTAAGTTCAAGTACCAGTTCCAGCCCATTACCTCCCAGCACAGGCAATGAACATGTGGACCAAGCCTTCATCTTTCATCTCAACTACTGTAACAAACTGATAGAGGTGAGTTTTTAGTTTTCTTAAGTCTCATAAGTGGAGCGGCTATATCAAAAATATAGTTGCATCTACTGCTAGGAGGGTTGGTTCACTGTGTTGGGCCAAAAAGCTTTTCTCATCCGAATCCCTCTTGCACATTTATAAATCAACCATTCTTTCATGCATTGAATACTGTTGCCTCATTTTTAATATCATATCTCTTTAAAACATAGATGGTTTTGGTTCTTCACGCATTTCTTTTTCTTCGTTATATATCAGTTGTTTGATTTCTTGGGAAAGATAGTTCAATGGTTTCTCATTATCTTATCCACAGTTTTTCTTCTCCTAGACTGGCTAACACTCAAGGCTAGTGATCCCTGTCTAATGAGATTGTATTATAGTAGCACAGAAAACGATATAATAAATTTTAATTTTTAAGTCTTTGAGAACAGCTTTTCTTGATTAGCAGTGTTTGATCTTTTAAAAAAGACACATAAACAAAGTAACTTTTAATGCTTAAAAATTTGCCCCCACCTCCAATAGTGTTGGGGAGTCATCTAACACAATAGTTACAAAAAGCTAACCTTAAATCATGTGGTTTATTGGTATTGGTAAGTAGGCAAGTATGCTTGTGCTGTGGATCACGGTCGTCTAACAATGGCCTCAGTAAAGTAACTACTGGTGTAAATAGTTCTAGTTGAAATCATTCATATTATATTAAAGTTATAAATGTAATAAATTTTTACTTTTTTCATTTCACATTAAAATGCAATATTCAGTAGACAATTACAAAACAATTTGCAAAAGTTCCACTTAGTAGCATGTACAAGTAATGTAACCAAATCTTTCATTCTTGATTTGTAGAGATATGGGTGAATACACACCAATCATTATTCCTCATAGTCGTGTTAAATACGATGAGGTTTTGAGTTTTAGAGAGGATGAACATGAGAAAAAACTGATCTTTCATGTCAGGAAAAGACAGCTGAAGATTTTGGAACATGTAATGAGGAAAGAAGGTTGAGAGAATCTAATGCTCACAGGATGGATAGAGGGGAAGAGAGACAAGAGAAAGCAATGCATGGTATACTTGATGTACTTGAGCAGATGAATTGTTAGAAACAAAGAAAATTAATCTGGATTTCTGTGTGATATCTATTCTCTTGAATGGCAGTGAATGCTGGACAATTTCTTCAGAGATAAGGAGAAAATTGGTGGCAACAGAAATGTGCTTCTTCAGAAGGATACTGAGAATGTTGTGGATGGAGAGTGTAAACAACAAGGATTGTTTTTAATGAAAATGGCACAAAAAGAATGCTGATGCTTAGAATCAGGAAGAGATAGCTGAAATTCCTTGGACACATAATGAAGTAGAAGAGATTGGAAAGCTAAACCTCACAGGGTATATGGAGAGGAAGGGAGATGGAAGACAGGAAGCCGTGTGCTGAATGAGCTTGTGTGAACGAATCTCAGAACAGAGGATAGAAAAAGTAGAAAAAATACTTAGGGTCAAAAAAAGACAGAAAGTTTTGGAGAGCCATAACCACCTACGTTCTGAAGGAGTGGGGCATGTAGAAGAAAAAGAAGAATGCACAAAGTCTGATCTTAAGATGATATTCCAGAATCCTTTAGTTGCATGGATCTGTGTGTGTGTGTATGTATGTATAATTACATCAGTTAGTACTTCAGATGTGTTCATAAAAAATAATGCGGTAAACAAAACAATGTTATCTGGGGTCATTACAGTGTAGCATCAAGATACTAACACAATAAGCCATTTTTAACATTTTAAAATATTGTGCTAGTAGTCATTTCAAAATAGTTGATGTTGTTGATGAGCGTCAACAAGACTGATTAGTATTGTGTTTATCATCAGTTAACATTCCTGAACTCTTAATAAATACATAAATTATTCTGTGGACTGATTTAAAATCTAAAAGACACCAAACAACACTAATCTTGTTCCCTGTTTAGGATGTGGTTTCCGGTTTTCTCTTTTCCAATCTTTTTACTTTTTTTCTTCTTTTTTTTTTTTTTTTTCAATTGGAGTAGATAGACTAAACTATCACCCGATTCACACTCCACCCTCGTCTATTGAACAGGTGTAGAGGCTCATCCCTTGTTCCCTGTTTAGGATGTGGTTTCCGGCTTTCTCTCTTCTAATCTTTTCACTCTTACGCAGCCCCCTGCACATCAGTGGCGTTACCACCTTGCTCGGGTTGATATAATTAAAAAAAAATATATATATATATATATATATATATACACAAAAAAAAACATTACCTGAGTCATAATCTAAGTTGTTTCATGCCCACACAATATTTAGACAGCTTGAATATATATATATATATACACATATATTTGTCATCCACATACAAGCCTGTTTCGCTGTATCACAGCTTGTCAGTCTGGATAGACATCCACTTACCTCTGGTCATGATTGAAACTTGATCAATTTGGTGTCAGTTGGAGTCACTAACCCCTAAGCCATAGGCATATGAAATCAGAGAAGGGAAATTTTAGCATGTTATATATGAGTGGTATATACACACGCCAGTTACCGAAAGAACTCTATTCATTGCTGAAGAGTTACGCATATATCGCCAAAGTGGTAACTGTTTTTTTCAAATTTTCCTCTCCAAAGTACTCAATCGTAATGAGAGCATAATATATATATATAAGGCAAGCAGGCACTTTCTCGCTATGAATGTGTTAAGGTAATTCGATTTATAGCCCCCACTTATCGTCATAAAGCCTGGTGCATTTTTCTTTACATACAGTTTTGTCTTTCTTTTATTCTAACTTGAAGAAGTGTTGTAACTTCATTGGTTATTGTTGTGACCTAAAAGGTTACTGATGTGTTTTGGTATCACACGATTACATTGTTTTGAGTTTTGCTATATTACTTTAGTTACTCGTGGATTTGTAGTAATAGTTATTTCTACAAGGTGATATTCCATTATCTTGCAATAGCAAGATAGTTATTTGTGTATCTCACAAATAATACAGTATTAAGAGGTTCCTCATGATAATATGTGGTATTTTCTATTGGGAGTCCTCCTGAGTAATCTACTTAAGGACTAAGTAGTAATATAACACTGTGAGCACTGAACTCTACTACTCGGCTGTAACTAGTATGACTGGTGCTGCTATTCATAATCCAGTTGATCCACTCGGTTAATTTACTTGGATGATCCCCGTCAGACTTCTGTCTAGTGCTTAATATAGGTTATTACATTACACCTTCCCTTTAGGGTTGACACTTCTTTCTACATGACACCTTCCCTTTAGGGTTGACACTTCTTTCTACATGACACCTTCCCTTTAGGGTTGACACTTCTTTCTACATGACACCTCTCCTTTAGGGTTGACACTTCTTTCTACATGACACCTCTCCTTTAGGGTTGACACTTCTTTCTACATGACACCTCCCCTTTAGGGTTGACACTTCTTTCTACATGACACCTTCCCTTTAGGGTTGACACTTCTTTCTACATGACACCTCCCCTTTAGGGTTGACACTTCTTTCTACATGACACCTCTCCTTTAGGGTTGACACTTCTTTCTACATGACACCTCCCCTTTAGGGTTGACACTTCTTTCTACATGACACCTTCCCTTTAGGGTTGACACTTCTTTCTACATGACACCTCTCCTTTAGGTTTGACACTTCTTTCTACTTGACACCTCCCCTTAAAGGTTGACACTTCTTTCTACATGACACCTCCCCTTTAGGGTTGACACTTCTTTCTACATGACACCTTCCCTTTAGGGTTGACACTTCTTTCTACATGACACCTCTCCTTTAGGTTTGACACTTCTTTCTACTTGACACCTCCCCTTAAAGGTTGGCACTTCCTTCTACATGACACCTCTTTAGGGTTGACACTTCCTTCTATATGATATTTCTGCTTTTTGATTTGACACTTCTTTCTACATGACACCCATCCTTTAGCGTTGGCACTTCTTACTGCATGACATCTCCCCTTTAGGGTTGACACTTCCTTGTGCATGACAGCTCCTCTTTTAGGGTTGACACTTTCTTGTGCATGACAGCTCCTTTTAGGGTTGACATTTCCTTGTGCATGACAGCTCCTCTTTTAAGGTTGACACTTCCTTGTGCATGACAGCTCCTCTTTTAAGGTTGACACTTCCTTGTACATGACAGCTCCTCTTTTAGGGTTGACACTTCCTTGTGCATGACAGCTCCTCTTTTAGTGTTGACACTTCCTTGTGCATGACAGCTTCTCTTTTAGGGTTGACACTTCCCTCTACATGACATCTCCTCTTTTAGGGTTGACACATCCTTCTACATGACACCTTCTCTTTTAGGGTTGACACTTTCTTGTATATTACAAGAAGCGAGAGAGAGAGAGAGTTCTCTGTGTAACACAGTGTTCACAGATTTTACACTTTGTTTAATCATCTTCACTTTTATTCTCTTTAGTAAACACACAATTTTAGACTCTGCTAATCAATTACTTTGAGCATAACCCTAGTTGAATAATGATGGAAAAACTAATTTGGGGCTACCTGCAATTTCAATATCTCTCTCTTTCTGGTGAGTTGGGGCATCATGCTTACAAAACAAAAATGTGGGATACACAGTAAGAGTTGAACTCTGTTTTGAAAATTCCTTTTCTATCATCCCTGTCCCTTTGGGACATAGATGATCATAGCTCCCTTTAACTTTTCCTTTGTAATTGTTGTTCGTTTTTTTTACTATTCCTCCTCCTCCCTGTTATGTCATCCAATTTTACAAGCTCATTAAGTAGGTTACTGTCTTATTTTATTCCTTTTGCATTCATGATATGAGTGTCAATTTTCTAGACCTTTTTTCATGCATTTGAAAAATTTCAACTCTTTTACACAATTGCTTCCACATAGGGTCATAAAAAATCACTTTTTATTTTTTAGATTTGCTTGCACAAGGAAAAACAATTTAGAATTCAGATGGGTTAGTCTAAATATCAGATTAAATTTGGTTGCTTGTTTATTTAAGAAAAAAACAATTTGTAGATATTAAGTTTTTGGGGGGCGCGGTGGTGGTGGTGGTGGGGGGGTAGACTTGCTGTTATTAAATCCAAGTAAGCAAAATTTGTTTAACTCTAAACACTCGTTTTGTTCCAAATGTGTCTTATATATTTTCTCTTTCTCTTTTTTTAACAGAACCTTGGCAGTTTTGGTCCTCTGAAATGCAAAGAGATTTATGCACTGGACAAACTTGAGAAGCAATCTCAGATTCTTGATAGTCTAATAAACCTTGCCAAAGCCGGAAATGATGTTGACTTACATGCAGGTGATTATTATATATTAATATTGTTTTCACACCTTTTCTTTTCTGTTATTTTACTCTCTATCTCCAAAGGGATTGTCTATCAATTGAAATAAATAAATAAATGTAGAGGTGCATAAAGTTATGCTTCAGATTATGACAATTTCTGATTTAGATGTTGGGAAGAAAGAATGAACTGCATCATCAAGCCCAATGTAGAGTTGATTACAGTGAGGAGATTAGTAGAAAATATAATTACTTGGACCTTTTTAGAGATTAGCTGAAAGATGATAATCTGTTTTTATCCCCTTTTCTCAGCGGATAGACTTTGTTCATGATATTATTCTCATTATATGAGGAAACAAGATTTTTAATTTAATTTGGAAAACTAAATTATCTTCTGTAGGAATCTTTTAACTGCCAAAAATTTAAACATGAGATGTAAAGAATAAACTCAGATTCATAACTTATGTCTGAATTCAGTCACTTAAGCGCCATACATGATACACACTTTGGGCGATCATATCTCGAAAGAGACATAGCTGACTGAGCAGAAGATTATTGCTTTCTGTGGTAGACTGGTTGCCAGCCAAGGCTATAGAATCCAATCTGTTCTATTATTTAACCCTTAACTGGAGGGAAGAGATGGATTAATACCTTTCCCAAGGGTATTTGTGCATAAGTGAATGCAAGGAATTCAACTGGAATTCGAACTCAATTCCCCAATTTCTCGTTCCGAGTTGATATCTACAACACACATCCATGTCTGAATTACTGAGATTAGATTATGATCATTATTATACATTGATTTATTCAAACTATTGTCCTTATCTTTGTTATGATGGTCACAATGTTTTGCTTGCTACACTCTCCTGTCTTCAGGCACCCATCATATTTTTTTAAAGTTTTTATTATTATTATTTTTTTTATTATTAATGAGAGTCTTGTGCTTGCATGATCCTAGCCAATTGCTCAATATCAGTAACATTCTTTATTTGAGTTTTACACAATTTTCTAAATGTTTAGGTGTTAGGCAACTTTGTTGTGAACTTAATACTAGTGAGAGAAAATTTGCTCACATAAAGAAGTTAAGCCAAAAGAAGAGCAAAAGCAATTTTCTTCAGACAGATGAAAGATCTTGGGAGGGATAGCCAACAGTTGAGAATAGCAGCAGGCTTTTCAAAATTTTCGTCTTCAAGAAACTTGCTTAGTCCAACAAACCATGCTATATATATATCTTAAGTTTCCTTTATGAAAGAATATCTTGGTTTTCCCTGGTGAAGAAATATAATTTATTCTTATTTCTTCGTGGGTTAGTAAATAAATATTATTAAGATGGGTTACCATGTAATGATAAGGTGGAATGTAGAAATAAAATGAATGAATACTATTCTCACAGAGACTTTTATAACGCACACAAATTATAAAAAAACAAGTGTCCACACGTGGAGAAATACATATCTATTATGTCTAATGCAAAGCAAAGTATCAGAAGGAACAAAAAGGAAAGATTTTACATTTAAATTGAAGATACCTCTGTTCGGCCATTGTCCTGACTCCAGATTTGGAGGGGTTGAATTCATCTGCGTTCCAAAGGGATATGGCAGGTTTCATCTATCACATGATGGTAGGAGTTTTGTGTTCCAGCAGAACATGGCGGTAGACAGATTTTGCCTAGGCTCAAAGGCCCAAGTAGAGGAGAACAACCCTCTTCTTCAGTTGCTGTTAGCTGAAAGAATGTGATTAGCGCTTGGATCGCTATCAGGAGTGACGTCACAAGCGGTTGTCATGTGACACGTGACTTTATCTTGATCAAAGGGAGATAAGCACCTTTTGTATCCTTACAGTGCCATTAGAAGTTACTTGGTGAGCCACAGGTTTCTGACCTCTGTCTAAGAACATCTTTATTCTATAGCTGGTAACTTGGAAACAATTTCCAATATTAAATGGCCATAGACTATTTTTTGCTTTAAAATATAAATTTTTATTTTTCAATAATTTTTAAACAGTATTTCATGCATAACAATTTGATTTTGGCTTCTACTTTTTAAATTTTATCCTGTCAAATTTTAACTTAGACAAAATATTTAATGGACCTTAATTGGTATGTTTGTTCAGTTTATTCTAACACTTGACATGTTTGATCATTTGCTGTAGCTTCTCTATAAATGGTTTTGCTGTAGCTTCTCTATAAATGGTTTTGCTGTAGCTTCTCTATAAATGGTTTTGCTGTAGCTTCTCTATAAATGGTTTTGCTGTAGCTTCTCTATAAATGGCACATTTTTTTTTGTATCCAAGTTAGAATTTTACTTACCAAACAAAAGAAACCATAAAATCTTGAATCATAATATCTTCGATGTTAGATTCAATAAACAGAAATACAGTAATTCTAATTAAACTTTTTTAAAAATCAAAACGCATGTTGATATAACAGCTATCACTGTTTGATCAAAAGTGATCCTTTTTGAATGAATTTAATACAAACTAAATGCTCCTAATGCTATTGTATAACAGAGAGAGCAGGTTTTTTTTGCTATCCAATAAAAGCATGCGAATCCATGTAGATAGAATAGTTTCTGTGTTTGTTTGTTTGTTTTTTTTAATATGCTAAGAAAAATACCATTTTTTCTCAAATGCTTTTGAAATTTTTGTGATATAAGTTTTTATTTTCATACCAAACTTTGTACATTTTTTGCAAGCTCCACCCAAAACTGTTTATTTGTATTTTGTTTTTCTATACAGCTTTAGAAATAATACGGTGCAGTGTGTGTGTGTATATATATATATATATATATATACTAGCAGTTTAGCCCAGTTTCACTTGGGTAGTTTAAGGAATAATAAGAATAAAAAACATATGATGAATTTATATAGCAAATACTTACACAATGTCCAACCTCGTCACTTTTATAGATATAGATAACAATGTAGAATGTCTCTATTGGATTAGGGTGGGAGGGGGAAGGAGGAACATATATAGATAATATAAAGTGGGGTGATCGATTCTATATTATAATCAATACGTAAACAGATCCCTGACTTTGTCAGGTGATAATATATATTTTTCTACCCCTAATTTTGACTTTCTGAAAAATTTCAAGGTGTCGTTAATGTTCTAAAATTTTGATCTACATCTGAGTGCAACTTCTGTCTAGCTAGACCACAAAATGCAGACGCTAAGTTGAATCTTATCTTATCTTATCTATCTATCTATCAAACAAATACTTACACAGCATCCACCCTCGTTACTTTTATAGATGTGTGTGTGTGTGTGTGTGTGTGTGTGTTTAGTTGTGATGATGCTTAGTACCATGATTGCTGTTTTTTTCAGTGGTTTGCTGGTTAAAAGATATGTTGGGCAAACAGGTTTTTTTTGTCATAAAATGCACAATATCGAGATAGAATGGTAATAGAATTAATGTGGAGAAGTTTGTCACTTAAGTGAGTACAGTTATGCTGACATCAAAGGTTCATGAAGGTATTATTGAGATATCTTCACTCCTCAGGGTTTTTGTTGTGTCTGCTGCTTCTTTCCAGCCATTTTCTTATTATAATATAATTGGTGTAATTTAATATCTTTGTATGTGAGTGATTTTACAGATGGATAATTACGTTAAAGTCATCATAACTCTGTTCAGTTGTGACAAACTTCTTCACATTATATATAAAGGTTGGATTTCAAAATTTGGATGCTATTTTCAAAACTAATTTATGAATTCACTTTGAGACGGGGGAATTTTTATTTTTGAATAGTTTTATCTTATATTCAATAATGGTAATAAGAACAACAAGAAAATTAACCTATTATTGCATGAAGTTTCCTTAAAATTTTACCCCCTTTTACCTAATCTATATGTCTGGATAGTGGTAATGTGAGGGCTGGCAGATTTAAAATTTCATATATCCACCCCCCTCACACTCTCTCTAAACAAATAGGATGACATGCCCTAATGAATTAAATAATTTCAGTAAGAGTTAATTAAACCAGAAAGTATCATCATCATTTATCCATCATACCCAATGGTGTATAGGACAGCAACTTTTTGTTGTTTCTGTAACAAACTGTTTTTTACAGGGCAAGGTTGTTAGCCCTGCACCCAACCCTCAAATCTGAAGGACCAGTGGACCATTCTTGGTCCTTTCGTTTACAGCACCTAGTATTTCCAAATGGTCACCCATGTTGCTTAACTTCGGTGATCGGACGGGAACCGGTGCATTCAACACGATATAGCCGTAGACAAAGAAAGTATGAAACTTGCTAATTATTAAATTCAGAGGGAAACCTCAAACTTTGAACCTATAATTGTATGTGTGTGTGTGTGTGTATGTTTTGTTTGTGCATTTGCAGAGTTCAAACCCTATTCTGAGACTGGTTTGCATTGAAAATACCTGAAGATATCATTATATTCACTTATGTGCTAATACCCTAGGGTATGAGGTAAATAGTATGACAGACTGGATTCTATAGCCTTGGGTGGCAACTGGACAAGGAGGAGAAAAAAAATTATGAATTCAAAACTGTAGGTAACCCTGGCAAAGCACATACTATATGTCTAAGAAAAGATTTGTTTGCATTGACTTGATTATCCCAACTACAGTTGTTTGACTCCATTTCTGCCTTTAAATCATATTTCCTTTTTTTTATAGAAGCAAGTCAAAAACTAACATTGAGATTGTTTTATCTTCCTAAATAGAAAGAGTTACAAATCATATTAGAGAACTGTCAGTCATTTTTATTTTTTTCTTCAGGAAATAGGAATTTTTATATTTTATTTGCAAGAGATAGAATTCCAGAAATGTATCTTTGTCAATTATGAGACCATTTTAATTTTTGTACAACATGAACACTTTCTTATCAATATTATTTTTCATTTCCAATGTTTTTGTTTTGTAATTTTCAACAGTCATCCCTATGTTATAAACGTCTTGGGGAAATATTCTGATCCATTCTAAGAAATTAAAAGATTTTTTTTTCTTTTATGTTGTAGTTCTGGCAGAACAGCTGAATGATAAACAATTAAAAGAATTCTGGGTACAATGTGTTGATCAAAATGTGCTGACTGTTCCTGCTGACAAACTTATTAGCATGATGGAACAGAAATTGTCCAACCGATTCCAAGAGCAGAGTGATGTGAAACCATGCCGAGGTTTGTGTCTCTTTGATTTTGATTTTAGCTAACATTTTCTATATAAGTATATATTCCTTCATAGCTTTATTTTCTAATATCTACTTGTATGTTATCCACTGAAATGACAAGTATATTTATATATGGATTGGCACTTTTATCTAGGATCAAAGTGTAGTATCTGTTCATATACAAAATAGATATACACTGGATTTTTATATGTAGGAATATCTATTTTTACATTGGATATATATCTTAGCTGTACTTGTTTACTGAATATACAGGGTGAGATGGATAAATTGTTATCTATTTCGCACAAAAATGAAAATAATACTGACATCTCATTTTAACAAATATACCAAATGCAAGCCACTATCATGGTCTCCAGACAACTTCAAAATTTCTTGTATCTCTTTGGAACAGCCTCCTTGTTTATGTTGGCAAATGTTGCCATGTTTTTTGCTTTCAGCAGTCCTGGGCATGATGGTAAACTGCATCTGGCAGCAAGGCCTCTGATTGGGAGATTGTGAGGAGCATTGCTATTGTTTCCAGGTCCACCCTGACCTGGAGTGGTAACACCTGTTAGGGTTCCAGCTATGGGCAAATAGTTAACCTCCCAGCTGGTGTCAAATGTATAAAAATACTGTTATAGAAATATTTACATAAAAATAGTCTTTTGTTGAAAAATATACATTTTTGAAGGAAAAATATTAGCAGCAATACATTTTTGAAGAAAAAATTATTACCATAACACATTTTTGAATACAAAACTAGAAGACATTTTCAGTTTTCTAAAATAAAAAAGAATAAAACAAAAAATTATCATTAAAATCTGACTAAATCAACCTTCTCACTATAACCGAACATTAAAAAATTACTTTAAGACCCTACCTTTTCAGCATTAAATAACCCACAGAGATTGATATGCTGTTAAACAAAACTCAAACTCAAAATCTTGCTTTCAGCTCATTTTTGGTGTTGCAAGAAATTTTCTTGGTCTTTTACTCAACTGTGCCGCACAAAAATAATCAAAGGGGTGGCAGTCTGGGGAGTTAGGTGGCCAGATATAACTGGTTATATGGTTGCAGAAGTTGTCTAGCAGCTATGACAGGGTTCTCTTACTTGTGTGTGGTGTGGTGTGGTGAAGGGTCTTGTTGCCAGACATAGGATCTTCCAACAGCTAACCTCTTGACCCAAGGCAGCTCTACTTACTCAAGGCACTTGATTTAGGCAACTTTTTTGAGTCTGAGGCCCCGTGGAAAAATGAATGGAGGCCTAACATCACCATCACTAGTGTGATCACTCCAAACACCTTCATAAACACCATTAGACTTCTCCAACTCTTTCAGAGTTCTCTGCACTGTCCTTAAATTGATGTCCAAATACTCTGCAATGTTTGTATTGAAGCTTTTGGCACAAATTCTTCACAGTACAGCTTGCCATTTCCAAATTTCTGGTGGACTGTATTGCATCATGGTACTCTTTTTCTTACAAACGGGGCTCAACTAACACTACTATACTGAGCAGTTTACAAAATCAACAACAAACAACACTGTATATAAAGGAAAAGTAAAATTTTATGATAGTGCAAATTTTAATCTGGGTATCATGTTTGCATGCTTGGTGGGTATTAGTTATGCTGATGAATTTTCCAAAGTCTGTTGACATCTTGTGATATAGTAACAATCATCTCAATGCACTGTCTGTGTCTGAACATTAGGTGCTGATGCATACTGGGATAAGTTGTAATGTAATGAAAGAGTTCATTGCAAGCAGGTAACATCCCAGAGAGATAATATATGTTCCTTTTGTTTAGTTAGCCATTTGGAGGGAGTTGGATTGTGGGTTTATTTCTATACTAGATTTACTATCCATCGATTCCTTGAGACGTCAACTTATCACATTAAAACACCAGTTCTTGTATGATCACTGAAGTTAGGCAACACCAAGCCTGGTCAGCACCTAGGTAGATGATCACTTGAGAATAACAGGTGCTGTAAGCTTGGATGGTGTAATGCATAAAGGGTTGGATGTGGAGATCCAATTCCAATCAGGTTCATTATATCCACTTACAAATTGAGAAATGTATGAATCCACTTCTTCTCTAACGCACTAGCACATTTTTTATAAGTTAAAAACTTACTACTAGAATGATTCTTTTAAATGGCGCTTGTGTTTGGTACAAAAGATTATTACAATTGCCAGAAACCAAGCGGATAGAAAAGATAGCTTACATTCCTTATTGCTTAAAAATGTATTCTTCCTCATGATTTTTTTATGTATTAAAATGTTGTTCATTATACTACTTGATTATTATAAATAAAACAAAATGGCTACTTTAAAACAAGATGGCTGCTTTTTGTTTGTTTTTGCAGTTTTCTGCCACGTTGTCAGTCGTATTTTGGATATTTCTGATTCCGAACTGAAGATGACTCAAAATGTCTACGTCACTCTTTACCAATTTGCTCTCTTCTTCAAACCCAATGGATTTGCATTGATTGACAATGTTATTGAAGAAAGTAAGTCAAGATTTTCCTTTTTTTGGGGTGGGGTTGGGTACTTGGTACTTTTTGTGCTTCTGTGAAATAGATCTTCCCACCTAGACCATTTTTTTTATTTTTCATTAACCACTACTTTTTTCTCTTTTATCCAATTTTGGTTTTTGAAAGATCCAGGACAAATGCAGTAGGATTTTGTCAAGAATTTAAACTGCTAAAACTTGCAAAATTAGAAGCCATATCTGTGACTGAGATATGCATACCTAAAGGCCACACCTAGATCAACTGGAGCAGCATAGTGTTTTAAAAAAAAAAACCTCAAGAGAGAATACAGAATTATTCTTGTTTTAAAATGAGCAAAAATAACGATGTCAATGGTGGCGAAAAGAAAAGAATTTTATGCAGAAACATCAACTTTATTTCTTTTTAGCTCCTCATTTCCCGATGTATTTGGATTTGTCACAGATTCAGAACTTTAAAAGAAATCTCTTTTCAAGACCAACTTTCAAAGGAATTATTTATTAAATTTCTTATTAAAAATAATCTTTTATTAAAATGTTTTATCAATGTATTTATATGTAAAATCCAATGCCAATCATCTACACAACTATATACCAGTAGGTAATCTTTAAAGTTAATAGTTTATTAACAAACAAATGTGGTTGATTTTTTTTTTCATTTATTATATATTCAGTTTTTCTTCACATTTATAATTCTTGATACTCATCCATATGTCTCAGAATAAATTCTTAGTGTATGGTGTCCAACTACAACTACGTTTCATGCGTTCTCATCTAATCATCAGGCAGTTAGCAACAGTTATTTGGTAAAATGAGTACTTTATAATCCCTTAGCAAGTTCAAGCTGTTACATGAGTAGTTGATGCATACATATCATGCAAACACCAACCAAACTCACTGATTGTTTTTTTCGTGCATCCAGCCAAGATGGAAAGGATGTAAAATTACCATTTTTTTTTTTTTTTTCATGAAATAATGGGGATTTTTTTTTAATTGTATCACCCCGAGCAAGGTGGTAACGCCACTGATGTGCAGGGGGCTAGAAAAAAGCAAAAAACAAAGTAAGATTGGAAAAGAGAAAGCCGGAAACCACATCCTAAACAGGGAACAAGAGATGAGCCTCTTAACCTGTTCAATAGACATGGGTGGAGTGTGAACCGGGTGATAGTTTAGTCTATCTACTCCAATTGAAAAAGAAAAAAGAAAAGAATGAAAAGATTGGAAAAGAGAAAGCTGGAAACCACATCCTAAACAGGGAACAAGCGATGAGCCTCTTAACCTGTTCAATAGACATGGGTGGAGTGTGAACCGGGTGATAGTTTAGTCTATCTACTCCAATTGAAAAAGAAAAAAGAAAAGAATGAAAAAATTGGAAAAGAGAAAGCCGGAAACCACATCCTAAACAGGGAACAAGGGATGAGCCTCTTAACCTGTTCAATAGACATGGGTGGAGTGTGAACCGGGTGATAGTTTAGTCTATCTACTCCAATTGAAAAAGAAAAAAGAAAAGAATGAAAGGATTGGAAAAGAGAAAGCCGGAAACCACATCCTAAACAGGGAACAAGGGATGAGCCCCTTCACCTGTTCAATAGACATGGGTGGAGTGTGAACCGGGCGATAGTTTAGTCTATCTACTCCAATTGAAAAAGAAAAAAGAAAAGAATGAAAAGATTGGAAAAGAGAAAGCCGGAAACCACATCCTAAACAGGGAACAAGGGATGAGCCTCTTCACCTGTTCAATAGACATGGGTGGAGTGTGAACCGGGCGATAGTTTAGTCTATCTACTCCAATTGAAAAAGAAAAAAGAAAAGAATGAAAAGATTGGAAAAGAGAAAGCCGGAAACCACATCCTAAACAGGGAACAAGGGATGAGCCTCTTAACCTGTTCAACAGACGTGGGTGGAGTGTGAACCGGGCGATAGATAGATCTATCTACTCCAATAAAGATCTATCTACTCCAATTTTAAAAGGCTTTGAGGTCTCTTTATCTAGTGTGCCTCTATAGCAGACTCCATTGGTAGTTGCTTATATATATATATTATGTTTTAGAACGTGTACATAATTTTTTCTATATATGTCCTTTACAATCATATGGCTGTTTCGATGTTGGGCACCCAACGTCTTATCAGGAGGAATGGGCAAGAACTGAAATCATCCGCTGCTTATATTCACTGTTGTTGTGGGGCTGGTTGGGGTTATTGATAATGAAGGGAATATGTCTTTCATGTTGACCGTTAGACTTTTGAAGAATTTGGTGTGTAAATGCTAAAATGTATGAAAGTAATGGCAACCTACTGTGGGAAAATCTTCTGCCCAGTCAGTCTTGTCTCTTCAAGACATGATTGTATCATGCATGGCACTTAATTGACTGACTGGGCATAAAGTTTGGGATCGGTTTTCTATTGTTATGAAGTAATAAACTTATCCCCCACTAATTACTACTTATTAATATAATAATATAATCCATCTTTTCTCACTCCAGCTATGAGCAAAATGGCAGGATAGATTGGGTTCTATATTCATGGCTGGTAACCAGTCTACTGCAGAAAGCAATGGCAACCTACTGCAGGATAATCTTCTGCCCAATCGGTCATGTCTCTTTCGAGACATGATCGCCCAAGCGTGTATCATGTATGGCACTTAACTGACTGAAATAATAACTCCTCATCCTAGAAATTCACACAGAAATTATAAATAATTGTGCAGAGTCATTTTAAGTCATTCTTTTTCTTGTGTTAGTGGATCTTGTCGAATTTCTTTTTTTCTTTTTATCGTTTCACACCAAGCAAGGCAGTACTACCACTGATGTGCAGGGGGCTACATTAGAGTAAAAGTTTAGGCAGGAGGAGAGCGAAGAGAAAGACAAACCAGTTACAGGGTATGTCAGAAAAAGGGCAAGAGAAGGATGGGACCACAGGTGTGAAGACAGTTGCAAGGGTAGAGAGAAAGGAAAAGAACAAGCTATACAGAGTTATGTAGAATGGACTGGAGTCAAGTGGATAAGAGATGGGAATTGACATTGCATTTAAATTTCTGGAGGTTGTAGCCATCAGGAAAGCAAATATACAGATGGGAGTTCAACGGGCGGAAAGTGTGAGAAAAGAAGCTGTTGGAGTAGAATTGTCGCTGCATGTGGTTGATCTAACTGTAAATGGGTGGGACCTTTTTACCAGTCTGGTTGCATAAGTAAATTCTTGTGGTGGGGGCACCAGTGACTTAAGTTTGTCGAAGCAGATGCCATGAAAATATTTGTAAAAGAGATGGAGGGAAGCTACATCCGGCCGTTGAGAAAGTAGTAGTCGAGCTGCTAAGTCAGGACCTATTACATTACAGATTCTCCTTTGGAGCCTGTTGAGGACACTAAAATGAACAGCCTAACCAGATATAACAATAGTATTCTATGAATGGACAGATAGTTGATTTGTATATGTGCAAGTTGGATTCAGGCGGAAAAAAACTTCCTGGCCTGACACAATGACCCAACCTTCCTAGCAGTAGATTTAGATATTGACTCAATATAATGATTCCATTTGAGGTTGGAAGATAGGATAATGCCAAGGAGGTGCAATATATTGCTTTCAGAGAGACTCGCTTGGTCCATGCTTACGGGGTGGGGGGGTGGGGGGGTGGCAGGTGATGTTGCCCGTGATGGTTGACAGATAGCAGTTTCATTTTAGAAGCATTGAAATTTACAAGCCACTTTGTAATTAACATATTTTGCTTTTGTTTGGAATCAACGTCCTGCTGATGAGCAAAGAAAAAAAAATATTCCAAATAAAAATTATTTAAATTTAATTAATTTATTTATAAGAATTGATTGCTTTTATTTTGTACTTGTAAATATGTAGAATACATAATGTGATAAACTTCATCGGTTACATCATAAAAAGAAAAAACAGAAAGAAACCCTAAACTTTCTAAAGTTTCTGTAAATTATAGAAAACAAATATCATAGATTGTGTGAAGTCTTGTGAAATTGGCAAAATGGTCACATAAAATTTAATCATTAATATTTTTTTAGATTTTTCTTTTTCTTTCTGTATGTGAGAGCATGGAATTTGAATTTAAGATTCCAAAGACAACCGTTGGAAATGGTTTATTTGATAAATGCTTCTTTTCTTTTTTAAGTTACTATATTTTTTTATTGTAATCTTTACTTGTTATGGTAATTTCATTAGTTTGTCCCCCAGTCTCTGTTTGATGATAATTTCTTTGTTTGCCGCCTCACTGTGACCATGTCATAATTCCATTGTTTCCTCCTAGCTGATGGTAATCCCTCCCACACTCAGTTTGATGTTGATTTCATTGTCAACCCCTATCTGATAACAATTTCATTGTCTGCTTTTCCTCTACCACATCTGATGTTGGTTTCATTGTCAACCCCTATCTGATAACAATTTTATTGTCTGCTTTTCCTCTACCACATCTGATGTTGGTTTCATTGTCTGCACTCCCCATGTTTGATGTTGTTTTCATTGTCTGCTCCTCCCCTCATTCATAATGATTTTGTTGTTTACTTCCCATCAAGCGATGATTTCATTGTCTACCCTTTCCTCATTTAATGATGATTTCATTGTCCCCCACCCCAACATCTGATGATGTCATTGTTTTTTACTAATGCCACAGAATTTTGACAGAAATATTGTGTTGTTGTCTTTGTTAGTTTCCATCAGTGACAGACTGTGTTCAGGAAATCCAGAAATTGCCATCAAGTCAATCGAGAACCTCCATGGAACAATTGCTCCTTCATTCTGCCTCAAAGTACTTGGAACTTTGCTCATTTGTGATAACAAGGACATCAGGCAAGCTGCAGGTGAGTTGAGCAAGTGTTTTTTCATTCAATTTTTCATTCTTTCTTCTTCCTATTTTTTTTTCTGCTTCGCTTATCTTGTTTTTTTTTTGTTTGTTTTTAGCTTTCCTCATCTCTCTGTATATTCATTATCTTTTTCTCTTTCCCACTGACTTTCTCTCTCCTTCTCACTTTTCTTTTTCTCTTTCCCACTGACTTTCTCTCTCCTTCTCACTTTTCTTTTTCTCTTTCCCACTGACTTTCTCTCTCCTTCTCACTTTTCTTTTTCTCTTTCCCACTGACTTTCTCTCTCCTTCTCACTTTTCTTTTTCTCTTTCCCACTGACTTTCTCTCTCCTTCTCACTTTTCTTTTTTTTATTTCTCCATCCTCTCTTTTCTTTCCTTACGCTTGAGCGTTATACAAACAAGTCTGTTCTTATGTCAGCTTTTTTAGCCAAGAAAAGTCTTAAACCTCCATATAGACATTAGTTTACCATAAACCTGGTGCATTGAACAGGTGAAGAGGCTCATCCCTTGTTTCCTGTTTAGGATGCGGTTTCCGGTTTTCTCTTTTCCAATCTTTTCACTCTTTTCTTTTTTTTTTTTCAATTGGAGTAGATAGACTAAACTATCGCCCGGTTCACACTCCACCCACATCTATTGAACAGGTGAAGAGGCTCATCCCTTGTTTCCTGTTTAGGATGCGGTTTTTGGTTTTCTCTTTTCCAATCCTTTTACTCTTACATAGCCCCCTGTGCATCAGTGGCGTTATCGCCTTGCTTGGGATGATATGATTAAAAAAAAAAATATTGAAATCTATAGTTTTTTTTGTTTGTTTTTTTTACCTTTCCCTGCCTTTTTCATTCCTCCCACAAAAAAAGCTGACAACTGCTTATTAACCCATTGCACCTGTCTGCAGGCATAAAAATGTTGCTTTCTTTTATCTTTTAAAAAAAAAAATACCTACTTAGAGAAACGTCTTCCTCAAAAGCAAATTAAACTGACTACATTCAGATGCTGTAAATCTGTCTAGAGATAAATGCAGATGAATTGTAAATACAAGAATTTATAATTCATTTCATCTTATGCAAGACTATAATAAAAAAATCAAGAATTTCTATATTTTTGTACAATGTTATTTCTCTTTTTATACCAGTTCCTAACTAAATTCATTTCTGTTGAGATGATTTGCTCAAATTCTCAATCAGATATTTGTTTTTTAAGGCACCTTAGTTTTGTTACTGAATAAAAAAAATCCTGTTTTATTTTACTACAACAGATAAGATTACGTCCATTTTAAAACTTATCACGGCAGTATTTAAACTATCGCCCGGTTCACACTCCACCCACGTCTATCGTACAGGTGTAGTGGCTCATCCCTTGTTCCCTGTTTAGGATGTGGTTTCCGGCTTTCTTCTTTCCAATCTTTTCACTCTTATGTAGCTCCCTGCACATCAGTGGCATTACCGCCTTGCTCGGGGTGATATGATTAAAAAAAATATATATATATATATATATATATTTCTGTTAATGTATAAGAAACATTACTTAATGCTGCCTAAGTTAAAGTAGTTCTTAAAATGAATAATGATTGTTGAGTATCTTACTTTTTAATTGGATTTATTCAAACTGTTATTCTCACAATATTTCTTCAGCTGTCATATTCTGTGATATTTTTGATTTAGTCAAATTGTAGCTTGGTTGTTAAAGGCCAAATATTGCAGATATCTGAAGAAGCCTGATATAGACAAAAGCTGAAACCACGTGAAAAATGACATTGAAGATATTGATAATAGCTTGAATATACTGGTGAATAACAGTTTTAATTCTTCTCAGAAATCCAGTTGAAATTATTTTGAAAGTTTTACTTTTTTGAATAGTTGAGTGAAGAAAACGGTTTTAAAAGAGGAAAAAAAATTTTTACACCTCTTATTGTAAGAGAAATTGACAAAATCATACTGAGGTCACTGTAGGTTCAAATTTATTTAAGTTTTTTTTTTTAATTGTTTCACTCTAAACACTGGTGCACAGAGGGCTACATAAGAGAAGAATGAAAGTTTAATTAGGAGGAAAGTGAAGAGAAAGATGAACCAGTTACAGGGGGTGTCGGAGAAAGGGCAAGAGAAAGGTGGGAATACCGGTGTGAAGACAGTTGTGAGGGTAGAGTGAGAAAGGAAAAGAACAAGATACACGAGATGATGGGGAGAGGACAAGAGAAAGACTGGAGTCAAGTGAATAAGAGATGGCAATTGATATTGCATTTACATTCTTGGTGATTGTAGCCATCAGGGAAGCAAGTATATGAAAGAGAGTTCTACAGGTGGGAAGTGCAAGAAAAGCTGCTGCTGCAGTAGAAGTGGTGGCTGCATTTGGTTGTTTTAACTAAAAAGGTAGAACTTTGTTGCCAGTCTGGTTGCTCGAGTAAATTTTTGTGGAGGAGCCACCAGTGAGCTAAGCTTGTCAAAGCAGAAGCCATGAAAATATTGTAGAAGAGACAGAGGAAAGCCACATCTTGTTAGTGAGAATGTGGACCAATCACATTAGTGAGAATGTGGACCAATAAAATTACAGATTGTCCTTTGAAGTCTGTCGAGAACACTGAGATGAATAGCAGGGGCGCCCGACCAGATATGACAACAGTATTCAATGCATGGGTAGATGGTTGATTTGTAGATGTGGAAAATGGACTCAGGCAGGAAAAACTTCCT
Organism: Ascarosepion bandense; assembly: GCA_037127315.1. Lineage (NCBI taxonomy): Eukaryota > Metazoa > Mollusca > Cephalopoda > Sepiida > Sepiidae > Ascarosepion > Ascarosepion bandense. The sequence continues at coordinate 1,584,440 of JBBBDQ010000710.1, forward strand.
GGCCCGACACAGTGACTCAACCTTCTGAGCAGTATGTTACGTTTTTGATTCAATATAATGGTTCCACTTGAGGTCGGAAGAGAGGGTGAGGCCAAGGAGGTGCAGTGTGTTGCTTTCTGATAAACTCGCCTGGTCCATGGAGGACAGGAGGAACTGCCTGTGGTGATTGACTTCATTTTAGAAGCATTAAAATTTACAAGCCATTTCTTATCCCAGTCTATCTCAGAGTGGAGGTCCTTCTCAAGATCAACAGCAAAGATATCTTTGTCTGCCTCAGCAGATTACTTACATTTGACCTACATTTAGAGAAATTCAAGCAAGAATGAAATCTAATGCCAGTTCAAACCAAACACGAACAAAATGGTAGGATTTTAGAAAAGAGGGGAAAAAAAAACCTCACAGTTCGCAGCTGGAATGACCAGTAAAGGGAAAATTTAGGTTTTTTTATCTGGGGTGGGGGATGGCAGATACATATCGAGAAAGAGAGAACAGAATTTAGTCTGAATGCAAAAGAAATTTCTAACAAGTTGTTAAAAAAAAGGAAACCATGTGACAGCAAACATTCAATTGTGAATAACAAAAATATGAAAGCAAATTTAAGAAAGAAAAAAATAATAAAGTGTTTAAATAGTTTGAGAGATAATGAAATAAAAGAATTTTCATCTTATTGCAAGTAAGCTTATATTTATAGAAAATCATTTGTTAAATGTAAAAAAAATCCATGAGAAGATGCTGCAAAAATCTTTTTTATTAAAGACTCAAACTGTTTCATTTCAAAATTTTACATTTAATAATTTTTTGTCAGAGAATGATGTACAAAACTTTTGGGAACTGTAAGTGTTTGGGGCCCCTTTTGAAAATTGTAAGTTTGCAAGTAATTGCCTCTTCTTTTTTTTTTTTCTTTTTAAGACAGTGTTTGAGCCCCCCCCCCCCCCCATTTTTTTTTTTTTTTTATTATGGTATTTGATGAATGCCCCTCTTGGAGGTTGCTAGTGTTTGAGGGGGCCTCTTGGAGGGTGTTAGCATTTTAGAAAATCTTAAACTGTTTTCAATTCTGTGATGAGGTACTTTTATTATTTCACATGGTTTTAGTTTTAATGAGTTTATTCACCTTTTCTTTATTTTATATAACAACACTTTTGCTTTTGCCTGAAATATATTTAAACAAATATTGACTCCAAATATTCATGGGTCAGTTTTTTTACTTCCAAAATTTCATCATAAAAATGTATCATTCACTTACAGCTGTGTATCACTGTGTATCTCAAACAATAAAATATCAGTTTTAATAAGAAAATAATGCTGCAGTAGAGGATTTTTAGGTCCTTTACAATTTATATTACGATTCATCCAACATACGATTCAAGAAAAATAAAGACAACAACTCCAATTTGTAACCAATAAATAAAAATACATATATTCAATTAAAATTAAAATCAGCATTAAACAAAGCATGTAATAGTAGGATACATAAATCAAGAGAAAGGAGTTGTTCCCCTTTAACTGTTTGTTGACCAAAATAAAATAAATGAAGAAAGTTTTTTCTTGCGCTGAAAAGGTTTGTTATAATTGTTAGAAAGATTTTCATGTAAGAACAAATAACATAAAAATAGAATTATTTTGAATGTAATTGTAAATAATACAAATTTTGGTCAAGAGTTCAAAAGTTCTTGGTGAAAATGTTCATACAGAAGACAAAGTTCTGTCTGTGTGTGCATTAAGTAAGGTTTGAGTAGAGAGACTTATATGTAGTCGCTTAGCCAGCCTGTTCGTCTACTGCTTAACTTGCAAAAGTAGCTGCTTATAAGGAAAGAGAGTGGCTCAACAAGAAAGTGTGGGAAAAACTTAGTTTACATAAAAAAAATATGTGATTGGCTAAAAATTAACCAATCTCCACACACATATCAAAGAGCTGCTTCAGAGCCAAAAGATTAAAGGCGACTGTGATTGCTAAATTGTCCTATACAAGAACAGTAGTGATTTACTACTCAATTGCAGATGAGTAAATGACATGGACCGAATGTGGGTAAGAAAAACATAGCAACCGCTATACTGCCAAATGGACATATTTTATGTGTTGGTGTTACTTTTGTTTTTTTTAATGTATCTATTCTATCTTTTATCTTTCAGCATCTTATTTAAAGAATCTCCAACAGACACGCATCAGTCGTGACAAAGTGAGTTTAGTCTTTTTCTTTAATTTTCTTCAAATATAATTTTGGGGGTTTTATTTAAGTTTGTGAACATATTTTTGATGTCACTAATCAAAGAGATATATCTCAAATATCTGATTAACCAAACATCAGAAAAGGAAATTTGGTTTTCAGAAAAAGACTAATTTATTTATGCCATACAAAAATAACTCTAAATTTAAATATTTTGGTATTTTACAACTACTTGCAAAAAGCAACATTATCCATTTATTTACAATCTAAAAATGCATTTGATATTTTAAATTTAAAATATGAGAAAATATGACCTCATCAGAAGAGTCCACTATATAGAAATAGGTAAATTGAGCATATCTATGTAGTGGACTCTTCTGGTAATGTGGAAAAGTGTTACACACCAAAACTGAATAAGATAATAATTGTAAATAAAATATATTTAGGTACTCACATTTGGAAAAAAATTGTGTGTGTATATATATATATATATATACACACACACACACACACACATGTCTGCGGATGACAATATATATATATATATATATATATATATATATATATATATATATACTAACAAAATAGCAAGATCGCCAAGACCGACCGCGGTTTCGCACAACGGCTCGTCAGGGCAAAGGCAGATCATGTACTAACCAAATAAATACACACTACTAAGACTAACCCATTTGCAGAAGAGGTTGGATGGAAGGAAAAAAAAAAAAACCTGGGAGGGGGGTTTCTATAACTTTCGATATCCTAAGTAAGAAACTTCATTTTATGCATTCTACACTTATTTAATATCTCAGTTCTAGAGTTAATAAGCCTATTAGCGGGTTCAAATTTAGCTATAGCTAGCTTCTCCTCATCACAAAGTTTGCAAAATTTATTATTCTTATTACTGCTAGGGCACTTTTTTATTATTTCCCATTTCAGAATTGGGTCCTTTTTACTTTTGGCTTTTATTTCCCATACATAGGTAGATAACGCCGTGCTATGTTTATATCTAGCGTTTTTGAAAGAAGTTTTATGATTATAAAACCTACTTTTAAAATTATCGTGTGTAGATCCTATGTATGTCTTGGGGTTTTTGTCATTTTCGCTAACATAGACCTTAACTTTGTAGACTACACTTGTCTGATTACAATTACCCTCAATCGGGCAGTCCTTTTTAGCTCTACAATTACACTTATGCTCCTTAACGTTATTATTGCCGGAGGCCGCTGTATTCTCTTTTAGTTTACTTTTGTTGGTGTTATTAATGATTTTACCTATATTAGGCATACAGGAGTAACTCAACTTAATAGTATTTCTGTTAAATATCTGCTTAAGTCTATTATTTGAGTTGAAATGTCTATCTATTAAATTAAAAAACATTTTTCCTATCTTGGATCTGACTTATTATATGGGGGGTTGAACCATATAATTTTTCTTGATCTATTCTTACTGGCTTTTTTATTTAAACCTTGGTTCGAAAATTCTAACTTTTCTTGGTGCCCACTTTTTTTTAAGGCCATTTGAAAAATTTTTTTGTGTTTTTCAAAAACTTCCCTATTTGACGAGTTTGTAGACAATCTAACCTCTATACCTCTAGGAATACTTTGCAGAATATGTCTAGGGTGGTTAGACTTTTTATTAACGTAAATTGGGGCATAGTTCCTTTTGATGTATGGTGTTATTATCCCATTGGCAATGTTTAACGTTATGTCTAAGTAATTGACTATTTTCACGTTATGCTCTATTTCTATTTCAAGCTTATGGGACTTAAAAAACTTTTGTACTTCCTTTCTCATTTTGTCTCCTAATTTAGGCGTGCAGTTTTCTATCACTATCAATCCATCATCCCGGTACAGGCCGTGATTATGGAAATCTATTATTTGGTTTAATTTGTGTAGTAATAGGCACCCTATCAGTTCAGCCACTTCCGCACCATCATATGCCCCTATTGGGTTATCAAACCCTTGGGCATCAGTCTTTTTTATCCAAATTTCATCATTGAACCATAATAACGTTTTACGGCAGTGCCAGATTATTTCTAGTTCCTCCTTTTTTATTTCGTTATACTCTTTCGCTAACTCTAACGCTTCTGAGAGTAATTTAGCCGTTATTGATGGATAGAACTCCTTAATATCGTATTTAATGAATGCAGATCTTTTATCGGGATTTATATCTTTAAACCAATTGATACAATCTCCAGTGGATTTCCACTGGTTAATATTAAGATACATACGTAGATTGCTACAAATGTTTTGAATTATAACCTTACTTATTCTACCAAGTTCTGTTTTTGTAGGATTTATAAGTCTAAACTCAGGATGGTTTGGAAATGAATCTTTGTGATCCTTAACTGTTAGAAAGCAGCTCTTCAATCCTATCTTTTCCACCTTATTATGCAAGTTAAACTTGCCTACTAACGATGTAGCCTCACTATTTATACTATCCATAACACCTGGTGCTATTTTCCTATAGTGCCTAATTACCGAATTCTTAACTTCTTTGTTGAATTGCTCCTTAGGCAAAGCGTACATGTTAGTATTTTTATCTCCTTTAACGTAAATTTTAGTGGTATTTTTACATTCTTTTACCGTGTCCTTTAATTGTTTTTGAAAGGGGTTTTGCCCTAACTTTCTGTACTTAATTTTTCTAATGATGCTAATTAGATCTTTCTCAAACGCCTCTAACTCTTTTGAGTATGGCGGGTGCCTATAAGTTTTAAATCCGTAACTATTGTCATCCTTATCATTTAAATTGTTTAGGAAGAAAAATGCCCTCCATCTTAACCTGCTAATAAAACTCTCGATCTTATGGAGTAATTGCTTTTCATAAAAATCCTTAGAAGGGATCGGGATATCTTTGAGTGAACATTCTATATCTATTTGTTCCATCACTAGTTGGTATAAAGTGCTCAATGGATAAATCCAGAGCCTATAATAATAATAATAATAATAATAATAATAATTATTAAACCGACTCTGCGTGTATTCTAATCTCAAAATTTTATAGAAGGGACTTTCTAAGACTATGAATGACCAGCAGAATCTAAATCCGTTATTGCCCTTGGCTATAAAGCTTTGGGCAAAGAGGGGGAAAAAAAGAAAACTGCGTGGGACCGACAATACATACGGTTCCTCCCAGTAAAAAGAAAAAAAAACCCTCTAACGGAACAAACAACCAGAAAAGAAAAGTGCTCGATACACACAACCGAAAAGTATTTAACTAGAAGGCAGTAACGCAGGGCAAACACACTAACAAAATAGCAAGATCGCCAAGACCGACCGCGGTTTCGCACAATGGCTCGTCAGGGCAAAGGCAGATCATGTACTAACCAAATAAATACACACTACTAAGACTAACCCATTTGCAGAAGAGGTTGGATGGAAGGAAAAAAAAAAAAAAAAAAAAAAAAAACCTGGGAGGGGGGTTTCTATAACTTTCGATATCCTAAGTAAGAAACTTCATTTTATGCATTCTACACTTATTTAATATCTCAGTTCTAGAGTTAATAAGCCTATTAGCGGGTTCAAATTTAGCTATAGCTAGCTTCTCCTCATCACAAAGTTTGCAAAATTTATTATTCTTATTACTGCTAGGGCACTTTTTAGTAAATGTATCTTAATATTAACCAGTGGAAATCCACTGGAGATTATTACCGCCATACTCAAAAGAGTTAGAGGCGTTTGAGAAAGATCTAATTAGCATCATTAGAAAAATTAAGTACAGAAAGTTAGGGCAAAACCCCTTTCAAAAACAATTAAAGGACACGGTAAAAGAATGTAAAAATACCACTAAAATTTACGTTAAAGGAGATAAAAATACTAACATGTACGCTTTGCCTAAGGAGCAATTCAACAAAGAAGTTAAGAATTCGGTAATTAGGCACTATAGGAAAATAGCACCAGGTGTTATGGATAGTATAAATAGTGAGGCTACATCGTTAGTAGGCAAGTTTAACTTGCATAATAAGGTGGAAAAGATAGGATTGAAGAGCTGCTTTCTAACAGTTAAGGATCACAAAGATTCATTTCCAAACCATCCTGAGTTTAGACTTATAAATCCTACAAAAACAGAACTTGGTAGAATAAGTAAGGTTATAATTCAAAACATTTGTAGCAATCTACGTATGTATCTTAATATTAACCAGTGGAAATCCACTGGAGATTGTATCAATTGGTTTAAAGATATAAATCCCGATAAAAGATCTGCATTCATTAAATACGATATTAAGGAGTTCTATCCATCAATAACGGCTAAATTACTCTCAGAAGCGTTAGAGTTAGCGAAAGAGTATAACGAAATAAAAAAGGAGGAACTAGAAATAATCTGGCACTGCCGTAAAACGTTATTATGGTTCAATGATGAAATTTGGATAAAAAGACTGATGCCCAAGGGTTTGATAACCCAATAGGGGCATATGATGGTGCGGAAGTGGCTGAACTGATAGGGTGCCTATTACTACACAAATTAAACCAAATAATAGATTTCCATAATCACGGCCTGTACCGGGATGATGGATTGATAGTGATAGAAAACTGCACGCCTAAATTAGGAGACAAAATGAGAAAGGAAGTACAAAAGTTTTTTAAGTCCCATAAGCTTGAAATAGAAATAGAGCATAACGTGAAAATAGTCAATTACTTAGACATAACGTTAAACATTGCCAATGGGATAATAACACCATACATCAAAAGGAACTATGCCCCAATTTACGTTAATAAAAAGTCTAACCACCCTAGACATATTCTGCAAAGTATTCCTAGAGGTATAGAGGTTAGATTGTCTACAAACTCGTCAAATAGGGAAGTTTTTGAAAAACACAAAAAAATTTTTCAAATGGCCTTAAAAAAAAGTGGGCACCAAGAAAAGTTAGAATTTTCGAACCAAGGTTTAAATAAAAAAGCCAGTAAGAATAGATCAAGAAAAATTATATGGTTCAACCCCCCATATAATAAGGAAGTCAGATCCAAGATAGGAAAAATGTTTTTTAATTTAATAGATAGACATTTCAACTCAAATAATAGACTTAAGCAGATATTTAACAGAAATACTATTAAGTTGAGTTACTCCTGTATGCCTAATATAGGTAAAATCATTAATAACACCAACAAAAGTAAACTAAAAGAGAATACAGCGGCCTCCGGCAATAATAACGTTAAGGAGCATAAGTGTAATTGTAGAGCTAAAAAGGACTGCCCGATTGAGGGTAATTGTAATCAGACAAGTGTAGTCTACAAAGTTAAGGTCTATGTTAGCGAAAATGACAAAAACCCCAAGACATACATAGGATCTACACACGATAATTTTAAAAGTAGGTTTTATAATCATAAAACTTCTTTCAAAAACGCTAGATATAAACATAGCACGGCGTTATCTACCTATGTATGGGAAATAAAAGCCAAAAGTAAAAAGGACCCAATTCTGAAATGGGAAATAATAAAAAAGTGCCCTAGCAGTAATAAGAATAATAAATTTTGCAAACTTTGTGATGAGGAGAAGCTAGCTATAGCTAAATTTGAACCCGCTAATAGGCTTATTAACTCTAGAACTGAGATATTAAATAAGTGTAGAATGCATAAAATGAAGTTTCTTACTTAGGATATCGAAAGTTATAGAAACCCCCCTCCCAGGTTTTTTTTTTTTCCTTCCATCCAACCTCTTCTGCAAATGGGTTAGTCTTAGTAGTGTGTATTTATTTGGTTAGTACATGATCTGCCTTTGCCCTGACGAGCCGTTGTGCGAAACCGCGGTTGGTCTTGGCGATCATGCTATTTTGTTAGTGTGTTTGCTCTGCGTTACTGCCTTCTAGTTAAATACTTTTCGGTTGTGTGTATCGAGCACTTTTCTTTTCTGGTTGTTTGTTCCGTTAGAGGGTTTTTTTTCTTTTTACTGGGAGGAACCGTATGTATTGTCGGTCCCACGCAGTTTTCTTTTTTTCCCCCTCTTTGCCCAAAGCTTTATAGCCGAGGGCAATAACGGATTTAGATTCTGCTGGTCATTCATAGTCTTAGAAAGTCCCTTCTATAAAATTTTGAGATTAGAATACACGCAGAGTCGGTTTAATAATTATTATTATTATTATTATATATATATATATATATATATATATATATATATATATATATATATGTATATATAGTCTGGTTTAACTGATTATAAATATTAAAAATTATCTTACTTCCCTTGCACCATATAATCTTGGAATTGGCATTACATTTTTGCTTGTATGCTTAAAACTCATAACATTTAAACCACAAGCTACTTATAACTAACAACTTTTCATAATAGACAACTGCAATACATCTTAAAAATCAACCCACTGAAAATGATCTTAGATAAGATTGAAAGTACTTTGGATTATAAAAATGCAAATAAAAATAATGAAAATACAAACAGCACCTTTCTTGCTATTTTAAACAACATAACAGTAAACTGATGTGTGACTACAAAAGGATTAAAATAAAAATAAATAGATGTAATTTGTCTAAAAATAAATAAATGTAATTTGTCTAAATCATTTAATCAATATATATATATTTGGATAGAAACCTTTCTTTTAAACATCTTTTGTTAAATATGACAGATAAGGAAAATTTTAGTTTTCCACCATTTATATATATATATATATATATATATATATATATATATATATATATATATATATATGAGAAAGAGATTATGTGTGTGTGTGTGAACATAGGAATCAACACTACATGGTAACTGTTAGTTTCATGCTTCAAAGCAATCTTCTGACCAAGTTTTGTTGCTTCATGATTACCATATCTGCTTAATATGGAGAAGTGTTGTTTTTAAAGAACTGTCTCGAGTATGATCATGACTTTACAAATTATGAGTAAATGCATTGCTTCAGTCAAAGTATAAACCATATCACTTGAAGACTTCCAACATTCACAACGACCAAAATGGTTAATACATGTAACTAACTAGAAGGGAAAATAATGAAGCTGCTAACTTTTCACACTATCAAAGACAAACAGATTGGAAGGAAATTCTTAACAATATTCAAAAGACCTATTACAATTAGTGGGCTCAAGATGTCTCATGCCCTGAAAAACTTTTTTAATACTATTTGATTAATGAATGCCAAATATGTCTTATTTGCAAAATGATTATTATATCATCACCATTCCTTCAGGGTGCTTCTTTTAATATCTAATTTTACCGTTACCATCTGCTTATTATTAATGTTACTCTTGTTAATTATTCTAAACATATGTTCTTCCTCTGCAATCACCATTCATTATTCCTTTTTTTTTTCCAGTCAATGATTGTTTATGTGGAGGCTCTTGAAGACCAGACTGCTGAAGTACGGGCAGGTGCAGCTGTAGCCCTGTCATTATTACAGGTAAGATAATTATCATTTTTGTGCTAACTGCTTCCCACTTTCATTGATTTATTCACTGAGAAATGTTTTCCTTACTTTCATGTTTTCCAGAATTGTTTGTGTTGTATACCTACCTGTATACAGGAATGGGATGTTCCTATCCTCTTAAATACATGGACACTATTGGAGTAGAGTAGAAAAGTGATTATACTGACTAGCAGTTCACTAGCAGTGTATCTATTTCACGCAGTGTTCGAGTCTTGTATTTGTTGATATACTATTATTCCCAACCTCCGTTTTGGTGAATACTCACACAGTAATCTTTTAGGGTTACAACAGTTTGCTTACAACCATATAACACACATTCTTGTCCAATTGCTGAAGTTAAGCAAGTCTCCCGCCGCTCTATCACTACTTTCGTAGAAAGTGCTTGGGTGAACTACATTCCTTGGTTCTGCCAGTTCTAACTGTCATGGCAAAGACACAGCATTTTACTTACATTGTAGCAAACCACCCACATTCCCTCTGTATTCTATCAGTGTGAAATAAGCTTCTTCCCACAAACTATTACCAAGATTTTTTACCAATCAGTACATTCTAAACCTGTTCAAGTCTAAGATTAAACATTATCTTCCCCTCCTATCCATAAAAACTGCCTTCTAATGTAACCCTCTGCCTGAAGAGGGGGCCCCCCCTACTGTAAAAAAAAAAAAAAATTGAGCCTGGTCAGTACATATCATTTTGAAACACCAGTTCTTCTATAATCACTGAAGTTAAGCAACATCAAGCCTGGTCAGCACCCAGATGGTTGACCGCTTGGGAATACCAAGTGCTATAAATATGGATAATGGCTTGAAATTGGAAATCAAAGAGCCAAATTCAAATTCCTGTTAGGTTCATTATATTCACTTATATGCAAATATCCTTGGGAAAGGCATGAATCCTCTTTTTCTATTCCCAGTTATGGCTTAATTGTATCAGTAAATCATTATCTACAAAAGTTTCTTACAATATGCAAATATCACCTGGCTTTTAATGCAAAAAATTGTTCAGGTGTAAAAAAAAACAAAACAAATCAATCATTTGCTCACAAAACTTGACTTTTTAGTGTTAAGAGGAATTCCCAAAAATGCTTACCCTGCCTACTTAGATTGGAAGGGGGACAGGCTGTAAGAAAAAAAAAAAAAATTTTTTTTTCCACTTGAGTTTAAAAGTAGTTGTGTGACTTGAACAAGAAACTTATTTGAGAGCAATTTAGTCATTGTAGATCTCCAAGCAGCAGTGAGCAGGGATGTGTGTTGTGGTGCAGTGGATATCGGCTCGGAACGAGAAAGCGGGGAGCCGAGTTTGAAGTCCAGTTGAATCCGTTGCATTCACTTACGCACAAATACCCTTGGGAAAGGTATTAATCCATCTCTTCCTTCCAGTTATGGGTTTATCCGAGCTGCCTAGTCTAGATCAATCACATTGCAGATTCTTCATTGAATTTTGTCAAGGACCCTTAGGTAGATAGTAGGAGCACCTGACGAGATATGGCAGCAGTATTCAATGCACGGGCAGATGGTAGATTTGTATACGTGCAGAATTGTTTCAGCTGGGAAAAACTTCCTGGCCCTGCACAGAGGAACAACCTTCTTAGCAGTGGATTTAGTTATGGATTCTATGTGAACATTCCACTTGTAAGAGACATGACTGACTTGGCAGAAAAGTTTCCTGCAGTAGGTTGCCATTACTTTCTGTGGTAGACTGGTTGCCAATCAAGGCTATAGAATCCAATCTGTCCTGCTATTTGACCCATAGCTGGAGGGAGAAGCATGGATTAATATCTTTCTCAGTGATATTTGTGCATAAGTGGCTGTAAGGAATTCAACTGGAATTCGAAATTAGCTCTCCGATTTCTCATTCCAAGTTGATATCTACTGCACCTCAACGCACATCCAATGTTTACTTATCAAATAAAAACGAACACTAAAAGTCAAGAGTCTATATTCTTGATTAATTGAAAGCATGGAACCTTATTTGGTGTTTTCTATTTTTACCAAAATTAATTTCGTAGTTAACAGCACTCCCTGCTTTCTTTTTTCATTTAGACACTAGTGACAGCTTAGTTATCCCACTACTTTACTCCCTCTAGAGCGAGGGGAGGGGTGTTGAGTGCAATTGTGTGGAATGAGACCAGAAAGGTATTTTTGGTTGGTTATCTTTTGTTCTGCTGTTATTTTGTATTATTTTATGAAAGGAACCCCTTTTTGATATCATCTTTTGATAGATTTCTATTTATTATTCAAATAAAGAATAATACTTCACTGATCACTGAGCCAGCAGAAGTAGACTTGAATCAAAGCATGTCAGCAAAATGTTGTTTAAACATCATGTTATTAAACTCTTTGCTTTTATCCATGCATAAAGGACAGAGAATTGTAATCTATTTCTCATAATTTTGTATAACTACGCATGCACTGCTTCTTTCTAAAGAGAATGCATTTCATTGTGGAACAAACTCTTGGCAGAATATTTTCCCAATCATTACAATCTCAACTACAAGTCTAGGGTTATCTTTCCTGCATAGCTCCATGGAATTCACTGTTTGGTCTCTTTATGTTTATATGACAACAGTAACCCTGTAACATGAGTGGCTCTTGGGCCTTGTTTGGATGACACCCCCCCCTCCCTCATATATATATATATATATATATATATATATATATATATATATATGAGGGGGGGGGGGTCATCCATATATATATATATATATATATATATATATATGAGGGAGGGGGGGTCATCTATATATATATATATATATATATATATATATATATATATAAGAAAAAATTAAGGCAGACAAGTTATTTCATGGTAAATTGGAAGTGTAGGTCTATTTTAGGCGAAACATCATCAGCTTCTGTCTTTATTGTACAGAAGATTTTACATTTGTACAATAAAAGCTGAGGATGGTTTGCCTGAAATAGGCCTACATTTCTGATTTACCATGAAATTTTTTTTATATTTGCTCTATATGTATTTATATACATATATATTTAGAGCTCTCTTAGAGAGTTATCCTACCACTGTATGTACAGGATACTCTTTGGATTCTCCTATATCTACCCCAAGCAAGGCATTCCACTGCCACTATTGTGCAGGGGATTAAGAAAGAGGGATTAGTTACAGGAAATGTCAGAAGGAGGGTGGTAGACAGATTAGGATACTGAGGATGGGGGTTGGGTAGATGGGTAGAGTGTTTGAAGGAATGGATGCGAGTTAGTGTGATAGATGTCTGTTGACCTTACCTTTAAATTCCTTGGAGATTGTAGCTGTCGGAGAAGCAAGTATATGGAAGGGAATTCCACAGGCAGGAAGTGCAAGAAAAGAAGCTGATAGAGTAGAAATTACGGTTATATTTTATCTGTTTCACTGTAAAAGGGTGGGACCTAGTTGCTAATCTAGTATCTCTTGCAAATTCATACCTAGGGGGCACCAGTGAATTAAGTTCATCGGAGCAGAAGCCGTGAAAGTATTTATAGAAGAGGCACAGGGAAGCCACATCATGCCGGTGAGAGTGTGACTGCAGCCAGGCTGCCAAGTCGGCATTGATCACATTACAGATTCTCCGTTGTATTTTGTCAAGGACCCCGAGGAGAATAGCAAGGACACCCGACCAGATATGCCAGCAGTATTCAATACACAGGTGGATGGTAGATTTATAGATGTGCAGGATGGACTCAGGCGGGAAAAACTTTCGGGTCCTGCACAAAGAACCGACTTTCATATCAGCAGATTTAGCAATGGATTTGATATAGTCATTCCACGTTAGGTCCACTGAGAGTGTGAGGCCAAGGAGGCGTACTGGTTTTACTCTCAGGGAGGCAGGCCTGTTCCATGCTAATGCGAGGTTGGCATGATTGTCTATGATGGTTAATTGATAGCAGTTTCGCATGTAAGTCATCTACATACAAGCCTGTTTCACTGTATCAAAGCTCATCAGTGTGGCAAGACATCCACTTACTTTCAGCCGGGATCAAAACTTGACCAATTTGGTATCAATTGGAGTGCCTACTCCCTAAACTATTGCTGCATGGATGAGAGAAAAAGAAATTTTAGCATGTTATATATATGTGGTGTATTCATATGCCAGCCGCTGGGAGAACACAATTCATTACTGAAGAGTAATTTGATGAATATATATATATATTTTTATGGCTAATGAAGAGTGACAGAGGAGATTTAAAATGCAAGTGTGAAAAAAAAACAAAAAAACTACCAACAAACACACGCATATGAACTTTCTGACCTGCTCACCACTTATTTATATACTTTGGCCATCAGAAAAACATATGAATCTCAATATGTAAAGTCACAAGTTTATTTGGCTGAAGAGTCAACTTTAGACTTGAAACACGTGTAGCAACACAAATACCATTATGGACACTTAATATATCATACAAAAAGCAAGTAATATTAATAACAACAACAATAAATCTACACTTTAAACAAAACATTCATGAATATATATATATATATATATATATATATATATATAACTAATATATTATGCTCTCATTACAATTGAGCTCTCCATAGAAGAAAATTTTAAAAACAGCTTCTACTTCTGTGATATATGTGTGACTCTTCAGAAATGAATTGAGTTCTTTTGGTGACTGGCATGTGTATACACTGTTTATATACAACATGTTAAAATTTCCCTTCTCTGATTCCATGCACCTATGGCTTAGTAGGTAGCGACTCTAACTGAAACCAAATCGGTCAAGTTTCGATCCTGGCCAGAAGCAAGTGGATGTGTCTAGCCACACTGATGAGCTGTGATACAGCAAAACAGGCTTGTATGTGGATGACTAAAATATATATATATATATATATATATATTAGACATCCGCAGACAGTCCTGTTTCGCTGTCACAGCTCATCAGTATGGTTACACTTCTGATTGCTTCCAGCTAGAATTAAGACCTGACTGATTTGACATCAGTCAGAGATTCTACCTCTAAACTATCAGCGCATTGTGGAGGAAGACAGTTTTTAGCATGTTATATACACAATATATACAAATGCCTATATCCAAGAATGTTCAATTCATTGCTAGAGAATGATGCATAAAAAGCGAGGAGTAGCTACTGTTTTTAAAGTCTACCATTTCTCCAGAGTGCTCAATCAACGAGTGAGAGCATAAATAGTGAAATATGTGTGTTTGAGAAATCTTATTAAAGGAAAATGGGATTTCTAAAACATTCAGGCCAATAGACAAAAAAAATAAATAAATATGCTGTTTAACAAATAAATAGTGCAAATGAAAATATGAGTATCCATTAAAAATAATCTTTGAAGTGATTAAAAAAAAACTTGTGCTAAAGGAAGTTCATTACTTTCTTTAGAAAAATTAGTTTACATTTGGATATGAAAAATTCTGGTATATCAGTGACATGTGATTTTTTTTACTTAAAGGTATAATTTCAGTCTTAGCTGATCGACTAGTTCTTTGTAACTCAGTTGGTTTGATTGTGCTGGATCTAATGGTAGCTTCCTTTGCCCAAGGTTTGTATCTTGGCAGAGAACACACACACACACACACACACAATGCTGGATGTAATAAAACAGAGCTATTATATATATATATATATATATATATATATATATATATATATATAAATCATTTTTTAAGTGATTTTAATTTTTAAGATAATTTTGGAAAATAGTGGTATATTTAAAAAAAAAATATTTTTGACAGTATTTTGTCTTCTGGGAAATTATACAATATTTTGTTACATTTATGATAGCGTTATTTATTAATAGCTTTCTTATGTTATAAGCAAAATGTAAAATCAACGCAGAATTATTGTTCCTTTACCCTGTAACTGTTCATGTTGTCGACTGTTCTCTTTTTAGAACTAGCAGTTTTCTAAAGCAAGGGAAACAACTCAATAAAGGGCGACAACTGCTGTTCTTAGAATTTGTTTTATTTAAAAGAATATTTAATAGAAGTTATCAAAAGTTGTCGATGTCTTTTGGTTTGATTTCAATTTAAAAAGAATTAAATAATAATTTTTTTATCTTTTTATCTATTGTAGGCAAATGAAAGTATCCCACAGTTAGTATACCTTTGTCAAACAGATCAATCGCCATCTGTAACTGCATTTGTTAAAGATGCTCTTTATTCTCTTGGTAAGTAAATGTTTACTTATGTTTTTTTAAGCATTTCTAATGTGATGTGAATGTGATGTGCGAAATGAAGTATTTCTAATAGGATGTACGTTGTGGTACAGTGGATATCGGCTCGGAACGAGAAACCGGGGAGCCGAGTTCGAATCCCAGTTGAATCCATTGTATTCACTTACGCGCAAATACCCTTGGGAAAGGTATTAATTCCATCTCTTCCTTCCAGCTATGGGTTAAATAGCAGGACAGATTGAGTTCTATAACCTTGGTTGGCAACCAGTCTACCGCAGAAAGCAATGGCAACCTACTGCAGGATAATCTTCTGCTCAGTCAGTCATGTCTCTTTCGAGACATGATCGCCCAAGCGTGTATCCCACGTATGGCACTTAACTGACTAAATGTGATAGTTTTGCTAAAGGGTCATCTAAATAAGGAATTTTTATTTAATGGTAACTGTGCAAACAGGAAGTTGTCCTTACTGATCTTTGTTTTTAAACATTTTTTTGAAAACTGGTGATGAAGGTGGTGAAAGCAATGATTTTCATGAAGCACATGAAAAGATATTTTGGTAATGTGATGTGACACAATAATTCAGAGATTAATGTGGTCAGTTCGTTACTGCTTTTATTTTTCATTATGATCAATTCTGTCTTGATAGTTAAAAAGCATCTACATGGCCTTGTGGGTGATGAATTGTTTTCCATCCTACAACTCCTTTTCCCACAGATGAAATATGGTGAGCTTCTTACTGATCTATTGCTGTTTCCAAGGCATGTGATCTGATGAGCTACATTCCTTAGACCCACCACTCCTGTCCTTTACCACTGGGACTCACTATGCCATATACACGATGTTGAAACAACCTGTATTCCTATAGTAAAAAAAGCGAGTTCCTGTTCTTCTTCCCAAGAACTGCTGCTTTATGGAACAAACTCCTAGCAAGATATTTTCTTAATCACTACAATCTTGACTTCTTCAAATCTAAGGGTTATCTTTCCTGCATAGCCCTATAAACTTAACTGCTTGATATTTCTTATGTTCATGCAACACTACAGATTAACCCTCTACTTTAAGTGGACCTTGTTTTGGATGAAAATTATTGTGTGTGCATTTATATATTTATATATATATATATATATATATATATATATATATATATATATAAATTAAAATAAACACGTTATTCCATGGTTAAGCAGAAGTATAGGCCTATTTCAGGTGAACCTTCTTCAGCTTCTGTCTTTATTGTACAGAAGATTTTACATTTGTACAATAAAGATGGAAGCTGAATATGGTTCGGCTGAAATAGGCCTATACTTCCATTTAACTATGGAATAACGTGTCTGTTTTAATTTTTACATATATTTGCTCTATATGTATTTATATACATATATATGTTGAGCTCTCTTAGAGTTATTTTACCACTTTATGTACAGGATACTCCTTTGGATTCTCCTTTATCTATACTGCTTGTTTTTATATATATATATATATATATATATATATATATATATATATATATATATAGTGTTGAGTTGTGATAATGTTTGGGGCCAAGGTTGCTGTTTTTTCAGTAATTTTACTGATAAAAGGTATTTTGGCAAGCAGGATTTTTATCATAAAGTACTTGATATTTGGATGGAGATAGAGCATTGATAGTTTTAGTGCAAAACATGACACAAAAACCTATATATTTATACTTTTTAAGTGATTTTAATTTTCAAGATATTTTTGCAAAAATATATCTTTGATACATGGAAAAACAATTACTGCTACATAAATTTAATATTTATCCATTTTTCTATTTATTATGCAATAGAAAATTAATTTAATGTAATTTATTGTGTGAACGACATCAGTTATTGGCATGGAAAATGGAATTTGCAGGCAAAGATAAAATTCTGGTTGAAGTTAATCGTTATTCATTTTGCATGGATGCTCCTTTTTTTCTTTTTTTTTTATAATCATATCACCCCCAGCAAGCAGCAAGGCATTTTACTGCCACTGTTGTGCAGGGTGGGGGTTACATAGGAAGAAAGTTATGAGAAAAAATGACAGGTTATAGTGGGTGTCAGGAAGTGGATAAGAGAAGGATGAGAATACTGATGGAAGTGGAGTGGACAGAGAAAGGAGCATGAGAGAGGGAGGGTGAAAGTTAGTGAGATAGGAGATGACTATTGACTTTACATTTAAATTCTTGGAGATTGTAGCTGTCGAGGAAGCAAGTAAACAGAAGTGAATTCTGCAGGCGGGAAGTACGAGAAAAGAAGATGCTGGAGTAGAATTTGCATTTACAATTTATTGGTTTCTCAGTAAAAGCGTGGGACCTAGATGCTAATCTTGTGGCTCGAGTAAATTTATATATAGGGGGCACCAGTGAGCTTAAGAAAGGCATGACCACATCTCCATCCAGCTATGAGTAAAATGATAATGTAGGTTGGACTTTTTTTTTTTTTTTTAGCTTTGTTAAAGCAACTGATCTGGGAGAAGGACATCTCAGAATTCAGATCCCAATGTCAGTACATTGTTGGTCAGTGGGGTAGAGTATGGTCCATTACTCACTTGTCTTACAGAATTTACAGACGGCTTGAGTTTGCATTGAAGCTTAGAAATAGGCTGATAAAATATATTAAAAATAAGTAAACTATATAAATGATGAAAAATGGAATAACTTGTCAATGTTTCTTTTGATACTGTGTATATATATATATATATATATATATATAACACTTATTTTGTCTAGAAGAAAAATTGTTGGGTATCTGAAAAAAATCAATGTATGTTCAAATCCTAAAGTAGGTACTATGTCTTCCTGTGGCAGATTCCACAACACACGACTTAATAATTTCACCCATTATGCAGATACGCCCCCACCACTTCTAGCACGTCAACATGAGTGGAAATGGTTGTTGGAGAATGTTGGGTGTTTCAAGTCACCATTTCTAGACTGTTTGCCAACTAAGGCTAACAAGCCTAGTCTGCTCTACTATTTGACCAATAGCTGGGGGGTGGGGAAATGAGATGGATTAATAACTTTCCCATTGGTATTTAGGTGAAAGAGCATATTGTAAACTTGGCTGGAATTCAAATTCTTTCTGCCACTTTTCTTTTCTGAGTCACTATTTACATTTTGAATGTTTTACTACAACACAAAAAGACCGAAATAAAATGTCTGTTCATTTGACTGTTTTGTCTTTTCAGGTATGGAAGGAAGAAAAGCATATGAGGAAGCCCAACTTGGCTGTCACGGGTTCCAAGGTTTACACGTACGGAAATAAGGGTCATAGTACAAACATATATTGTGTAATAATGTGTGAATGCTGGATAAAGCGCTACTACTACTACTACTACTACTACTACTATATGAACAGTAACAGCTATAACAACATTTAACTACGAGGGCAATTACAACAACAATTACTACTACTAAAAGAAACTACTATCAACAAGAACGTATTTTAGCAGGTGGATGCATAGCCAAAGTACTGGCTACTTTCATCATTTTTTCACTAGTAGTCAATATTATGGATTACTTAAGCCATGACAATAACCACAAGACGCAATTGCCTCCTTTTGCAGTTGCCTCAGGTGATGTGGAATACAAATATGCAGAAAACAAAAACCAAAACTGGCCATCCTTTCCTTGTATCTACACAGCCTCCTAGCTAAAATACTGGCCAAACGACGACGACGACGACCACCACCACCCCTTTAAATGTCTGCTTGACCAGCCCCCACACTTATTTATGCATTCTCTTTTAGTCGCTAGTCTATCACCCAGCCTGCCATTTGTCTCAATTCCTTGTCTGTAGTTTTGGACACTTGACACTGGGCCTGCAGCCAATTGTGCTATGGGTCTTATTGTTACTCTTGACCACCAGTATCCGTATGTCATCCAAGGTTGGGCTTAAATTTTCTCCTATGTCCAGCCAAATCTGATCCCACTACCAACCCCAAGCAACTACCCCCCCCACACACCCCCCCCCCACACACATGCCAGCTCCCTTTTCTTTAGAAACTATTTCCTTTGCCTCTCTCTTCCTCCTTGCTTATCATGACTAATTCGACTGGCCAAGGATTCTCTACTGACCGTCTTCACAATTATGGATGATAGATTTTTTTATAAGGAAGAGAAAAACAAACAAGATTTTCAGTTATATATTGACATATGCTTATATACGAGAACATCTAACCTCCTTATAAGTGCGTACAGCATCCAACATTTTTTTGATTATTTACTCATTAAAAGATTGTTTCACTAATGTCAGTATGATTTTCAAAATGGGCTTTTGATATTCTTGGATACTTCCAAGTTTTACAGATCGTTTCCATGATTTTCAAAAATATTAAAGGATAAATAATCAAAAGAATGTTATTTTTATATTAATTAAAAACAGCTCTTTTAAAACTATTTAAAATTGAGCACTCACGTATACAGGAATTAAGAAAGGAACATACAAATCACTCTTTCTGTCACACACACACACACACACACACAGAGGCATGAATGTTCTCAGTTATGTAGAGACGACAATATGAATGAAAAAACTGGCATGAGGAAAACTATTTAATTTCAACGCATTTTGTCCCTTGATGGACTTCTCACTTTTGCTTTGATAAAGTCTGTGAATGGATGTAACGTGTCATCTGAAATTAAAATAAAGTTTTCGTCATGTCTCTTTTTTTTTGTGTGTGTATGTGTGTGTATGTATATATATATATATATATATATATATATACATTGATTTTAGTTTTTAATTTGACATTTTTATCACTTTGAATGTTATTTTTGATGGATTCTCATTTTTGATTAGATGTTCTGTTTATTTTAAACAGCATTTATTTCGTTGACCAGCTTGCATAGTCAAGAAAACTTAAGGGCACGTTTTCTTAAGTGTTTTTGAATGGACAGGCTGGTAAACAAAATAATGTTTAAAATAAACAGAACGTCTACTCAAATATGGGTATCCACTAAAAAGAACATTTGAAGCATTAAAACACACACACACAACACATGCACATTTACTTTGTGAATCTTTTTCTCATATAAATTTAAAATTATTTGAAATATATTAAAATACATTTAAATTATTATTGATGGTAAATTCTAGATTTTCTGAAGAAGTTTTCATTTTGGTAAACTATATATGCATAGATATACCTACCTGTTGAGATTAGTAAAATATATAAATATTAATTTAGTTTATTTATTCATGATATTAAAATGTTAAGCATAAAAAAATAAAAATAAAAATCTGCAGAAAATTTTTTTTAATCCTGAAAAGTAAAATTTAGACTCATTTTGTTTGTGAAATCACAAAATTTTGTATTAGAGATTATATTCTTAATTATGCTTTCAATTTGTATACAACTGCAACTGTATATTAGTATGTTTAAAAAAATACCAATTTGGTGATAGGATACTTATTGGTACTTTTATAATCAGTAGTAGAAAAGGGCAAAAATAAAATAAACACAGGGGTGAATATTTTTAGCCACTCAAATTTTTATTATACCAATAAAAATACAGGTATGTTTCAAGTACACACAAGTTGAGAGGAAAAAAAACTGTTGTACATTTCATAAACTGTTACATTGATTTGTAAGTAAATAAGACACTGTTTAGTTTAATCGAAATCCTCAGTAGAAAAAACAGATTAGCGTGGATTTCATTTGTTTTCATAAACAATCTTTGATTTACAGTGGCATAGGGTTTTTTTTTTTCTTTTTCTTAATGATTTCATTGAAAATCCCATGTTTTCGTTTTCGGGTTCAATCTTTTCTTTCCCCAAAAAATATTTTATATTCTAATTGATTTACATTAACTGTTAAATAGAAAGAATTTCTGCTGTTTCACATCTTTTATCTTTTGGTCTGCTGTCATCTTAACACTGTTATCAATAACTGCTTTTCTACTAAGAATTACTTACAGTAAATTACGGTATACAAGTCGACCAAGATTTTTAGCTGAAAATTCTAAGTTTTGCCTATAATTGCTGTATAGGTCAATCCCCAAATATACAGTAGGCTTCTAGTAACCCAAAAAGATTTTTTTTAGGCTTGTACATCACAATTTCTGATATATACAGCGTGGTCCAAGAGTAGTTAGACAGTCCATTGAGGTCAAGTCAGATGAATGTGCTGGCCAATCAATTGGACCTCTTCGGCTAATCTGTTTCATTAAGATACTCATGGACTGTTCTTGAATAATGTCGAGGGGCTCCATCTTGTTGAAAACTATACTTGAACCTATTCTATCTACTGTCCACCTACTTTTGGACCACTGAGAGAGAGAGAGAGTGTGTGTGTGTGTGTGTGTGTGTATGTATGTATATATATATATATATATATATATATATATATATATATAAAGAAAAATTAAAGCAGACACATTATTTCATGGTGAATTGGAAGTATGGGCCTATTTCAGGGGAACCATCATCAGCTTTCATCTTTATTTTACAAAGGATTTTACACACACAAAAAAAAAACCTTTGTAAAATAAAGACAGAAGCTGATGATGGTTTGCATAAAATAGGCCTATACTTCCAATTCACCATGAAATAACGTGTCTGCCTTTAATTTTTTCTTATATTTGCTCTATATGTATTTATATGCATATATGTTTAGAGTTCTCTTAGAGAGTTATTTTACCACTGTATGTACAGGATACTCCTTTGGATTCTTGTATACCCACACTGCATACTGAGATATATGTATATATATATATATAAAGCTAAATTAGCTCTATTGCTAGATGTGTCATGTCATTAAAAACATCAGCTTTTCGGGTATAGTTTTACAGCCAAGCATTAAAACCAATTTGATAAGTGTTTGTAATTTCTTTTTCAAGCAGCTTATTTAATGCCAATATGGCAGGAGACAGGGAACTTTAACTCGCCAAGCTGCTTGAAGATCTTTGATTTGTCTCCCCAAAAGGTCTTCTTAATTTTAAATAAATCTTTCTCAATACTATGTTCCTAAATTACCAGGCTTTTTTTCAAAATGATATTATCATATATATTTCTCCAATGTAAATGGTTTAGCTAAAAATACCACATATATTACATTTTAAAGAGATCATACTTTATTAAGAAAACAGGATACAAAGGTATCACAACATTTAAGGTGCCTTTTGACCAACACTTCTTCAGAAAAACATACTGGCAAAATTAAGACTAAACAGCTAATAAGAAAATTTTTTTATCAGCGACTGAAGTTAAAACAAAAAATATATATATATATTTTTTTTTACTCCCCTATTCCTCAATTAGTTTTCATTTTAACTTCAGTCACTGATAAAAAAAAAATTTTATTAGCTGGTTAGTTGTAATTTTATGAAGAAGTGTTGGTTGAAAGGCTCCTTAAATCATAAACATTGCGATACTTTTGTATCCTGTTTTATTAATAAAATATGATCCCTTTTTAAAAATGTATTATAGCTTGGTGTGGTAATGGCAACTTGTTTTTATTTTTATATATATATATATATATATATATATATATATATATATATATATATAAAAAATGTTATTCTATGTCTATATCATGACTCAGTTTCATGCACTGCGCATTCATCAGATGTAATTATCTGGAAGCCAATTACTTACCACATGCAAACATAGAAATAAGTATCTACTTAAATACTTAGAATCTGACTAACCCGACCTCTCTTTGCACTTTTTCTTTTTTCCTTTTTTTTTAGTTACTTACTTATTTATTTACTTATTTTATTTATTTATTATCTTTCTTTCATTTTCTTTTATTATTGTATATCTGCATATATATATATATATATATATATATATATATATATATATATATATATTCTTCTCCTGTTTTTCAATGCTTTTTGCTAACAAAAAATGAATTAAAAAAACAAATTATAATACGTTAAATATGACCTCCAAAATATTTAATTAATTTTTTTTTTTTTTAAACTCTTACAATTTTTTTATTTTTATTTTTAGATTTTGGTATAAACCAAATCAATGTCGTGCTTTAGATGTACAATAATATGTATATTATTAATATATACTTAAAAGCTGTTATGTTATATTGAATACTGTTCTATTAATGCCTGATAAATATTTATATATTAGTATTTTGCTGTTCCCCAGGAACATTTTTTCGAAAAAAATAGCTTTATTTTCCAAGTGTGCATTCCAGTCTAACTTGTTGTGCTAATTTTATCAGCCCCACCATCCCTGCCTCTTATATATAAATATCTAGAAATCTTGAATACATATATGTGTACACACACACACACACACACACACACAGTGAATTCATATACCCACCCATACAATGTGTGCATATGTCTATCAACAAATGATTGTAATGTTTTATGTGTATGGATGCATGAAGTCGTTTTTGAACAGACACTTAAGAAGGAAAGCAGAAACATGTAAAACAACTAATTTGGCTGTCATTTCAGAACACAAGACATGAGAAGAATGGAAAGTGGAATTTATTTATTTATCCAAGATTTTTGTCCTTCTGAAATTGAGATACTTGGTGGCTTAAACCAATATCAGCACAGGACACATTAATGAAGTGTCCAGTAAGGACCTCTCTCAAATGTCTTGTACTACAACAGATTCTCTTTCTTGGCATGTCTGTATGTATGTATGTATGTGTGTGTGTGTGTGTGTATTTAATATATGCTCACTTTCCACACTTGCAAACTTAAGACAGCATAATTCTTTTCCTAGCATCTAATTCCACTCAAATTGTCACAAAGTGCAAGACAATATATATATATATATATATGTCTTGTGCCAGACTGACTCTCTCTCT